>CM072233.1:51889731-51947354 GCA_036851935.1 Coregonus suidteri
CAAGTAGCCTAAAGCAGTACATTGGGAAGAAAGGGATCAGATCAGATTCAAGCACAGTCTGAAAGGGAAGGATGACCAGCATAGTGAGTGAGAGGCTAATTTAGCTGAAAAGGGCTGAGAAGTATCTCATTCTGTAGATATGAACCCCAGTGGCACTAGGTGACAACGTAGTGGTGACCCTGAGGACAGAGCTAAGTGATGTGGTGATGAGGACGATGACTGGCTGGGACAAAACTAACACAGAGACATGTTGTTCAGCTAGGCCTGGGAACTGGCCTGTCTCTATCCCCACGGCACGGCTCACACAGAGACACAGGACCAGTCACACACAGAGACAGGCCCAGTCAGACGAGAGAGAGAGAGAGAGAGAGAGAGAGAGAGAGAGAGAGAGAGAGAGAGAGAGAGAGAGAGAGAGAGAGAGAGAGAGAGAGAGAGAGAGAGAGAGAGAGAGACTGGCCCTCCCATAACTGACTAAACTCAACAATATACAGTATACATCTCAATGGGGTTGAGTCGATACTTGTCCATTCTTTAATGCCTTGTACCATTTGTGTGTAACTGCGTTCTTTTCTTTGGGTGCTGAAATCCATCGTTTTTTTTGTCAAATTGTGCAGCATAATGTTTCCCAATGAAGTATAAAGGTAACGACTTCAAAACGTACACTACCACTCGATACATTTCTAAATATCAATTATTAAATGCTTACTGTGCTGGTCCTGGTGGTTATAAAGTTGAATCCATAGATTCTGCTAATGGGGGGGGGGGGGGGGGTTGCATAAAACACTATTTTTAATAAAAAATGACATTGCAGACCCCAAAGAAAAGAAGAACATAATTACACAGGACAAACATAGGTACATTAAACAATGGCCATTTATTAGACAGCAAGGCTCTTGATCCAGGAAGGGATTCTCTGCCATTACCAAGCAAAGATTGACTTTGGAAGAAGCTAACCACTTAGCTAGATAGCTAAACTAGATACAACAATTAGCAAACCAAATGCACAACTGCAGAGCATTTAGCATATTTTAAAGACAGTTAACTTAAAAATGGTTATAAAGATATCTAGCAGGCAAACATTTAGTTGTGAATTCCACACTGTAACTAGATCACCTGGCGTGTGTTGGACAACAGTGAGTGACTCGCAAGGCTCCGGTCCCTGGTCTGTGTGTGATTGTAAACAAGCACCATGTGACTGGGGACTACCAGTAAGCTACATAATGAACAACGATATGACAGGTGAAATGAAGAACTAGATCTTCTTTATCTCAACGTATTGCACAAGTTGACTGCAGGTATTAATTAAAAAAAAGTAGCTACAAATATTACAATTTATTAAAAACACTTTTTTTTTTTAAATCGTTTCAACGGTATTGACGGTATTTAAAAACCCTCCCGTGGCCATTTCCAAACACCCCGGTATACGGTATATACAGTATACCGCCCAAGCCTAAACCACCGACCCACAAGACAGGCCCCGTCATACAGGCAGACAGACAGTGATCCTGAAGGCCTCATGTTGTCATCACATAACTAGGCCTAACCATGCTCACAGAGGAAGAAAACATCCCACAAGACAGTTGTGGATTACAACGGGTTATGTTATGATGACATGACATTAGGATTTCATATTTTCCCGGTATTTTACAAACGTCCCATCCCGAGAATAAATCACTTTTCTCCGGGTAACCCGGTATTTCCCGCCAAAATGGAAGTGTTCATTCAAAAGCATTATAAAGCTTTGATCAGCATGAAAAATCAAACCTTATGCTACCTCAGCCTGATGAGTTATATATTAAATACATTTTATGAGCCCTACATTAACGACATTTCATGAGCCCAACCCCAGAAAAGCCAAAATAATTGTGCTGTTATCCAATACATAGGCTATATGATATAGGCTCCTGTACATTATGCACAACAGAAAAACAGAAAAGCCCATAGATGTAGCTAGCTATATAAAAGCCCATAGATGTAGCTAGCTATATAAAAGCCCATAGATGTAGCTAGCTATATAAAAGCCCATAGATGTAGCTAGCTATATAAAAGCCCATAGATGTAGCTAGCTATATAAAAGCCCATAGATGTAGCTAGCTAGCTATAAAAGCCCATAGATGTAGCTAGCTATATAAAGCCCATAGATGTAGCTAGCTATATAAAGCCCATAGATGTAGCTAGCTATATAAAAGCCCATAGATGTAGCTAGCTATATAAAAGCCCATAGATGTAGCTAGCTATATAAAAGCCCATAGATGTAGCTAGCTATATAAAAGCCCATAGATGTAGCTAGCTATATAAAAGCCCATAGATGTAGCTAGCTATATAAAAGCCCATAGATGTAGCTAGCTATATAAAAGCCCATAGACGCTAGCTATATAAAGCCCATAGATGTAGCTAGCTATATAAAAGCCCATAGATGTAGCTAGCTATATAAAAGCCCATAGATGTAGCTAGCTATATAAAAGCCCATAGATGTAGCTAGCTATATAAAAGCCCATAGATGTAGCTAGCTATATAAAAGCCCATAGATGTAGCTAGCTATATATAAAAGCCCATAGATGTAGCTAGCTATATATAAAAGCCCATAGATGTAGCTAGCTATATATAAAAGCCCATAGATGTAGCTAGCTATATAAAAGCCCATAGATGTAGCTAGCTATATAAAAGCCCATAGATGTAGCTAGCTATATAAAAGCCCATAGATGTAGCTAGCTATATAAAGCCCATATATGTAGCTAGCTATATAAAAGCCCATAGATGTAGCTAGCTATATAAAGCCCATAGATGTAGCTAGCTATATAAAAGCCCATAGATGTAGCTAGCTATATAAAGCCCATAGATGTAGCTAGCTATATAAAGCCCATAGATGTAGCTAGCTATAAAAGCCCATAGATGTAGCTAGCTATATAAAAGCCCATAGATGTAGCTAGCTATATAAAGCCCATAGATGTAGCTAGCTATATGCTCTATTGGGTAAATAAATGAAACTAGCTCCAGTAGGCTAATCTGTTTGAGTGTGAACTGTATTACTGTACTGTATTGTATTATACTGTATTATATGGACTGGAATTACACACATCGTTCTAACCATGATAACAGAAGTAAATGTATGCACGCATGACTGTAAGTCGCTTTGGATAAAAGCGTCTGCTAAATGGCATATTATTATTATTATTATTATTATTAGAAGAGAACATGCGATTCTGGTGCAGCACATGCAGCCTACAAAGTTACCAGTATAGGCTAGCGAATTTGGGAAAGCAAACATTTCAAAAAAACTGTTTTTGCTTAGTCATTATGGGGTATTGGGTCATTATGGGGTATTGGGTCATTATGGGGTATTGGGTCATTATGGGGTATTGGGTCATTGTGGGTTATTGTGTGTAGACGAGACGTGTGAGAAAAAAAAAACAATTTAATCCATTTTAGAATAAGGCTGTAACGTAACAAAATGTGGAAAAAGTCAAGGGGTCTGAATACTTTCCGAAGGCAGTGTATATCAATCTAGAACAGGATTATCTATTTTGGATGCAATTTGAATGGAGTTGATGGCGAGAGAGAGAGAGAGAGAGAGAGAGAGAGAGAGAGAGAGAGAGAGAGAGAGAGAGAGAAGAGAGACAGCGGGAGAGAGAGAGAGACAGCGGGAGAGAGAGAGAGACAGCGGGAGAGTGCTCGCGCGTGCACTGATTTAAAGCAACGATATTTAAAAACTCTGCAGCTGCAATAAAAATACATCTTTACAATTAAAAAACAAGGTGACCCCCGAAAGCCAGATGGAGATGGTTAAATTAGATACGCATTCAGTATTTATATTACTGTAGCATAGGCTATGCTGCAGCAAATGTAGGCCTACCTGTCACAAGAAAAAATATCTATAGTTACCATGAGATGATAGGTCTATATGTATTGTTACCATGGTGAGATGATAGGTCTACATGTATTGTTACCATGGTGAGATGATAGGTCTACATGTATTGTTACCATGGTGAGATGATAGGTCTACATGCATTGTTACCATGGTGAGATGATAGGTCTACATGTATTGTTACCATGGTGAGATGATAGGTCTACATGTATTGTTACCATGGTGAGATGATAGGTCTATATGTATTGTGAACTGCTCTCCATATTGAGAGGGGCTGTCTGTCTCCACCCTGAGCATTGATTCATCATGCAGAGGCCGTAGAGAAGACGGATTTAGACATCACATAACTTAACAGTTCCATTTCAGGCCATGTTGTTCATAAAAATAATTTTAAAAAAAAATCGGTATCTCGCAGTTATTTAACCCGGGAAAAGGGGAGTGGTTTTGGACATTTACATTTACATTTTAGTCATTTAGCAGACGCTCTTATCCAGAGCGACTTACAGGAGCAATTAGGGTTAAGTGCCTTGCTCAAGGGCACATTAACGTCATTTAGCAGACGCTCTAGTCCAGAGCGACTCACAAAGTGATGCATTCACCCTATAGCCAGTGGGCAAACCCACTTTCACAATTTTTTTTGGGGGGGGGGGGGGTAGAGGATTACTTTATCCTATCCCAGTATTCCTTAAAGAAGTGGGGTTTCAAATGTCTCCGGAAGGTGGTGATTGTAACTCCGCTGTCTGGCCTCCTGTCCCTGTGAGGTGAGCTGTTCCACCATTGGGGTGCCAGAGCAGCGAACAGTTTTTGCTCTGTCGACTGGGCTGAGGCGGGGAACTAGCTTCCGCAGAGGAAGGGGAGCCAGCAGGCCAGAGGTGGATGAACGCAATGCCCTCGTTGGGGTGTAGGGACAGATCAGAGCCCGAAGGTTACAGAGGTGCCGTTCCCCTCACTGCTCCAAAGGCAAGCACCCAACACTTTAGGACGGTAAATGTTTAAAGGATTTTTTTGTCATTTAGCAGACGCTCTTATCCAGAGCGACTTACAGGAGCAATTAGGGTTAAGTGCCTTGCTCAAGGGCGGCGCCATTAACAGATTTTTTTCACCTAGTCGGCTCGGGGATTAGAACCAGCGACCTCTTCAGTTACTGGCATAACGCTCATAACCACTAAGCTACCTGCCGCCCATTCAAACCCACATGACATCCAGTAAAGCAAGGACAGTGTCAACTTGTCTGGGTACGATCTCTAGGAATCACTATGAAAGCTAGGCCTCTAGTAACTAGTAGATTGTAACTAGGCCTCTACCTTAAGACATTAAATGACATAACATCACTACCAGGATGCATAAGAAATATGACCATCAGGCCTAACCCTCTGTTCCCCTTGACAAGAATCAACTGAGAACCTGTGCATGTCTTAATACAGTATATACACGTGACCCCAGCTTTAAAGTTGACATAATGTCCTCCTGAGTGGCGCAGTGGTCTAAGGCACTGCATCGCAGTGCTAACTGTGCCACTAGAGATCCTGGTTCGAATCCAGGCTCTGTCGCCCAGCGGGGGGGCCTCAGGTCCGCGAACCGGGAGACTCATGGGCGGCGCACAAATTGGCCCAGCGTCAAATGGGTAGGGCCCTAGGGCCGGCAGGGATGTAGCTCAGTTTGATAGAGCATGGCGTTTGCAACGCCCAGGGTTGTGGGTTCGATTCCCAACGGTGGGGGCCAGTATAAAAAAAAAAAAATGTATTAACTAAAATGTAAGTCGCTCTGGATAAGAGCGTCTGCTAAATGACTAAATGGTAAAATAATCTTCTACAGTCCTGATCCCTCTCAGGTTGGCAACCAGTACAGAAACACTTTAGCTTGTCATTCACAACACTGCAGCAACTGAAAGAGAATTTCAATGGATGACTTCCAGAATGATGAAAAACCATGACGTGACTATTCCATTTGACCCTATCAGAGCCCGGATCAAAACACAGCAGAGATGGGTGTTCGGGAATGTAGTGCCCTATTCCCTACATGTAGGCACCACAGCCCTATGGGGCCCAGGTCAAATGTAGTGCCCTATGGGCCCAGGTCAAATGTAGTGCCCTATGTAGGAAACAGTGTGCCATTTAGGACGCAAACCAGGGGGAACTAAACTGGAAAGGCAACGCCATAGATAAAACTGACGAAAAGTTTATATTTATCTGCCGAAAGTAGTGCCTCTGGGCGATCAAATGTAGTGCCCTAGTGGACGAGGTCAAAAAGCCAAAGGTCAACATTTTCCAATCTTTATGGGCTCACAGAGTGCCGCTATGGTCCCAGTAAATAGTGCTAGTCAAATGCATAGACAAATTTTTTTTAAAGAACTAAAAAAAAAAACAGACCCTATGGGCCCAAAATGTCCCTATGGGCCCAAAATGTAGCCCTATGGGCCCATCAAATAACTGCCCTATGTGTAACATTCATTCTTTTAGGACGTTACTGGGCAAAGATGACCACACACAGATAAACACGAAAAGTTATATTTATCCATACACGACACCAACACACACCACTTCTCACACACCACACACTTACACACATAGACCATTTTTTTCAAAGACACTACAAACACAGACTACAAAGTCTACAAAATGGCAAGCTCACACACACACACACCAAGTTACTCACACCACACACACACACACACACACCAAGCCACACACACACACACACACACACACACCAAGCTCACACACACACACACACACACACACCAAGCTCACACACACACACACACACACACACCTGAATGAAAACCTAAAACAGCCATCTTACCTGTGTGTAGTCAACGTCCGAGAGAGGAGCTATGCTTTTGATGTACTCGATTCTGAACTGGTCTTCAGGGTTGGCTAGAGTGACCGGGGGTATCAAGGTGCTCATCGCTGACACTATGGTCTAGAAAGAGGAGGGGAGAAACACACACAGCGGCGTTAAGCTGGATAAATACAGGCTAAATACAGGCTAAATACAGCTAAATACAGGACTAAATACAGGCTAAATGAGATCATAAGCCTATCTATTAAGGGAAATAGGATTGGGGTGTTCCATCGAACACTGAGGATGCATGCCAAATGCCACCCTATTCCCTGTATAGGCCTAGTGCCCTGGGCCCTGGTCAAAAGTAGTGCACTATATAGGGAATAGGGCGCCATTTGGGACGCACAGAATAACCCGGTAAACCACCAATCTATTTAAAACAGGACACAGATTAATGCTAGCCTACTCACCACTATGGCATCCTTTACGTTTTTCCGAATATCTTGGATTTTCTGTTTCTTTTCTCTGGTGAAGGAGGACAGAACACAGCCGTGAGGAGACCGTGACCAACAAGATAACAACAACATCACAATAGTCCTCGTCCAAGAACCTAAAGATCCCACTACGAAGGCAGCGTAGACCCACTCCGGCTCTAGGTCCTGTCCAAGAACCTAAAGTTCTGGTTTCCCCAGAAGCATCTTCAGGCTGAGTTCATCGTTAGATCCATTAGCCTTAAGCTGCTTCTGGGGAAACCAGGTGATACTGCTTCTGCTAGCGCTAGCCGCCTGGCAGTACCTGGTGTGTTGGTCACTAACAGACAGGGCCTAGGCGCTGCAGTGCCTGAGGAAAATCCATTCAGTTCTCTAAAGCCTATTCTCGGCAGTCTCACTCACAGCCAGGGAGACCCTGATTATAACAAAATATGTTCCGAAATAGGTATATATATCTGGGCCTGTGTGTCAAATGGAGATTCGGTAGGGCCTTCAATAACAGTGGATGCGTGTACTCACTCTGCGTTAAAACCATTTACGTGAAGAATCCTCATCTGCTTCACAACAGTGCTTTTCCCGGACTCTCCAGCACCTTCAGAATGAGGCAAACAGGACATAGTGTTACAATGTTGCTGATAACGGAACGATAAGGGTCATCTTGTTACCGTTCAAAATGAATAAGAATGATGTCGAAATGAAGCTAATTGCTAGGCTTCGCTTCCATCAATATCCACCGCCATGACATATTGCGAAAGCTGTCAAAATACGTGTTGGGGTAAACGAATGACATTTAGATCACATATCCGTTTAATAAAACCTTACCCAATAATAAGAGCCTGTGCGTCGCGTTATATGATTGTCTTTCTTTTTGCAACTGTTTTTCAATTTTTTTATTTGCCTCTCGTTGTGCCTTTTCGTCGATGCGTTGATCTTCAGTCTTGCTGTTGCCCAAACAACCCATCTTCCGTTGACCTACCTCGTCTATCGAAAATGCGAAATAATACCCAAAGACGTTATAATGAAAAACCTAAATGGTGCGACGCTTCTCCGCCGTTGGGAGGGCTATGTTCTCCCCGCTACGATTCCTTTTTAGCCGCAACCAACCTGACCTTCCTTCGGCATCCAAACCTATTTTTGATTCCCCCCCCCCCCCCCCCCCCCCCCAGAGGCCCCCCCCCCCAACAAAAAAAACTCGAATCGTTAAAATAACAAATGGAGAAATACACAAGAAAACGAAGGTTTTGGATTTCTGGCCAAGAGTTTCTATCTCGTTCCTTTCCTCTTCTCTCAGTATTTTTCTAATCTAAATGTCTATTCGGTCTCTAACTCAGCACTGCCTCTTTCTGTTGTACCAGGAAGTAGCTTTGAACCGAGCCACAGAAAAACCTTCCATCGCCACAATGTAACAACGCTGCTGCTCGCTCACACACCTACAATCAGCTTCCATATCATTTGATCATTTCTGTGAGCAGGTTAGGAGGGCCATTAGAATCACATGAGCCCCCCTCCCAGACTTTCCAGTGCCCAGCTACCAGTCCTAAAAACGACGAGGGGAGAGACTATCCGCCTGCACCAGACAGGTTTGGTAGGAGGGTTGGTCGTTCTGTCGACCGAGAGAAATAACGAGAGTCGGCTAGTCCGTTGAGGTGCCTCTGACCTCGGGTTTAGGTTCTCAATCGTAGCCTACAAACTAAATAATATCCCACTATAACACAGGCATACACACACAGGTTATCAGTCACCTACACACAAAAAAAACGGTCTAAAAGAACAAAACCTAGGAGCAGCAGCGTGATCATTTCTAGCCCTTTCCAAAAAAAGTTTTGCTCCCCTGCTAACAACTCCTATCACTTCTTTCATTTGCATTCAGTATAGTCCTGTCATCTGATAAATTCTCCATGGGATTCTGTTTTCTCTCGTGTGCAACAGAGCCCCTCGTAATGCACCATAACGTTGGATGCCAACAACCGATAAACTCCACGGAAGAAGAAGACCAGAGCCCCTCCGCTCCGGTGGGAAAGCGGGTTCTCTACGCCGCGGTAATTCTCCACACCGGCGCGCAACTGCCAGTTCAGCCCCTGTACGAGACGGCGGGAGTAGAGCCCTTGCGCATATTCACCCATCTTTACTGTAACGGCCTGTTTACATGCTTGCTGCGTAGGGCGGCATGATAGAGTGTATGTTTGTTTTAGCAGGTTTCTATTTCAATAGATGTTACATTCTATCTCAAAATAAAGAACACTTATCATGAGATGTCATTTTAACTGTAGCAATAGATAAGGATAAAATCAAATATCAGACAGACAGACAGGACGGAATGGAATGGAACAATATTAAAAACCTCTGGCTACATCCACCAATATTACTACAGCTGCATCTGGTTCCTCTCGATGTTTCTTCCTTATGGAGTTTTCCCTTGCCACGGTAATGTTACTCTGGTAGCTTAGTGGTTAAGAGCGTTGTGCCAGTAACCGAAAAGTCGCTGGTTCTAATCCCCCGAGCCGACTAGGTGAAAAAATCAGTCGATGTGCCCTTGAGCAAGGCACTTAACCCTAATTGCTCCTGTAAGTCGGAACGTCTGCTAAATAAAATGTATTTGATTTTTGTATTTAGTAGTACTCTGGGGGTTATGTTGAAGCACTGTGACAAATGTTGTTGCAAAAAATAACTAAATATAAATAACATTTGATTTGATCCATTACATTGATTAATGTACTGACAATTTCTACAAATAAGGCATCTATTCATTGAAAATGTGAACGTCTGTTATTCATTGTATCCGCTCACAGCCTGTTCAGATGTTTAAACTATGGAAGCACTACTGCGCCAATGGATCAGCAGCTAAATTCAAGTTGTCAAGAAAAACCTCCTGGGTTTCCTTATCGTCACTCCTCTTGGTCTATATGTCACTGAAGCCGTTGAGACCAGACCACTGTCTGTCTCTGTCCTCACACAGTGTTATGGAATAGGTTAGATAGGGCTCTACAGCTCACTACCACTTCCACATTCTATCCCCCAGGGGGCAGCAGCAACCTTTTTCATATGCTGCGCCTGGTCGATAAGCACATCAGGTACTGCCAACATTTACATTTTAGTCATTTTAGCAGACGCTCTTATCCAAAGCGACTTACAGTTAGTGCATACATTTCAATACTGCCCCTGCCCCCCCCCCCCCCCCCGTGGGAAACGAACCCACAACCCTGGCGTTGCAAGCGCCATGCTCTACCAACTGAGCTACAGGGGACTGGGTAGGCGATGGTCAGTCAGTGTCCCAGCTGGCAGAGCCGTTTGGTGGCCATGAGGCCCTTTGTTTGATTTTGAATCTTTAGTTTGGGCCTTTGGTATGTTTCCTTTTTGTACATATTTATGTTTATGACCATCTGAACAAATAACAATCTGCTTGGACTGGCCGACCCAAATGAGTCAAGAAAGCGCTGGCCCTGGACTTAAGGTAAGGTTGCTGACTCCCTGGACTAAAGGAAGGTTGCTCTCCCTGGACCTAAGGTAAGCTTGGCTGTCTCCCTGGACTAAGGTAAGGTTGCTGTCTCCCTGGACCTAAGGTAAGGTTTGCTGTCTCCCTGGACCTAAGGTAAGGTTGCTGTCTCCCTGGACCTAAGGTAAGGTTGCTGTCTCCCTGGACCTAAGGTAAGGTTGCTGTCTCCCTGGACCAAGGTAAGGTTGCTGTCTCCCTGGACCTAAGGTAAGGTTGCTGTCTCCCTGGACCTAAGGTAAGGTTGCTGTCTCCCTGGACCTAAGGTAAGGTTGCTGTCTCCCTGGAACTAAGGTAAGGTTGCTGTCTCCCTGGACCTAAGGTAAGGTTGCTGTCTCCCTGGGCACATGTGCATCCAACACGGTCCTCAAACGCTGATTTCTCACATTTATGCACACATTCATTCAGGTTAGAGACCATGTAACTAGGGTTAAGACCCCTAGACAAAGCAAATGCAACACTATCCGTTGGTTAGTCATGGGTTTCATAAACAATAATCATAAACAAAATTAAAAATGGTTTTAATAATGGCCATTAACATGCTAATGTTACTTGTTAAAGGGAGATGAGTGATGCCTGGCTCTACTGTATGGTAAGACTCATGGGGCGGCGCACAATTGGCCCAGCGTCGTCCAGGGTAGGGGAGAGAATGGCCGGCAAGGATGGAGCTTAGTTGGTATAGCATGGCGTTTGCAACGCCAGGGTTGTGGGTTCGATTCCCATGGGGGGGCCAGTATGAAAATAAATAAATATGATAATAATAATAATAATGTATGAACTCACTAACTGTAAGTCGCTCTGGATAAGAGCGTCTGCTAAATGACTCAAATGTAAATGTAAAAATGTAACCCAGGGTGTTGGGTGAAGTTGACCCTAGACACTGATTCTGGGTCAGTTTAGCATTTCCCCCACTAATGGGTTGAGGGAGGGGAAACTGGTCCTAGATCTGTACCTAAGGTACACTTTACCCCCAGAGCTAAACCAAGCATTCATTCAGTCCATCCATAAACTGGTGACAGTAGTTTAACCCGTCTCCGCACCTCAGACTGCAAGGTCAACACAGCAAGTAGCCCCATAGCACCCTCTAGTGGCTGTGATGGGTATAGCACCCTCTAGTGGCTGTGATGGGTATAGCACCCTCTAGTGGCTGTGATGGGTATAGCACCCTCTAGAGGCTGTGATGGGTATAGCACCCTCTAGTGGCTGTGATGGGTATAGCATGCATTTACCAGGTGGATACTACTACGGCAGCCCTCTATGGTCGACATTGTTGGGTCGTAGAAGCTTGACTAGACTAAAGAATTCAGTTATAAGTGGTGTTGGGGAAGACACTCTGGAAACGTAGCTTACTAGCCTACAGGCTATCTAGGCTAGATCCAGCCAACTATAGGGAGGAAGTAACTTCCTGGTATCGGTCTGTGTAGGCCCAATGAGTGTTCAGTTTATGAGCCACGCGCTACGTTAAACTGAGAGTGATGAACTTTTTTGTTGTCCTCTAAATCTGTTAATATCATCACATTTTGTTTAAATAAACTATAATAAAAGTAACTAGAACTGATTAAACATCCTGAACTGAACTCAGTCTGCATCCCAAATGTCACCCTATTTCCTATACAGTGCACTTTTTTTGACCAGGGCGCTGGTGCACTATATAGGGGAATAGGGTTCAATTTGGGATGCATCGCTATACTTTATACCAATGGTAGGATCAATAGGGCTATCTCACTACAGGTGCATATAGTTAAAACGCTAGCTTCAATAACATTTTGTCGATCATAGGCTACTGTCGCTACCGGCAACATAACATGCAGTGGTAGCAAAGGTCAGTGTTGATGGTCAACGGTGAAAACCCTCTTAGTGAGAACAAGCGAAAGTTCACCTGCTCTTAATTACAAAAAGTGACATTCCAGGAGGGTCGAGGAAGCTGTGGTGGAGGTGGTGGCTGGAGATAGAAGTCAAGCACCTTTTAGATCACGATCATAGATTTATAGATTTTATTGGGATCCCCATTATCCAACGCCAAATGGCGACAGCTAGTCTTCCTGGGGTCCAACACAATCTACATTAACTTAAAAACATTAACACAGACATTACAGGCACACATCCATGCATTAATACATACACTGAGTGTTCAAAACATTTTGAACACCTGCTCTTTCCGTGACAGACTGACCAGGTAATATTGTAGTCTATATTGAGTATACAAAACATTAGGAACACCCTGACATAGACTGACCAGGTAATATTGTAGTCTATATTGAGTATACAAAACATTAGGAACACCATGACATAGACTGACCAGGTGAATCCAGGTGAAAGCCATGATCCCTTATTGATGTCACTTGTTAAATCCACTTCAATCAGTGTAGATGAAGGGGAGGAGACAGGTTAAAGAAGGATTTTTACGCCTTGAGACAATTGAGACAAGGATTGTGTACGTGTGCCATTCAGACGGTGAATGGGCAAGAGACAAAATATTGAAGTGTCTTTGAACGGGTATGGTAGTATGTGGCCAGGCGCACCAGTTTGTGTTAAGATCTGCAACACTGCTGGGTTTTTCACACTCAACAGTTTCCCGTGTGTTTCAAGAATGTCCACCACCCAAAGGACATGCAGCCAACTTGACACAACTGTAGGAAGCATTGGAGTCAACATGGTGCCAGCATCCCTGTGGAACGCTTTCGACACCTTGTAGAGTCCATGCCCCCGACGAATTGAGGCTGTTCTGAGGGCAAAAGGGGTGATGCAACTCAATATTAGGAAGGTGTTCTCAATGTTTTGTACGCTCAGTGTATACATATGCCTTAACTAGGGCAGATAGGGGAGAGCGTTGTGAGGTGGGTTTTTTGTTGTTGTTTTTTTTAAAGCACATTTTGGTGTTTGCTTGAGTCATTTGAGATGGGAGTTCCATGTGATCATGGCTCTATATAATACTGTTCCTAGGGTTGGGCTCGGCCCGGTTTTACGAGGAGGGGCAAAAGGGGGCTTAGCCCCCCTCAGTTTTAGTTTTAGGTCCCTATATACAAATGTTTTTCAAAAAAGTACAAATGAGCTACTGGGGGGGACTGGTATGACTCCTTTGGGTTTCCATACAAAAAAACTGGGGGGAAAATGCTGCTCATCTGTGGTAGGCTACGTGAATGAAGTGATACGCCTCAGCCTGTAATATTTGATTTATAAAAGGGCAGGGTCAAGTTTTACCGTTGAAGCTGTTTCACTCAACTCTGCCTCATGCCCGTCACCACTCCAGAGTTCAGTTAGCTTCTTAGCTAGCTGTAAAAAGCATTAGTGTTATTAGCCTTAGCCTATTTAGCTAGCTGGAACCAGCTAATCTCCACAGCTACGATGGGATTTCAGAAAGTGGCTTCACCAAAGTACCCAAAACAAAGCCAAAAGGAGGAGGAGCGCAATGAGCAGCAGCCTCAAATCACCGAGCTCCAGCTAGCTCCGCGTGCAGCAGCCTCAACCACTCACCGAGCCGCCTCCAGCCAGCTAGCTCCGCGTGCAGCAGCATCAAACCACCGAGCTCCAGCTAGCTCCGCGTTGCAGCAGCCTCAATCACCGAGCTCCAGCTAGCTCCGCGTGCAGCAGCATCAATCACCGAGCTCGCCAGCTAGCTCCGCGTGCAGCAGCCTCAAATCACCGAGCTCCAGCTAGCTCCGCGTGCAGCAGCATCAAATCACCGAGCTCCAGCTAGCTCCGCGTGCAGCAGCCTCAAATCACCGAGCTCCAGCTAGCTCCGCGTGCAGCAGCCTCAAACCACCGAGCTCCAGCTAGCTCCGCGTGCAGCAGCCTCAAATCACCGAGCTCCCAGCTAGCTCCGCGTGCAGCCAGCATCAAATCACCGAGCTCCAGCTAGCATTCCGCGTGCAGCAGCCTCAAACCACCGCGCTCCAGCTAGCTCCGCGTGCAGCAGCCTACCCACCCTTGTCTAATAAATTCAATAAATTCAATCCACTTCCAATTGTTCCTGATAATCTTAGAACAGAGGCGCCAGCCCAGGTTAGGCCTAGAAATCCTACCCTAGCTGCAGGTTTTCTGTCCAAAAAACGTTCATTTAATAGCAATTGGTTCATAGGAAGAGAGTGGCTGGACTACTCTGTTACCGCAGATACGGCATTTTGTTCCCCCATGTCGAAGGTTCTGTGTTGGGTCCAATGCTAACGCAGACCTTCACCCAAGCTGGGTATTCTGACTGGAAGCATGCTATTGATAGTACCTAAGGATTGGGTAGGCATCATCAAGAGCATTTGAAACGCACTGCATTGTGGGTAGAACAACTAGTTTGAAGTGCTATTGGGAACATGGTTGTCAACCCTTTTTAAATGATCGGCAGCTGGCAAGAAATCGCATGTACTGTATATTGTCGGCGATTGCGGACATCATTGAGTTCCTTGTTTCAAATCAGCAACCACTGAGGGAGACATTGGACGCGATAGAGTCAAAAGGGGGGGGGGGGGGGGCAGTGGACTTTTTCCTGATGGAATATACTCTCTGAAAGGACAAGGAACTTGCCAAGGTGTTTAGCACCATACCCACAATGCCACATCATATTCAACATGAAATCATAGGGCTCATGAGTTGGACGGGGCGTCCACAGTTACATGCGAGAACTCATTTTCCACTTTGACAAATGTGTTCAGTCAGCACAGAAGAAGCATGCTACACCCGAGGAAAGCTTAACTAATCCAACTGGCATTTGAGGAGGATCTTACAAGATGATTGATTGATTACTCGGGAAGTTCAACAGAGCATCAAGGAGGCTGCAACTCTTCTGAAAAGGTAAGAAACAATCTAGCTGGTTGGTTTTGATCGAAATCTTGGTGATAGAGGCATAATTTTCAGCAAAGATCTAGGGTATGGAGTGGCAAATTACTTCCTTAGCCAGCATAGGTTTTCAACGGCCTTGCTTTAGTGTGTAGGGCATTGTCCATGGTGCTGATAGTGTGCCAACCTGTCACTTACATTTTAATTTTTTTTACATTTTAGTCATTTAGCAGACGCTCTTATCCAGAGCGACTTACAATGCATACATTATTTAAATTTTTCATACTGGCCCCCCGTGGGAATTGAACCCACAACCCTGGCGTTGCCAACGCCATGCTCTACCAACTGAGATACATCCCTGCCGGCCATTCCCGCCCCTAAACCCTGGACGACGCAGGGCCAATTATGCGCCGCCCCCATGGGTCTCCCGGTCGCCGAGCCGGATACAACAGCTGTGCGTGGCTGCATCTCACTGTAGGCTATATTTTGGTTATTTGGATCTCCATTTGCCTTTTGTTTACTGTGTTTGTTTACTGTTAATGTAACTAGACTAAATATAGATGGTGTCATGTCTTTATTGATCTGATATTAATTTACTAGGCCTACTTGGTACCACCGCTGTTTTGTTCTGTTCGCATTTATTTGTTCGCATTCACAGTTGAAGGTATTCTAAGCCAAACTGCTATTTAATATATTATTTTTGCATGCATGAATAACTAGGCAACTACTTTCAGCATTTAGTTTACATTATTTTGGTAAGACAGCTGTGTGTACGGCTGCATTCACATATTCACCTATTACAAAACAGCCTATCTATCTTGTAGCCTATATTCATTACCAAAAAACGGCCTTACTTTAGCGTGTAGGGTGCTGTCCATTGTGCTGATACAGTGCAGATTTCGCGCCAACCTGTCACTTCAAATGGTCTCGGTCGGAGTCTCGGACGGTTGTTTATGGTATAGTGTGATATAAGCAGAATTCAATATAATTCCATATAATGCAAGAACCCCCCCCCCAAAATTGTGCCCCCTCACCGATTTCAACTGCCCCCATTAGTCACTTTATCCTGTCGCCGGGTCTGTCTGGGCGATATATTGAATTCATTTGAATGTATGTTTTAGCGCTATGTTCCAAATACAGTGGGGGAAAAAAGTATTTAGCCACAATTGGTGGCTGACTAAATACTTTTTTTCCCCACTGTACCTGTATCGCAATAATCTTTTATATATACACTATGGTTCAAAAGTTTGGGGTCACTTAGAAATGTCCTTGTTTTCGAAAGAAAAGCAATTATTTTGTCCATTCAAATAACTACAAATTGATCAGAAATACAGTGTTGACATTGTTAATGTTTGTTTTTTTTTAAAAAAAAAAAAAATGGCTATTGTAGCTGGAAACAGCTGATTTTTAATGGAATATCTACATAGGCCCATTATCAGCAACCATCAGTCCTGTGTTCCAATGGCACGTTGTGTTTGCTAATCCAAGTTTATCATTTTAAAAGGCTAATTGATCATTAGAAAACCATTTTGCAATTATGTTAGCACAGCTGAAAACTGTGGGGCGGATTAAGAAACAATAAGGACTGGCCTTCTTGAGACTAGTTGAGTATCTGGAGCATCAGCAATTGTGGGTTCGATTACAGGGTCAAAATGGCAGAAACAAATAACTTTCTTCTGAAACTCATCAGTCTATTCTTGTTCTGAGAAATGAAGGCTATTCCATGCGAGAAGTTGTCAAGAAACTAAAGATCTCGTACAACGCTGTGCACTCCCTTCACAGAACAGCGCAAACTGGCTCTAACCAGAATAGAAAGAGGAGTGGGAGGGCCCCGGTGCACAACTGAGCAAGAGGATCAAAATACATTAGTGTCTAGTTTGAGAAACAGACGCCTCACAGGTCCTCAACTGGCAGCTTCATTCGAATAGTACCCACAAAAACACCAGTCTCAATGTCAACAGTGAAGAGGCGACTCCGGGATGCTGACCTTCTAGGCAGAGTTGCAAAGAAAAAGCCATATCTCAGACTGGCCAATAAAAAGAAAATATTAAGATGGGCAGTCTGAGATATGGCTTTTTCTTTGCAACTCTGCCTAGAAGGTCTGTACTGTGTCCACTGTGAACCTTCCTATATATATATATATATATATAAATATATACACACACACACAGTACCAGTCAAAAGTTTGGACACACCTACTCATGTAAGGGTTTTTCTTTATTTTTACTATTTTCTACATTGTAGAATAATAGTGAAGACATCAAAACTATGAAATAACACATATGGAATCATGTAGTAACCAAAAAAAGTGTTAAACAAATCAAAATATATTTTAGATTCTTCAAATAGCCACCCTTTGCCTTGATGACAGCTTTGCACACTCTTGGCATTCTCTCAACCAGCTTCATGAGGAATGCTTTTCCAACAGTCTTGAAGGAGTTCCCACATATGTTGAGCACTTCTTGGCTGGCCAGGTCATCTAATGCAGCACTCCATCACTCTCCTTCTTGGTCAAATAGCCCTTACACAGCCTGGAGGTGTGTAGTTTTGGGTCAATGTCCTGTGAAAAACAAATGATAGTCCCACTAAGCGCAAACCAGATGGGATGGGCCATGATCGCTGCAGAATGCTGTGGTAGCGATGCTGGTTAAGTGTGCCTTGAATTCTAAATAAATCACAGACAGTATCACCAGCAAAATACCCCCACACCATCACACCTCCTCCTCCATGTGGAGATCATCCGTTCACCTACTCTGCGTCTCACAAAGACACGGCGGTTGGAAACCAAAAAATCTCAGACCAAAGGACAGATTTCCACCGGTCTAATGTCCATTGCTCGTGTTTTCTTGGCCCAAGCAAGTCTCTTCTTATTGGTGTCCTTTAGTAGTGGTTTCTTTGCAGCAATTTGACCATGAAGGCCTGATTCACGCAGTCTCCGGATTAATGTTCCGGATTGACTGACCTTCATGTCTTAAAGTAATGATGGACTGTTGTTTAATCTCTTTGCTTACTTGAGCGTTTCTGCCATAATATGGACTTGGTATTTTACCAAATAGGGCTATTTTCTGTATACCACCCCTACCTTGTCACAGCACAACTGATTGGCTCAAACGCATTAAGAAGGAAAGAAATTCCACAAATTAACTTTTAAGAAGGTACACCTGTTAATTGAAATGCATTCCAGGTGAAGCAGGTTGAGAGAATGCCAAGAGTGTGCAAAGCTGTCACAAGGCAAAGGGTGGCTACTTTGAAGAATATAAAATATATGTTGATTTGTTTAACACTTTTGTGGTTACTACATGATTCCATATGTGTTATTTCATAGTTTTGATGTCTTCACTATTATTCTACAATGTAGAAAATAGTAAAAATAAAGAAAAACCCTGGAATGAGTAGGTGTTTCCTAACTTTTGACTGGTACTGTGTATATCACGCATAAGTTCAAAAGAATGGAGATATGACTTTTAGGCCATATCCCCCAGCTCTAACTGTGTGTTGCCTTGAATTCGTTCTGGATTTGGGCCCTTTGAAGAGACCCCAGGTGGCATGTCTGGTGGGGTAAGTATTTCTGTCAGAGTAGTAAATTGATTATACAGACAATTTGGAATTTAACACAATCTTTTTCACAAAAACAAGAATTGATGCAGTCAATCACTCCTCTACTTTGAGCCAAGAGTAGAGGAGATTATTAGTCCTAGACCAGCACTCCCACTCTGAGATGCTTGACACACAGCCCTCTATTAATTGTACCCCCATTCCTAACCTAAACCATTAGGAGGATAACAACATATCTGACTCTGGACCTGTAGTTAAGGTCAACTCAAGGGTGAATCAGCCACTTTCCTAATGATGGTTTGGTTACACATTTTGATTGAGCAAAATGCATGCTGGTAGCTGAAAGAAAGGAAACCCACCAGAATATCTCAATGGCTGTGTATAAATCCTCTTGGCCTTGTTTCCTTGTCCCTTTTCCTTGCCTCCTTGATCACTTTCCCTCATAATGCTGTTCTCTGAGTAGTGGTCCTGTAGATCTGAAATGATTGGGTAAACAACAGGGTGAACAATCCCACCAAGTCTATCAATTACCTGCCTAAACCTATCCAATCCCATTTAGATTGACGGGGTGCCTAGCCCTAAGGGTCAGGGGTCGAGTTGGGTCTCAGGAAATGTGAACAGGCAGTTAAGGACATCTAAGAACACTGCTAATGAACGATGTTACCACACACACAGCACCACCACCACCCCACAACCACCTTACACACCCCACCACCAAACCACACACCCCACCACACCCCCCACCACCCCACACACACACAGCACCACCACCTTACACACACCCCACCACCACCACCACCCCCCACCACCACACCCCCCACACCCACCACCACCAAACCACACACCACCAAACCACACACCCCACCACCACCACCACCACCACACCACCACCACACACCACACCACACCACCACACCACACCACCACCACCACACCACCACCTTTCTCTGGAGCTATGTTGTGTATCCATGTGCCCCAATATGAACTAACAATGGATTTCCTGCTTCCTGTCCTGGAATCAGTGGTGAGCTTGGCCGGCCACCAAATCAGAACACAGTACACAAAGTAGGCCTATCAAAGTACACCAGACAAAGTCAAGTGGTTTGAATGTAAATGAAGCCAGACCGATAAAAGGGAAGCCCTCATCAAGGTGACGATCATGAATACTAGTCATATTCTAGAGCCCAGACATTCTAGAATGTAAACAGTGATCAATTCTAGATTCCAGTTCCAAAACACCCCACAACAAAAATGACGACTTATGAATTGTATTCCAACCAGATACTGATATACTTCCTTCTGACCGTATCGTTACTCAAGAAAACACCTGCCGGCTGCTACTACACACAGATAAAGTGACCCAGATTAGCCGGGCCGGCACACCTTGGAAGGTGTCCACTTTCAGAGGAACAGAGAGAACACAAACCGACACCACCACACCACACCACCACACCGTGCCGTGCCGACCGTCCTTAGCCAGCACTGTCCGGGCAGCAACAGGCCTTACTGTGGAGGAACACTGGGGCTGAAATGGCATCCTAACACCTACAGTGGGGAGAACAAGTATTTGATACACTGCCGATTTTGCAGGTTTTCCTACTTACAAAGCATGTAGAGGTCTGTCATTTTTATCATAGGTACAAAAAAATCCAGAAAATCACATTGTATGATTTTTAAGTAATTAATTTGCATTTTATTGCGTGACATAAGTATTTGATCACCTACCAACCAGTAAGAATTCCGGCTCTCACAGACCTGTTAGTTTTTCTTTGAGAAGCCCTCCTGTTCTCCACTCATTACCTGTATTAACTGCACCTGTTTGAACTCGTTACCTGTATAAAAGACACCTGTCCACACACTCAATCAAACAGACTCCAACCTCTCCACAAGGGCCAAGACCAGAGAGCTGTGTAAGGACATCAGGGATAAAATTGTAGACCTGCACAAGACTGGGATGGGCTACAGGACAATAGGCAAGTAGCTTGGTGAGAAGGCAACAACTGTTGGCGCAATTATTAGAAAATGGAAGAAGTTCAAGATGACGGTCAATCACCCTGGGGCTCCAAGCAAGATCTCACCTCGTGGGGCATCAATGATCATGAGGAAGGTGAGGGATCAGCCCAGAACTACACGGCAGGACCTGGTCAATGACCTGAAGAGAGCTGAATCCTGCAGCGCACGCAAGGTCCCCCTGCTCAAGCCAGCGCATGTCCAGGCCCGTCTGAAGTTTGCCAATGACCATCTGGATGATCCAGAGGAGAAATGGGAGAAGGTCATGTGGTCTGATGAGACAAAAATAGAGCTTTTTGGTCTAAACTCCACTTGCCGTGTTTGGAGGAAGAAGAAGGATGAGTACAACCCCAAGAACACCATCCCAACCGTGAAGCATGGAGGTGGAAACATCATTCTTTGGGGATGCTTTTCTGCAAAGGGGACAGGACGACTGCACCGTATTGAGGGGAGGATGGATGGGGCCATGTATCGCGAGATCTTGGCCAACAACCTCCTTCCCTCAGTAAGAGCATTGAAGATGGGTCGTGGCTAGGTCTTCCAGCATGACAATGACCCGAAACACACAGCCAGGACAACTAAGAAGCGGCTCCGTAAGAAGCATCTCAAGGTCCTGGAGTGGCCTAGCCAGTCTCCAGACCTGAACCCAATAGAAAATCTTTGGAGGGAGCTGAAAGTCCGTATTGCCCAGCGACAGCCCTGAAACCTGAAGGATCTGGAGAAGGTCTGTATGGAGGAGTGGGCCAAAATCCCTGCTGCAGTGCGTGCAAACCTGGTCAAGACCTACAGGAAACGTATGATCTCTGTAATTTCAAACAAAGGTTTCTGTACCAAATATTAAGTTCTGCTTTTCTGATGTATCAAATATTTATGTCATGCAATAAAATGCAAATGAATTACTTAAAAATCATACAATGTGATTTTCTGGATTTTTGTTTTAGATTCCGTCTCTCACAGTTGAAGTGTACCTATGATAAAAATGACAGACCTCTACATGCTTTGTAAGTAGGAAAACCTGCAAAATCGGCAGTGTATCAAATACTTGTTCTCCCCACTGTATGTAGTGCACTACTTTTGGCCAGGGCCATGGCTGGCTGGTACCGTATTCCCCTTGTAGTGATGGACTCTGGACAAAATAGTAGCACACTATAGAAGGAAAAGGGTGGGGCCTGGTCAAAAGTAGTGCACTGTACATATTAGGGAATAGGGTGCTGTTTGGGAGGCACACACGGTGTCTGGAGGGGACGAAGTAGGCCTAAGTCCCAGGGCTAGTTTGTTAAGAACCCTATAGCCTATACCTGGGCTGCTAATCAGACCCCTGGGTACGGAGGCTGTGGGGTAACACTGGGTACGGAGGCTGTGGGGTAACACTGGGTACGGAGAGTGTGGGGTAACACTGGGTACGGAGGCTGTGGGGTAACACTGGGTACGGAGGCTGTGGGGTAACACTGGGTACGGAGGCTGTGGGGTAACACTGGGTACGGAGGCTGTGGGGTAACACTGGGTACGGAGGCTGTGGGGTAACACTGGGTACGGAGAGTGTGGGGTAACACTGGGTACGGAGAGTGTGGGGGTAGAAGGATTACTTTTTTCCTATCCCAGG
Source organism: Coregonus suidteri (assembly GCA_036851935.1). Taxonomy (NCBI): domain Eukaryota; kingdom Metazoa; phylum Chordata; class Actinopteri; order Salmoniformes; family Salmonidae; genus Coregonus; species Coregonus suidteri. Next base: position 51,912,297 of record CM072233.1, read on the forward strand.
TATTCCTTAAAGGAGGTAGGGTTTCAAGTGTCTCCGGAAGGTGGTCAGTGACTCTGCTGTCCTGGCGTCGTGAGGGAGCTTGTTCCACCATTGGTGTGCCAGAGCAGCGAACAGTTTTGACTGGGCTGAGCGGGAACTGTGCTTCCGCAGAGATAGGGGGGCCAGCAGGCCAGAGGTAGGGGGGCCAGCAGGCCAGAGGTAGGGGGGCCAGCAGGCCAGAGTAGGGGGGCCAGCAGGCCAGAGGTAGGGGGGCCAGCAGGCCAGAGGTAGGGGGGCCAGCAGGCCAGAGTAGTAGAGGACTGTCAGTTAACAGTTCATAACTGTTGATGAATGAGTTATAAATGATGTATTCACTAGTAATGAACTGTCAACTACTTATAAGCGCTTTACAACCACCCTCCTTAAAAAGTATCTTAATGTAAAGTGCTACCTAACTTTGAAGTGCTGCCGTGAATGCGTTCCCTCCTTTTTGCCACCATAGTTCGTTCCTAGCTGTATTGAAACTAGGCCTAAACGAGGCTAAATACTGGTACCATATCTGAATCAACACAGACTGAAGACTCCATCTCCAGCTTTGAGTCAGTCTGTTATTAAACTACTAGGCTACTTTATGTTGATGTCTTTGATAAAAGCCACTGGCTTCTCTGAGTGGAAACGTTGGCCCTCTACTAAAGCCAACCCCAACCAACCATCTGAACAGTTTACAGTCCAACCTGAACCACCCATCTGAACAGTTCCAGTCCAACCTGAACCAGCCATCTGAACAGTTACAGTCCAACCAGCCATCTGAACAGTTACAGTCCAACCAGCCATCTGAACAGTTACAGTCCAACCAGCCATCTGAACAGTTACAGTCCAACCAGCCATCTGAACAGTTACAGTCCAACCAGCCATCTGAACAGTTTACAGTCCAACCTGAACCAACCATCTGAACAGTTCCAGTCCAACCAGCCATCTGAACAGTTACAGTCCAACCAGCCATCTGAACAGTTCCAGTCCAACCAGCCATCTGAACAGTTCCAGTCCAACCAGCCATCTGAACAGTTACAGTTCAACCACAACCAGCCATCTGAACAGTTCCAGTCCAACCAGCCATCTGAACAGTTACAGTCCAACCAGCCATCTGAACAGTTACAGTCCAACCAGCCATCTGAACAGTTACAGTCCAACCAGCCATCTGAACAGTTACAGTCCAACCAGCCATCTGAACAGTTTCCAGTCCAACCAGCCATCTGAACAGTCCAACCAGCCATCTGAACAGTCCAACCAGCCATCTGAACAGTTACAGTCCAACCAGCCATCTGAACAGTTACAGTCCAACCAGCCATCTGAACAGTTACAGTCCAACCAGCCATCTGAACAGTCCAACCAGCCATCTGAACAGTTCCAGTCCAACCAGCCATCTGAACAGTTACAGTCCAACCAGCCATCTGAACAGTTCCAGTCCAACCAGCCATCTGAACAGTTACAGTCCAACCAGCCATCTGAACAGTTACAGTTCAACCAGCCATCTGAACAGTTACAGTCCAACCAGCCATCTGAACAGTTCCAGTCCAACCAGCCATCTGAACAGTTACAGTCCAACCAGCCATCTGAACAGTTACAGTCCAACCAGCCATCTGAACAGTTACAGTCCAACCAGCCATCTGAACAGTTACAGTTCAACCAGCCATCTGAACAGTTACAGTCCAACCAGCCATCTGAACAGTCCAACCAGCCATCTGAACAGTTACAGTCCAACCAGCCATCTGAACAGTTACAGTCCAACCAGCCATCTGAACAGTTCCAGTTCAACCAGCCATCTGAACAGTTCCAGTCCAACCAGCCATCTGAACAGTTACAGTCCAACCAGCCATCTGAACAGTTACAGTCCAACCAGCCATCTGAACAGTTACAGTCCAACCAGCCATCTGAACAGTTACAGTTTCAACCAGCCATCTGAACAGTTACAGTCCAACCAGCCATCTGAACAGTTACAGTCCAACCAGCCATCTGAACAGTTACAGTCCAACCAGCCATCTGAACAGTTACAGTCCAACCAGCCATCTGAACAGTTACAGTCCAACCAGCCATCTGAACAGTTACAGTCCAACCAGCCATCTGAACAGTCCAACCAGCCATCTGAACAGTTCCAGTCCAACCAGCCATCTGAACAGTTACAGTTCAACCAGCCATCTGAACAGTTCCAGTCCAACCAGCCATCTGAACAGTTCCAGTCCAACCAGCCATCTGAACAGTTACAGTCCAACCAGCCATCTGAACAGTTACAGTCCAACCAGCCATCTGAACAGTTACAGTCCAACCAGCCATCTGAACAGTTACAGTCCAACCAGCCATCTGAACAGTTACAGTCCAACCAGCCATCTGAACAGTTACAGTCCAACCAGCCATCTGAACAGTTACAGTCCAACCAGCCATCTGAACAGTTACAGTCCAACCAGCCATCTGAACAGTTACAGTCCAACCAGCCATCTGAACAGTTCAACCAGCCATCTGAACAGTTACAGTCCAACCAGCCATCTGAACAGTTCAACCAGCCATCTGAACAGTTACAGTCCAACCAGCCATCTGAACAGTTCAACCAGCCATGAACAGTTACAGTCCAACCAGCCATCTGAACAGTCCAACCAGCCATCTGAACAGTTACAGTCCAACCAGCCATCTGAACAGTTACAGTTCAACCAGCCATCTGAACAGTTACAGTCCAACCACCCATCTGAACAGTTTACAGTCCAACCAGCCATCTGAACAGTTACAGTCCAACCAGCCATCTGAACAGTTACAGTTCAACCAGCCATCTGAACAGTTACAGTTCAACCAGCCATCTGAACAGTTAAAGTCCAACCAGCCATATGAACAGTTACAGTTCAACCAGCCATCTGAACAGTTACAGTCCAACCAGCCATCTGAACAGTTACAGTCCAACCAGCCATCTGAACAGTTACAGTCCAACCAGCCATCTGAACAGTCCAACCAGCCATCTGAACAGTTACAGTCCAACCAGCCATCTGAACAGTTACAGTCCAACCAGCCATCTGAACAGTTCAACCAGCCATCTGAACAGTTACAGTCCAACCAGCCATCTGAACAGTTACAGTCCAACCAGCCATCTGAACAGTCCAACCAGCCATCTGAACAGTTCAAACCAGCCATCTGAACAGTTACAGTCCAACCAGCCATCTGAACAGTTCAACCAGCCATCTGAACAGTTACAGTCCAACCAGCCATCTGAACAGTTCAACCAGCCATCTGAACAGTTACAGTCCAACCAGCCATCTGAACAGTTCAACCAGCCATCTGAACAGTTACAGTCCAACCAGCCATCTGAACAGTCCAACCAGCCATCTGAACAGTTACAGTCCAACCAGCCATCTGAACAGTTACAGTTCAGACGTTTCAGAGAGAGAGAAAGAGGAATAAGGTGGACAACCAGTGATTTATAACGACCTGATGAAGTGATCTTTCCCACACCACTGACGCTGGGTAATATATGGACAGAGAGGAGGCCACTGTAAAGAGTAGGATGGTGGTGTGAATGGTTGAGAGAGAGAGACCAGAGGAAGGAATCGTTTTGAAGTGAATGGTTGAGAGAGAGAGACCAGAGGAAGGAATCGTTTTGAAGTGAATGGTTGAGAGAGAGACCAGAGGAAGGAATCGTTTTGAAGTGAATGGTTGAGAGAGAGAGACCAGAGGAAGGAATCGGTTTGAAAGAGTTAGTAGAAAACCTGATAGATATTTGAACCACCTGTCAAGCACACTGTTTTTGATATTTTGGAAGAATCACACTTTTGTATTATCTGTTGAAGTCATCTTTCCCACAGCACTGACACTCGGTAATATATGGACATAGTAACAGGCACTATGTATAAAGGCCATGGGACTAGAGGAAGGAATCATTTTAACTTTGTGAGAATCAGAACCGATAGAAAACCCTGTAGCCTACATGTACTGTGAGCTATAGAGTCTTTAAACCACCCGAATGTCCCTATATTTTAGAATCATTTTTTAACACTATTTGTTAAATGCATCAGTTTAGTGTGTGTGTGTGTGTGTGTGTGTGTGTGTGTGTGTGTGTGTGTGTGTGTGCGCGTGTGTGTGTGATGTAAAAGACCCACCATAATAACAACAACAACCCCGGAAGTCATCATCATCATCAACGTAACCATAAACGCAACCAAAACAGAGATGGCGAGAACAAGAACAAAACTGGTGCGTAGAGGAGGTAGGATGTGATACACAACGTCCATCTTCAGCTCAGTCAAATGACGACTGCCGGGGATACCGTTTCACGTGGAAAATATCGCGACATAAGCATCGACAGCACTGACATCTCTCTATAATAGCCTACATGACCGTTATAGGCATCTGAAAGGCCGCCGTTCACAACAGAAGGGAGACGGTTAAAAATGTTGCCAACCTACCCAGTAATAGCAGCCGGTGAGTCTGTTTGTACTCCCGTTTGAGCTCCTTTAGCGCCCTGTCAATATTCTTACTGACTTTCTTCGCCTCCCTCTCGGCCTCCGGCAGTTTGTCCCAGTTTTTCTGTTTTTGGGTGCTTGTTGTTTTCTGTAGCAACTGTAGGCGTCGACTACGGTCCTTGCCCGTTCCCTTGCCTACTCCGCCTCCACCCCCGTTCTGTATGAGCACTCCATCGGTGCCCGTGTTGTCTCTACCGCGGGGCTCCCCGGGCGGGAGCTTGGCTAGGTCCCCAAGGCGTACTTTTCCGCTACCGTCTCGGAGCGACGAGGTGTCGCCATATCCCCCTGTGTCCTCTTGACGAGGTCCCCCGGCTCGGCAGGGTACAGCTGTGTCAGGAGGCTGATCCGAGTCCGAGGTAGCGTTCGAAATAGACCCGCTCAGGTCCCCGAAGAGCCGGGGACGTAAACTGTAGCACAGCCCCATGTCGACGGTGTAGACAATATTTTTCCTCTGTAAATGTGGTATTGCATAAATTAAAATATAAAAAATCCGCCTTCACGCAACAGTCCTAGCGCGACATCGTTACACTGGAGTTCGAGTGCTGCGATTTGAATTCCAATTTGATCCAAATTCGTGAATGAATTATGCTCCGACATTTGCTATATTTTTCACCAGTCAGCCTACGCTCCGTAGTCAGCGGATCACCTGATCCATACTGGACACTGCGGGTCCACCTTACCGTAAGTAAAGCAAAAGCAAAACCAGGGAGAAAAATTCAGCCATCCACTGTGCAATTGCACAAAATCTCAAGCGCCCTTTTTAAGGGAGAGACATACTACGTCATATTTAACGCAAGAAGACAACACTAGTGTGTCTGTGATTGCCAGAAGTTAGCTTTTTGACCAGCCACTTTGACCATCATTACGGCTAGTCCTGAATGAATCGTGAATAATGATGAGTGAGAAAGTTAGACGACGGTCAAAAATCATACCCCCCCCCCCCCAAAGACATCCAACCTCTCACAATTACAAATAACAGGGGAGGTTATCATGTCTTGGGGGTATGATCTTTGACCCTCTAACTTTTACACGTCGTTATTTAACGATTCATTAATGATTATCCATAACCATGGTAACATCCACATTAATGTAGAATATTATATTTGTATTTATAATAGAACAGAATCTGCCACACACCCAGAGCTGACTTGTGAAGGTGCTGGAGGCAAAACTGGAGAAACAGGAAATAGTCTCCGCACACTTCCAGTCAGATGCAAATTTCTTTAATTGTGGAGCTTTTGGTCAGTCGATCTTCATCAGATAGTGGGACTAATAAAGCCACACAGTGAATCAGGGGTAATGGGAGACACCTGTGATCATCTAAAGGACCCCAAAAAGGCCACTAGATGTAATATCAGATAGAAATACAAATACTATTTTAGATAGAACAGAACATATTATTGATGTATTTCTACTAGAACAAAACACATGTGCACATAAAGGATGTGGTATTAGTATGAGGGACCATACTCTCAGAGAGAGATCAATATGGTGTTAGTATCAGGGTCATACTCTCAGAGAGATCAATATGGTGTTAGTATCAGGGACCATACTCTCAGAGAGATCAATATGGTGTTAGTATCAGGGACCATACTCTCAGAGAGAGATCAATATGGTGTTAGTATCAGGGACTATACTCTCAGAGAGATCAATATGGTGTTAGTATCAGGGACCATACTCTCAGAGAGATCAATATGGTGTTAGTATCAGGGACCATACTCTCAGAGAGAGATCAATATGGTGTTAGTATCAGGGACTATACTCTCAGAGAGAGATCAATATGGTGTTAGTATCAGGGACTATACTCTCAGAGAGAGATCAATGTGGTGTTAGTATCAGGGACCATACTCTCAGAGAGAGATCAATATGGTGTTAGTATCAGGGACTATACTCTCAGAGAGATCAATATGGTGTTAGTATCAGGGACCATACTCTCAGAGAGAGATCAATATGGTGTTAGTATCAGGGACCATACTCTCAGAGAGAGATCAATGTGGTGTTAGTATCAGGGACCATACTCTCAGAGAGAGATCAATATGGTGTTAGTATCAGGGACTATACTCTCAGAGAGATCAATATGGTGTTAGTATCAATTACCATACTCTCAGAGAGAGATCAATATGGTGTTAGTATCAGGGACCATACTCTCAGAGAGATCAATATGGTGTTAGTATCAGGGACCATACTCTCAGAGAGAGATCAATATGGTGTTAGTATCAGGGACTATACTCTCAGAGAGATCAATATGGTGTTAGTATCAGGGACCATACTCTCAGAGAGAGATCAATATGGTGTTAGTATCAGGGACCATACTCTCAGAGAGAGATCAATATGGTGTTAGTATCAGGGACCATACTCTCAGAGAGAGATCAATATGGTGTTAGTATCAGGGACTATACTCTCAGAGAGAGATCAATATGGTGTTAGTATCAGGGACCATACTCTCTGAGAGAGAGATCAATATGGTGTTAGTATGAGGGACCATACTCTCAGAACAATAAAACAGTAAATAAAGAAAAGGAAAACTACACTGAACAAAATATCAAACGCAACATGTAAAGCGTTGGTCAAATGTACAGTCGTGGTCAAAAGTTGAGAATGACACAAGTATTGGTTCTTCACAAAGTACGCTGCTTCAGTGTTATGAGATTTTATTGACAATTACATTAAGTTTATGCAAGGAGTCAATATTTGCAGTGTTGACCCTTCTTTTTCAAGACCTCTGCAATCCGCCCTGGCATGCAGTCAATTAACTTCTGGGCCACATCCTGACTGATGGCAGCCCATTCTTGCATAATCAATGCTTGGAGTTTGTCAGAATTTGTGGGTTTTTGTTTGTCCACCCGCCTCTTGAGGATTGACCACAAGTTCTCAATGGGATTAAGGTCTGGGGAGTTTCCTGGCCATGGACCCAAAATGTCGATGTTTTGTTCCCCGAGCCACTTAGTTATTACCTTATGGCAAGGTGCTCCATCATGCTGGAAAAGGCATTGGTCGTCACCAAACTGTTCTTGGATGGTTGGGAGAAGTTGCTCTCGGAGGATGTGTTGGTACCATTCTTTATTCATGGCTGTGTTCTTAGGCAAAATTGTGAGTGAGCCCACTCCCTTGGCTGAGAAGCAACCCCACACATGAATGGTCTCAGGATGCTTTACTGTTGGCATGACACAGGACTGATGGTAGCGCTCACACTTGTCTTCTCTGGACAAGGTGTTGTCCGGATGCCCCAAACAATCGGAAAGGGGATTCATCAGAGAAAATGACTTTACCCCAGTCCTCAGCAGTCCAATCCCTGTACCTTTTGCAGAATATCAGTCTGTCCCTGATGTTTTTCCTGGAGAGGTGGCTTCTTTGCTGCCCTTCTTGACACCAGGCCCATCCTCCAAAAGTCTTCGCCTCACTGTGCGTGCAGATGCACTCACACCTGCCTGCTGCCATTCCTGAGCAAGCTCTGCACTGGTGGTGCCCCGATCCCGCAGCTGAATCAACTTTAGGAGACGGTCCTGGTGCTTGCTGGACTTTCTTGGGCGCCCTGAAGCCTTCTTCACAACAATTGAACCTCTCTCCTTTAAGTTCTTGATGATCCGATAAATGGTTGATTTAGGTGCAATCTTACTAGCAGCAATATCCTTGCCTGTGAAGCCCTTTTTGTGCAAAGCAATGATGATGGCACATGTTTCCTTGCAGGTAACCATGGTTAACAGAGGAAGAACAATGATTTCAAGCACCACCCTCCTTTTAAAGCTTCCAGTCTGTTATTCTAACTCAATCAGCATGACAGAGTGATCTCCAGCCTTGTCCTCGTCAACACTCTCACCTGTGTTAACGAGAGAATCACTGACATGATGGCAGCTGGTCCTTTTGTGGCAGGGCTGAAATGCAGTGGAAATGTTTTTGGGGGGATTAAATTCATTTTCATGGCAAAGAGGGACTTTGCAATTAATTGCAATTCATCTGATCACTCTTCATGACATTCTGGAGTATATGCAAATTGACATCATCAAAACTGAGGCAGCAGACTTTGTGAAAATTAATATTTGTGTAATTCTCAAAACTTTTGACCACGACTGTAGTGCGCTATGTGGGGAATAGGGTGCAATTTGGGATACAGCCTACGTACATACTCTTATTAGCCGTATGGCTGAGCCCATTATGGATGTGTTCCAATATCCACACTAGCAAACCACAATGCATGACTAACACATACATGGCTTTATTCTAAGTAGTAGGATGCTAGTGTGGGTATCAAGACTGAGTGGTAGGATGCTAGTGTGGGTATAAAGACTGAGTGGTAGGATGCTAGTGTGGGTATAAAGACTGAGTGGTAGGATGCTAGTGTGGGTATAAAGACTAAGTGGTAGGATGCTAGTGTGGGTATAAGGACTGAGTGGTAGGATGCTAGTGTGGGTATAAAGACTGAGTGGTAGGATGCTAGTGTGGGTATAAAGACTGAGTGGTAGGATGCTAGTGTGGGTATAAAGACTGAGTGGTAGGATGCTAGTGTGGGTATAAAGACTGAGTGGTAGGATGCTAGTGTGGGTATAAAGACTGAGTGGTAGGATGCTAGTGTGGGTATAAAGACTGAGTGGTAGGATGCTAGTGTGGGTATAAAGACTGAGTGGTAGGATGCTAGTGTGGGTATAAAGACTGAGTGGTAGGATGCTAGTGTGGGTATCAAGACTGGAGTCAATTCCATTTCAATTCAGAAAGTAAACCAAATTCCAATTCTACATGTTCATATTTGAAAAGCATTGGAGATAATTGGAATTTCAGTGTACTTCCTGAACTGATTGGAATTGTCTCCAACCCTGGAGGGTATTAGAACAGTCGGAACTGTGTTTTCACTATTGAAACCCAAGAGAGAAGAGGGACCGTGTTCTTGCTGTGGACGTAAACAGCAGTCTGTAGCCTGAGTCTCTGGTTGTGTCCTACATGGTAACATATTCCCTATAGTGGCTCTGGTCAAAAGTAGTGCACTATATAGGGAATAGGGTGCCATTTGGGACGCCAACTCTGTCTTTCACACTACATTTACATTACATTTTAGTCATTTACAGTGAGGGAAAAAAGTATTTGATCCCCTGCTGATTTTGTACGTTTGCCCACTGACAAAGACATGATCAGTCTATAATTTTAATGGTAGGTTTATTTGAACAGTGAGAGACAGAATAACAACAAAAAAATCCTGAAAAACACATGTCAAAAATGTTATAAATTGATTTGCATTTTAATGAGGGAAATAAGTATTTGACCCCTCTGCAAAACATGATTTAGTACTTGGTGGCAAAACCCTTGTTGGCAATCACAGAGTTTAGACGTTTCTTGTAGTTGGCCACCAGGTTTGCACACATCTCAGGAGAGACCCACTATTCTGCGATGTGTGAACCGTTGTCATGTCGCTAGCATCGTTCCAGCCAGTGTACTGTACAATTCTCCAGAATTACATGATTGTTATTCTTTTTCTAAAAAATATTATTTTACTACTAAAGCAGCCAATGAGTTCAAGATATCCATACTTTATTTGTGGAAGATAACATTTGTCTGTATATCAAATAGATTTTTTTTATTCAGGAAAAAGTACAAAATAGCTTGGTCTGAACATTTCTTGAACGTCTAGCGTGGTTAAGTCCTTATCAATGTTTTCCTAGCTGTCATGAGGAGTAAAACTGGTTTTGCATCTTCACTCTGATTTAGATTTATAGTCATGTACGTGTTAAATGTTTTAAAATGATACATTATTTAAAACGCTGTACATTTTCACAGAAAGACAGTAAAACATTCCCCGGCCACACATGTAAGCTTCAAATTAAACAAACCTCGCTGAATATCGATATTTTGATTTGATATTTTCATACATTATATGCTTGTCTTGAAAGGTTTCAATTGTACATGTTTCTTTGCAATGATAATAATATACATTTGGATATCAAATAACTGTGTATATAAACCACAAACACTGAATATAAAACGGTGGAATTCCTATATTCTTCACATTTATGAATAATTTGGTCTCTTGAACATTCCCATTGCAGTCTTCCCCAGCATCAGTATACTAGAAAAAAAATAGGAACATTTTGTTATGGGATTCGTTGGAAAATAGCACTGCATTTCCTGTTTACGTAGGCACAGTCAGCTCATTTACAAACATTGAATGTTTGACACGGGGAAGCTATTACCAGTGGGGCTATCACCAGTGGGGCTATTACCAGTGGGGCTATTACCAGTGGGGCTATTACCAGTGGGGCTATTACCAGTGGGGCTATTACCAGTGGGGCTATTACCAGTGGGGCTATCACCAGTCCCTCTACCTGTCTGCCATGGTAGGGGGTGGGGCTATCACCAGTCCCTCTACCTGTCTGCCATGGTGGGGGCGGGGCTATCACCAGTCCCTCTACCTGTCTGCCATGGTGGGGGCGGGGCTATCACCAGTCCCTCTACCTGTCTGCCATGGTAGGGGGTGGGGCTATCACCAGTCCCTCTATCTATTTGTAAGTCTGCTGGTGGGGGCGGGGCTATACCAGTCCCTCTAGCTGTCTGCCAAATGGCGTAAATGTAATGGTGGGGGCGGGGCTATGTCCCTCCACTGTCTGCCATGGTAGGGGCGGGGCTATCACCAGTCCCCTCTATTGTTTGTAAGTCGCTATAATTCCTAAAATCATACCTGTCTGCCATGGTGGGGGCGGGGCTATTATAATTCCCTCATACCTGTCTGCCATGGTAGGGGGTGGGGCTATTATAATTCCCTCATACCTGTCTGCCATGGTGGGGGCGGGGCTATCACCATTCCCACTACCTGTCATAGCGTCCCATTCCACCAGGGGGTGGCCAATCTATTTTATCCACAGAGGGCCAGTGTGGTTGCAAGCTTTTGTTCCAACCTAGCATTAACAGACCTAATTCAATAATAAAAAATAAAAAAAACGATCATCTTGCCTAAACATCAGACTGTTACCATGGTTACTCCATGGATTTTCAGTCTGACCGAAGTCGCCCTAAAAAAAAAGACACAATAATCGCTACAACCAGAATGTTGAATACAAATCTATTTACATTTACTTTACCGGTTGTACATGCTGTTGGTCCTTTTGGTGATAGGAGGTGGAGATAGGATATCCACAGGAAAGTGATGTTTTGAGCTCACCAGTAGGTTCTGTTGCTTGTAATTTCAATCTCTTGACACATTGCATGCGATGCACAATATGTAAACAATAGCCGAATGTAGCCAAAGTAGTCCACCGAAGCGCGTTTCCTCGCAAACAGCAGGAATTGTCTGTGGTTTGGTTAGTCTCGGCCATATTGTGCAAGTGTTTGTCACATGCGAATTGCATCAGTATTGAAAATTTTAAAAAACAGTTTAACACTTTCCTGTGGATATTTTGTATCAGATTACCTCCGACAGGGATAAAATCGGCGGACAACAGGTAAAGTAAGTTGAAATTAAGTTTGTTCAACATTCTGACTTGTAATGGGACTGTTTGGGAAAGCTGAGCCTACATGTTAGAGACGAGTGTGTAAGTATTTCACTCTCAGATCCTAAAAGAGGTTAAGCTATTCCATGGTTTACTAACAGAAGCCTTAATGAGACATGATGCCCCATCCACAGTACCTTGCTATTGCCACCAGACCAGCTGGCATGAACTTCCAGGAGTTTAGAAACCTCATTCCCATGACAATGGCCAGTGTTCCTGAGGTACCTATTTACACATTGAGAAGAAATGTTAGCGCAGTGTAGATGTTTGACCACTCACCAACATCATCTAGCCTACGTGTAGGACATGTCGTGGTTGTGTTATTGATAACAAGCGAAAGTTTTGGCCCACTCACCTAGAGAAAGCCAGACATCCTTAGGATTCTGAGACATCAGGTAGGCACCAACTCCGGCTAGAAACCCAAAGAAAAGTCCTGCAACCAGTGAAGTTACACTTCCTGGTTTGGGAACAAATCACACAGCATGTTGAAGAATAACTACTTCCATGCACAATTTTATATCAATATTTCTTGACAGCTGACTTTAAAATAACCACTTGGTAAAGTCAACAAACATTTGGAAGTGTGTAATGGTCCGTACCTGCTTTTACATAGCCCATGAGTCCTCCTGCCGAGACCAATGCAGCATAGCTATAACCAATCCAATCTTGAGACATTGTCACGTCTAGTCTAAAACTAATAAGGAAAGGTGTTGTCAAAACTCACGGTAAACCTTTATTCAACTACAATTCGAATTTCGCTTTTCCAGTCCCGGAAGTGTTATGGGATTTCAAAATAAAAGTGCCAAAACTTTGAGATTCTTCATCTTCTCTGAAATTGTACGGCATACCACAACTACTGTTGTATTGCCGCCACCGACTGGACGGAGGTGGAAAAAAAAAAAAAAAAAAAGGTCCATTCCATTACGGAGAAGGGGGAAAAAACATTAATCCACATGTATTACCAAAAAAACGTAATAAAACATCCCACTCCTTAAGTCATTCAAAAACTCTACAACTCCCCGTTCATGCTCAGGGGCCTGCGAGGGTGGGACCGCAGCAGACAGAACTCTATGTAGCTCCTCGGATGATAAATATTTAAATCCAGAAATCATTCAGCTGCAGAAACAAATGTCAACTTTACTATATGACTATATGACTCCCGTCAGCACACACTTCATACATGTCCACACATTTTACAGCGGGTAGCCGACGTAACGTTGCAAAGGTCTGGGGAAAAACGCGCTGGAAGGGTAGTTCACAAATCCCAGCTGCACTCGGATAGAGATAGAAACTCCTCAAAACACAGGAAAAGACGAGAACTCTTCTACTTCCTGTAATTTACCATGCGATTCATTCTACACGCATCGACCGCTCCATGAATCTTCTTCAGTAGAGCAATGTTGAATTCTTCCGCTGCTGCAGAAATGGCTCGTTTGACAGGTGCGCTGCTTCGTAAATCAAAGTACGAAACATTATATCCATCAGTTTGCGTGAGATCCAACACAAGTTGCTTCTGATCAACAGATACATTTTAAAAAATCTAAACAAGTCCACTTCTCGTGATTTTCACAGATGTAACTTTCCCAGAGAGGTAGAGGCGAAGCTAGAGGGATATGCATGGGCCCAAAAACCTGTCTTCTCCAGCAGGTGGCGTTGTTTTAGCTAACCAAGCGAGGAGTTTTTGTATGGAGGTCAATAAGTGTAGAATTTGGTTAACAAAACAATGTATGGCTTATTTGCTACATTTGGCTTATTTGATCGAATAGAAGTTTCGTAATAATTAGGTTGTTAGGAGTGTACTGATATATGCAGGTCACGTGACATCCCGGCAACTTTGAGAAAGAACACTTTATATCGGAGTTGTGCCTGTTGTTCACACTCCCCTATCTGCCCTCTCATTGGCTAGAATGCTCCCACCTGATCTTGCCTCCTCCCGACTGCCTTCCATGTTTGAATACATTTATTTTCATTGTTAGAGCGGCAACTAACCGGGTACTCATGGGGGGCAATGAGATGTCTAACCGGGTACTCATGGGGGGTAATGAGATGTCTAACCGGGTACTCATGGGGGGTAATGAGATGTCTAACCGGGTACTCATGGGGGGTAATGAGATGTCTAACCGGGTACTCATGGGGGGTAATGAGATGTCTAACCGGGTACTCATGGGGGGTAATGAGATGTCTAACCAGGTACTCATGGGGGGTAATGAGATGTCTAACCAGGTACTCATGGGGGGCAATGAGATGTCTAACCGGGTACTCATGGGGGGGCAATGAGATGTCTAACCGGGTACTCATGGGGGGTAATGAGATGTCTAACCAGGTACTCATGGGGGGTAATGAGATGTCTAACCGGGTACTCATGGGGGGTAATGAGATGTCTAACCAGGTACTCATGGGGGGTTATCCGCATTGTGTCTATTTCGCTCTCATCAGATCCAAATTTGACTATGGATGTATGGTCTATGGATGCATGGCCTATGGATGTATGGTCTATGGATGTATGGTCTATGGATGTATGGCCTATGGATGTATGGTCTATGGATGTATGGCCTATGGATGTATGGCCTATGGATGTATGGCCTATGGATGTATGGTCTATGGATGTATGGCCTATGGATGTATGGCCTATGGATGTATGGCCTATGGATGTATGGCCTATGGATGTATGGTCTATGGATGCATGGCCTATGGATGCATGGCCTATGGATGCATGGCCTATGGATGTATGGCCTATGGATGCATGGTCTATGGATGTATGGTCTATGGATGTATGGCCTATGGATGTATGGCCTATGGATGTATGGCCTATGGATGCATGGCCTATGGATGCATGGCCTATGGATGTATGGTCTATGATGTATGGCCTATGGATGTATGGCCTATGGATGCATGGCCTATGGATGTATGGCCTATGGATGCATGGTCTATGGATGTATGGTCTATGGATGTATGGCCTATGGATGTATGGTCTATGGATGTATGGTCTATGGCCTATGGATGTATGGTCTATGGATGTATGGCCTATGGATGTATGGCCTATGGATGTATGGCCTATGGATGTATGGCCTATGGATGTATGGTCTATGGATGTATGGTCTATGGATGTATGGTCTATGGATGTATGGCCTATGGCCTATGGATGTATGGCCTATGGATGTATGGCCTATGGATGTATGGCCTATGGATGTATGGCCTATGGATGTATGGTCTATGGCCTATGGATGTATGGCCTATGGATGTATGGCCTATGGATGTATGGCCTATGGATGTATGGTCTATGGATGTATGGCCTATGGATGTATGGCCTATGGATGTATGGTCTATGGATGTATGGCCTATGGCCTATGGATGTATGGTCTATGGATGTATGGTCTATGGATGTATGGCCTATGGATGTATGGCCTATGGATGTATGGCCTATGGATGTATGGCCTATGGATGTATGGTCTATGGATGTATGGTCTATGGATGTATGGTCTATGGATGTATGGTCTATGGATGTATGGTCTATGGATGTATGGCCTATGGATGCATGGTCTATGGATGTATGGCCTATGGATGCATGGTCTATGGATGTATGGCCTATGGATGTATGGTCTATGGATGTATGGTCTATGGATGTATGGTCTATGGATGCATGGTCTATGGCCTATGGATGTATGGTCTATGGATGTATGGTCTATGGATGTATGGTCTATGGATGTATGGCCTATGGATGTATGGCCTATGGATGTATGGTCTATGGATGTATGGTCTATGGATGTATGGTCTATGGATGTATGGCCTATGGATGTATGGCCTATGGATGTATGGCCTATGGATGTATGGCCTATGGATGTATGGTCTATGGATGTATGGCCTATGGATGTATGGCCTATGGATGCATGGCCTATGGATGTATGGTCTATGGCCTATGGATGTATGGTCTATGGATGTATGGCCTATGGATGTATGGTCTATGGATGTATGGTCTATGGATGTATGGTCTATGGCCTATGGATGTATGGTCTATGGATGTATGGTCTATGGATGTATGGCCTATGGATGTATGGCCTATGGATGTATGGTCTATGGCCTATGGATGTATGGTCTATGGATGTATGGCCTATGGTCTATGGATGTATGGCCTATGGATGGATGTATGGTCTATGGATGTATGGCCTATGGATGTATGGTCTATGGATGTATGGCCTATGGCTCAGCGGCCCCAGGGATATTACAAAAGTTGGACGTTATCCAAGCTGCCACCCTAAGACTAAGCTGTGGGGCATTTAAATAATTCCCCATATCCTCCCTACAAGTGGAAATAGGTGAGATGCCCTTAAAACTAAGAAGACAAAACCCCTCTATTGCTCACTGGGCTTCCCTTAAAGGACACGCCTCCACTCACACGGGGAAGTCCATCCTTGAGGATTGCTGGGAATACTCAACCCCCCCCCCCCATAAAAGAATGAAGCCTTTGGATGGAAGATTTTTTTTAATGGGTCCAGGACCTAGGGGTGAAGTCGACCTGTGGAACCAACTGTACCCTTACCATTGGTGCAGCCCTAGCTCGACACCCCCAATAGTAGATTTGATCTACTGGAGATGATTCAGGAAGGAGAGGATAAAGGACTGCTGACAGCAGGGTATGTAAAGTCACAATACCACGTCGCAAACACATATTTACACAGACGGCTCCAAGGACCCAGTGACAGGACACGTCTCAGCAGCCTTCGCTGTCCCAGGAAGACATCTCACTGTACTTGTGCATGTGACATTAAAAAAAACTTGAAAACATACAGTTCAAGACAAAACAAATCACCTGTGAAGTCATGGTCTGTATCTTCACCTTGGATAGAAGAGAACAGACCACCAGACCCACTCATCAGGACCTAGTATTAGGCCAGACCTAGTATCAGGCCAGACCTAGTATCAGGCCAGACCTAGTATCAGGCCAGACCTAGTATTAGGCCAGACCTAGTATCAGGCCAGACCTAGTATCAGGCCAGACCTAGTATTAGGCCAGACCTAGTATCAGGCCAGACCTAGTATCAGGCCAGACCTAGTATCAGGCCAGACCTAGTATTAGGCCAGACCTAGTATTAGGCCAGACCTAGTATCAGGCCAGACCTAGTATCAGGCCAGACCTAGTATCAGGCCAGACCTAGTATTAGGCCAGACCTAGTATTAGGCCAGACCTAGTATTAGGCCAGACCTAGTATCAGGCCAGACCTAGTATTAGGCCAGACCTAGTATTAGGCCAGACCTAGTATCAGGCCAGACCTAGTATCAGGCCAGACCTAGTATTAGGCCAGACCTAGTATCAGGCCAGACCTAGTATTAGGCCAGACCTAGTATCAGGCCAGACCTAGTATTAGGCCAGACCTAGTATCAGGCCAGACCTAGTATCAGGCCAGACCTAGTATCAGGCCAGACCTAGTATCAGGCCAGACCTAGTATCAGGCCAGACCTAGTATCAGGCCAGACCTAGTATCAGGCCAGACCTAGTATTCAACATCTTACAGGCACTTCTCAGGATTCAACACCAAGCCATAACGGTCAACTTTCTTTGGGTCCCAGCTCACGTGGGGGTGCCTGAGAACCAGATGGCAGATGAAGCGGCCAAAAGGACCCCTACATGACATCATAGTTCCAATGTGAAAAATCTGAAATTAAGTTACTCCTCGGAAATCAAAATCACCAACAAATGGCAAAAGGACAGAAAGGGGTAAAAGGAAGACGTGTATACTCCGCTGGTTTCAATCAGCAATAACCACAAAGGACTTTCAAGACGATCAGAAACCATAATCACCCGTCTGCGAATAGGACACAATGGCCTCAACCACTCTCTCCATGAGATAGGAAAACACGACAGGTTAATGTCCTAGCTGTCCAGCAGCAGAAACTACAGGTCACGTCCTCCTTCACTGTCAAAGCTATGAACATCAAAGGCTAGAAGAATGATCCCTGGGAATAAGCTTCACCCTCCCCAATTCACTCAAAACCCGTCCAGAACAAACCGTAATTCACTCAGCAATAATTTCCTTCCTCCATTCATGTAGACTACAGTACAGAATCTAGAACACCTCCATAGTCTCATCACACTCCAGTCCAGTAGGTGGCGGTAATGCACCTAATACTAGTATGCACACCGCCATAAAACCCCAACGGAGAAGGTTTTTTTTTTCAACCAAAACCAGCATGGTCCACTAGAGAATTGCATTATTGACTGTATTGCATGAGTGTGGTGCCAAGGTATTTTGTTCGTATTGTTATGTAGATTTTGATCGTTTGATTGTTGTGCATACAAGTGCACTTCCCTTATTTGCTAATTGTGCAACACTGTGAGTATTTCAGTTTGTTTACCCTTTATTTACCATGTGCCTCGGTGTTATATTAACATCGTGTTTCTGTTTGTACCTAGACATAACCATCTTTCATCACCCGTCAGCTGACATTTCAAGCCTACAAAAGATCAACAAACTTGCTCTATATTGAGCAAAAATATAAACACAACATGTAAAGTGTTGGTCCCATGTTTTCATGAGCTGAAATAAGATTCTAGAAATGTTCCATACTCACAAAAAAGCTTATTTGTCTCAAATGTTATGCACAAAATGTGTTTACATCCCTGTTAGTGAGCATTTCTCCTTCGCCAAGATAATCCATCCACCTGACAGGTGTGGCATATCAAGAAGCTGATTAAGCAGCATGATCATTACACAGATGCACCTTGTGCTGGGAACAAAAGGCCACTAAAATGTGCAGTTTTGTCACACAACGCCACAGGTGTCTCAAGTTGAGGGAGCGTGCAATTGGCATGCTGACTGCAGGAATGTCCACCAGAGCTGTTGCTAGAGAACGTATTGTTCATTTCTCTACCATAAGCCGCCTCCAACGTCATTTTAGAGAATTTGGCAGTACGTTCAACCAGCCTCACAACCGCTCGTGTGGGCGAGCGATTTTGCTGATGTCAACATTGTCAGACAGCCCCATGGTGGCAGTGGGGTTATGGTATGGGCAGGCGTAAGCTACAGACAACAAACACAATTGCATTTTATCAATGGCAATTTGAATGCACAGCGATACCGTGACGAGATCCTGAGGCCCATCGTCGTGCCGTTTATCCAACCGCCATCACCTCATGTTTCAGCATGATAATGCACGTCTCCATGTCGCAAGGATCTGTACACACTTCCTGGAAGCTGAAAATGTCCCCGTTCTTCCACGGCCTGCATACTCACCAGATATGTCACCCATTGAGCATGTTTGGGATGCTCTGGATCGACGTGTACGACAGCGTGTTCCAGTTCCTGGCCTCCTCAGGTGGTAGAGCATGGCGCTTGCAACGCCAGGGTTGTGGGTTCGATTCCCACGGGGGGCCAGTATGAAAAATGTATGCACTCACTAACTGTAAGTCGCTCTGGATAAGAGCGTCTGCTAAATGACTAAAATGTAAATATCCAGCAACTTCGCACAGCCATTGAAGAGTGGGAAAACGTTCCACAGGCCACAATTAACAGCCTGATGAACTCTATGCGAAGGAGATGCGTTGCGCTGCATGAGGCAAATTGTAGTCACACGAGATATGGACTGGTTTTCTGATCCACGCCAAAACCTTTTTTTTGTCAACGTATCTGTGACCAACAGATTCATATCTGTATTCCCAGTCATGTGAAATCCATCGATTAGGGCCTAATACATTTTTCAATTGACTGGATGTCCTTATATGAACTGTAACTCAGTAAAATCTTTCAAATTGTTGCATGTTGCCTTTATTTTTGTTCAGTAATAAATAAAAAGGTCCAAAGGCAATACCCTCAATCCCTGTTCTTAGACACTCCAGCGACTACCATCCACTCCCCTACAGACTAAGCTATTTTTATTATATCTATTTTCATTGATATGTTTTGATAGGAAAATTGGATTGATAATTGAGTCCATTGTCATTGGGATCCATCAGTTTGATAATATGCATAGATAATGCAATGACAATTGACAGGAGGAGGACATAGAAGCTGTTGATAAAAGTAGGTCTGTCACCTCCTAGTGGCAAATAAATCCAGAACAGGGTTTCCCAAACTCGGTGCTCGGGACCCCAAGGGGTGCACGTTTTGGTTTTCGCCCTAGCACTACACAGCTGATTGAAATAATAAACTAAATCACTAAGCTTTGATCATTTGAATCAGCTGTGTACATTTACGTCATTTAGCAGACGCTCTTATCCAGAGCGACTTACAGTTAGTGAATGCATACATGTTTTGTTTTTTTCATACTGGCCCCCCTGTGGGAAACGAACCCACATCCCTGCCGGCCAAACCCTCCCCTACCTTGGACGACGCTGGACCAATTGCGCGCCCGACCCATGGGTCACCCGGTCGCGGCCGGCTGCGACAGAGCCTGGACTCGAACCAGGATCTCTAGTGGCACAGCTAGCAAAAAAACTTAAAATGTGTACCCTTTGGGGTCCCGGGGACCGAGTTTGGGAAACCCTGTTCTAGAAGACCACATTCTATACAAAATCTCCACACCAAAAATACCAGCCCGGTCTCATAGACTAGACGTAATATAGTACCTGTAAATCCGGGACACTGAAATTCGTATGATATGTTACGTTTTGGGATGGTTACTTAAGGCAAAAAAAACGAAAGCAGGGTGGTTGGTCGTATAACGCAAAACGTCTAGCAAACCAAAGGTTACGAGTTCGAATCTCATCAGGGGACAACTTGAGCAACTTTTCAACTACTTAGCATGTTAGCCAACCCTTCTCCTGAACCAAATTGCAAATTCATAACATGAAACCACAAATTAATACATACCGTACGAAACGTAACATATCATACTAAATGGAGTGTCTCTGATTTACGTACAGAATAATACGAAATGATCTGAGACCAGGTTGAAAATACTATTAAAAATATATTTTTATTAGGTTTTCAGCTTTTTTTTCCCACCATCTTTCTTCTTCTTCTTCTTGGGTGAACCGTCTTCCTCTAGGACCACTTCTACAGTTGAGATCCTGACCCTCTTCTTCTTTGCAAGCTCCAGAACATCCTTGGTGTCTGTTGGGGATGACCGAAAACAAATCACATGATATTCTCATGCTATATATACTGCCAGAACAATATGCATTTAAGCACTCAAATATGTTCGCGCATCACTTTCTATAAAAGAGACCTTCATGTTTAAATTTAAAGAGGGTTTCTCTAGTCCAGAGTTTCATCCAGCCATTCCACATATTAGATCTAGTCCAACACACTATAACAGATGCGATACAAGACAAACATAAGTCACAAGAATTCATTTATCATCATTCAAAATTGGGTAGTGGAGTCAAGACATATTCAGGCTAGCAGGTCTCCACCCAGTAGAACCAAGACATATTAAGCTAGCAGGTCTCCACCCAGTAGAACCAAGACATATTCAGCCTAGCAGGTCTCCACCCAGTAGAACCAAGACATATTCAGCCTAGCAGGTCTCCACCCAGTAGAACCCAAAAACTGAGTGAACCGGTGATTCGTAACGTTTGTATCGATTTCCTGACCGACGCGTGCTACATTTGGGTCGGTTTGGTGTCCCGCAGACCGATGCACTCATATCTTGAACATTTGAACCGGGGACCGATTATCCTTACTGGGTAAACAGTCTGTTTAGCTATCAAGGAAGGAAATGTTATCTAACAGACTGGTACCCAGGCTATATCCCAGTCCCTCCAGCATTAAATCATTAGACTGGTACCCAGGCTATATCCCCCAGTCCCCCCTCCAGCATTAAAATCATTAGACTGGTACCCAGGCTATATCCCAGTCCCTCCAGCATTAAATCATTAGACTGGTACCCAGGCTATATCCCAGTCCCTCCAGCATTAAATCATTAGACTGGTACCCAGGCTATATCCCAGTCCCTCCAGCATTAAATCATTAGACAGTCCAGTACTTTGAGAGGTTGTCCCAAACTTCTCTTTGAGTACTTAGCATACCCTTTTGGGTCACCAGGACCAGGATATGCGTGCATGACAGTCGCTTTTGGATAAAATGCAAAAAATGGCACATTGTTATGAATGAAGGAACACAGTACCTCGAGAGGTTGTAGGTTCTGTTTTGACCTCCGGGGGAGGCTCCTGTAGGTTGGTGGGCTGCCACACGGCCAGACAGGTCAGCCGAGCTGTGGT
Source organism: Coregonus suidteri (assembly GCA_036851935.1). NCBI lineage: Eukaryota > Metazoa > Chordata > Actinopteri > Salmoniformes > Salmonidae > Coregonus > Coregonus suidteri. The sequence goes on from CM072233.1 coordinate 51,934,400, forward strand.
ATTCACCTTCCCCAGGAGGACTGGAGGCTCCAAGGACTGGAACAACAACAACAGACAACCATGAGATGAGATGAGACTATTTATTTAGTGCCATCACTCGTCTCCCGAGTGGCGCAGTGGTCTAAGGCACTGCATCGCAGTGCTAGCTGTGCCACTAGAGATCCTGGTTCGAATCCAGGCTCTGTCGTAAAACCACTAACTGTAAGTCGCTCTGGATAAGAGCGTCTGCTAAATGACGTAAATGTAAATCTCATGTCAACTCCTGGAATTGTCATGGTTACTTAGACTAGTAGCAAATACAGACAACAATGAACATCGATGACATCAGTGATGAATAAAACAATGATGTCATCATTAGAGAAGCATTACTGTTCTTCAACCCTGGAAACCCTTTCTAGTCCTACAGAGATGGTGTGTAAATGCTTGGTCTTGTCATGCAGAGATGGTGTGTAAATGCTTGGTCTTGTCATGTCAGAGATGGTGTGTAATGCTTGGTCTTGTCATGGATAAACTTGGACTTTTTCGGCAGGGCCAAACGGTGGGGGAGAAAAAGAATTTGATAAACTGCCAATTTTGCAGGTTTCCCTACTACAAAAGCATGTAGAGGTCTGTAATTTTTATCATAGGTACACTTCAACTGTGAGAGACGGAATCTAAAACAGAAATCCAGAAAATCACATTGTATGATTTTTAAGTAATGAATTTGCATTTTATTGCATGACATAAGTATTTGATACATCAGAAAAGCAGAACTTAATATTTGGTACAGAAACCTTTGTTTGCAATTACAGAGATCATAACGTTTCCTGTAGGTCTTGACCAGGTTTGCACACACTGCAGCAGGGATTTTGGCCCACTCCTCCATACAGACCTTCTCCAGATCCTTCAGGTTTTGGGCTGTCGCTGGGCAATACGGACTTTCAGCTCCCTCCAAAAGATTTTCTATTGGGTTCAGGTCTGGAGACTGGCTAGGCCACTCCAGGACCTTGAGATGCTTCTTATGGAGCCACTCCTTAGTTGCCCTGGCTGTGTGTTTCGGGTCGTTGTCATGCTGGAAGACCCAGCCATGACCCATCTTCAATGCTCTTACTGAGGGAAGGAGGTTGTTGGCCAAGATCTCGCGATACATGGCCCCATCCATCCTCCCCTCAATACGGTGCAGTCGTCCTGTCCCTTTTGCAGAAAAGCATCCCCAAATAATGATTTTTCCACCTCCATGCTTCACGGTTGGGATGGTGTTCTTGGGGTTGTACTCATCCTTCTTCTTCCTCCAAACACAGCGAGTGGAGTTTAGACCAAAAAGCTCTATTTTTGTCTCATCAGACCACATGACCTTCTCCCATTCCTCCTCTGGATCATCCAGATGGTCATTGGCAAACTTCAGACGGGCCTGGACATGCGCTGGCTTGAGCAGGGGGACCTTGCGTGCACTGCAGGATTTTAATCCATGACGGCGTAGTGTGTTTACTAAGGGTTTTCTTTTGAGACTGTGGTCCCAGCTCTCTTCAGGTCATTGACCAAGTCCTGCCGTGTAGTTCTGGGCTGATCCCTCACCTTCCTCATGATCATTGATGCCCCACGAGGTGAGATCTTGCATGGAGCCCCAGACCGAGGGTGATTGACCGTCATCTTGAAAACTTCTTCCATTTTCTAATAATTGCGCCAACAGTTGTGTGCCTTCTCACCAAGCTGCTTGCCTATTGTCCCTGTAGACTGTTCTCCCCTCCCAGCCTTGTGCAGGTCTACAATTTTATCCCTGATGTCCTTACACAGCGCTCTGGTCTTGGCCTTTGTGGAGAGGTTGGAGTCTGTTTGATTGAGTGTGTGGACAGGTGTCTTTTATAGCAGGTAACGAGTTCAAACAGGTGCAGTTAATACAGGTAATGAGTGGAGAACAGGAGGGCTTCTTAAAGAAAAACTAACAGGTCTGTGAGAGCCGGAATTCTTACTGGTTGGTAGGTGATCAAATACTTATGTCATGCAATAAAATGCAAATTAATTACTTAAAAATCATACAATCCACAATGTGATTTCTCTGATTTTTGTTTTAGATTCCGTCTCTCACAGTTGAAGTGTACATATGATAAAAAATTACAGACCTCTACATGCTTTGTAAGTAGAAAAACCTGCAAAATCGGCAGTGTATCAAATACTTGTTCTCCCCCACTGTATACAAGATTCTACCCTCCACAACATAACATTCACTACAAATCAAAACTCCAAACCTACAACCTGATTATGTTACAAAATTACCTGGAAGGATTCCTACTACCAAAGATTCTTATTTCCAAGGTCTATACAGCAAATGCTCTGGCAAACCAACGACCAGCAAAAGAAGCACAAGAAAGCTGAAAACACCTGAAAACACCTGAAAACACCTGAAAACACCTTCCAACCTGGAACTGAGTGAACCTGTTTAGTCTGTTATATCCTTCTTCGGCAAGACAGATCTTCCAAAGGTGGTGGAGTGGACATCTTTTCCAAGGAACACCTTCAGGGCTCGGTTGTCTCCACCAAGTCGGTCACCAAACAATTTGATTTGCCGGTTTTAAGCATTAAACTTTCAAATAGCTCTTTGTTGACTGTTGCTGGGCGTTATCGTCCTCCATCAGCACCGGCCTGTACCCTACCTGCCCTAAGCTCTCTCCTGGTCCCTTACACCAAGTCTGAATCTGTCCTGCTAGGTGACCTAAACTGGGACATGCTTAAAACCACCTGACCAAGTCCTAAAGCAATGGGACTCCCTAAAATCTTTCTCCAGATTATTACCAATCCCACAAGGTATGACTCCAAACACCCAATGCTCCTTATAGGACACATCACTGCACTCTATACTCCTCTGTAAACTGGTCATCTCTGTATACCCGTCGCAAGACCCACTGGTTGATGCTTATTTATAAAACCCTCTTAGGCCTCACTCCCCCCTATCTGAGATACCTACTGCAGCCCTCATCCTCCACATACAACACCCCGTTCTGCCAGTCACATTCTGTTAAAGGTCCCAAAGCACACACATCCCTGGTTCGCTCCTCTTTTCAGTTCGCTGCAGCTAGCGACTGGAACGAGCTGCAAAAAACACTCAAACTGGACAGTGTAAACTGTGGCTGCTTCGCGTGATGTATTGTTGTCTCTACCTTCTTGCCCTTTGTGCTGTTGTCTGTGCCCAATAATGTTTGTACCATGTTTTGTGCTGCTGCCATGTTGTTTTTCTACCATGTTGTTGTCATGTGGTGTTGCTACCATGCTGTGTTGTTGTCTTTGGTCTCTATTGTAGTGTTGTGGTGTCTCTTGTCGTGATGTGTGATTTTTCATTTATTTTTAATCCCAGCCCCCCGTCCCCGCAGGAGGCCTTCTGCTAGGCCGTCATTGTAAATAAGAATTTGTTCTTAACTGACTTGCCTAGTTAAATAAAGGTTAAATGTTTTGTTTTTATGCAGGCCCTTGAGGGCCACAGCGAATGAAAGCCAAGGACAGGTGGTACATACCTCAAGGTTAAGTTTCCACATTTTGATGAAGCCATCGTTTGACGCAGTCACCAGAACACAGAAGTCCTCCGTGATGAAACTGTCCACTGATTTCACCCTAAAAAGAGAGAGAGAGAAGTGAGACAATATTCTTCCAAACATTTCACAAGAAACATCCAAGAATTCTATCATCATACAATGTATGTTTATATACTAAATATTGATTATAGCAGGGGAAGGAGTGAGACCATAGAAATTATTCAACGTACCTGGTTTCATGAGCCTCAAACTCACATAGCACCTTCTGAGTGTTGATGTCACACAGCCGGACTGTCTCGTCGTCCCCCGCTATGGCCAGGATGGAATTCTGACGACAAACAAACCATTTCCACCTCACTTACTCCATACAAAAAGGGACAACAACAAAAATGAACCGCTACTTGCAGGTGGATAAAGGTTGTTTCCCTTCTCACATTTAATATTCATCCATCCGTGTTCTTTACGGTTCTTCGTGTATGTGTTCTACTGCGCTTTTGTGCAGTGCATAGTTTTATGCATCAAGCCTAGTGACCACCATTAACCTGCACCTTGACGGTCACAAATAGACGCATGTGTTTTAAGCAAACTCTTTATATGCACACCGTTGTGTTGATCACTCTAAACTAAATATGAACTTTAGTGATTATTACATTATTATCCTTTAAAAAACCCAGAACTATACCATTCTTGATATAACTCACAGTGAGGAACTTGATGGATGAGATCCTCTTGGGGTTGATGATGGTTGATGCCAGAGTAGCTGTTTCCAGGTTATAAACGTCCACCTTGTCGCTGATCACTACCACGTACTTATCCCCCTCAGGAGACCACTTCACTATCACCGCATCTAGGGGAGAGAAAGGTAGAGAGAGAAATTGACATTATTATTTTACAAATACATTTTAGTCGTTTAGCAGACTTACAGTTAGTGAGTGCATACATTATTTTTTTATTTTTCATACTGGCCCCCCGTGGAATCGAACCCACAACCCTGGCGTTGCAAACGCCATGCTCTACCAACTGAGCTACATCCCTGCCGGCCATTCCCTCCCTACCTACCGCTGGGCCAATTGTGCGCCGCCCCATGGGTCTCCCCGGTCGCGGCCGGCTGCGACAGAGCCTGGATTCGAACCAGGATCTCTAGTGGCACAGCTAGCACTGCGATACAGTGCCTTAGACCACTGCGCCACTCGGGAGGTACTGAAGCATGTGTAATGGTACATAATGGTCAGAGTGATAAACTTACTCTGTTTTATGTTTTTGATGAAAGCTGATCTTCCGTCGATTAGATTCCACGTTCTGCAACAACAAAAGTGTCAGTCAACTTAGTTGCAAGAGAATGTTTTGCAACAAGAACTGAGAACCAGAATGTACTCAAAACAGAAAGCCAACCGGAGTGTCTTGTCTGTGCCGACAGTCAGGGCCAGTTTCCCTGAGGGATGGACGGACAGTGACGTAACATGACCTCTGAGGAGAATAAATAAAACAGGTACGTTAGTGCTGGGGTGGAACAAAAACCTGAACCCACCCAATAGCTCTCCAGGGTCAAGAAGAAGACTATTGATCCATACGAGACTGTTTTTATCCAACAACCTCAGATACACACATACGTCATGTCTCAGCAACTTGTGAGCTCTGATGGACTTGAAATATAATATATATATATATATATATATATATATATAATTTTGGAAAGTTACCGGAATTTTGCAACCCTAATAATTTCTGAGAGAGTGACAACTTACTTGTGTGCTCTGATGGATTTAAGACACTCCCACTTCTTGGTGCCCCAAACACATAGCAGCCCATCCTGTCCTCCACTCAGCAGGTGGGAGGAGCCATAGAACTCCAGACAGGAAATGGTACCTGAACAACGATTAAAACAAGGAAACCTGGGGGTCAGGGGTACTTAATTCTTCTTACAGCAGCCGTGACACTTGGGGACAATGTTTTGACCGATATCAGTGGCTTGCCATGCCTAAAGACCATGGACCACACAATAATGTTGTTGACCGTGTCAGTGACTTGTCAATACTGTACGTCTAAGGAATAGACAGTCAAAACGTAGCCGTTGCAGTCATAATTCAATGGTGGATGCAATTAGTGAGGTTTCTTCAAGATTCTCAGATTGGGACCCGATTGTTGCTGTAGCAGGTGAGATTCTGCAGCTCTCAAAACCCTGAACATTAGTAAACTGATTTCCAAAAAGTGGCTTTCCAGAACTCACCGTCGTGGTGCAGCAACGTTCCATTTTCTATGCTCTTTACCTTTACACAAATGTGTTCACCCGATTGGAGTAAACGGTTTTCCATTGCTAAACGTTTTGCTACAGTGTGCGACTAATGAATACGTCCGACGCCCAGCTGCAGCAGAGCTCCATGTCCTATCCTCTTCTCCATGTCGTATCTCTTACCGTCGTGATGCAGCAGAGCTCCATGTCCTATCCTCTTTTTCATGTCATATCTCTTACCGTCGTGATGCAGCAGAGCTCCATGTCCTATCCTCTTTTTCATGTCATATCTCTTACCGTCGTGATGCAGCAGAGCTCCATGTTCTATCCTCTTCTTCATGTCGTAGATCTGGATGGTCTCGTCTCTGCTTCCTGTAGCGATGTACCTCTCGCTGGTGGCCACCGCAGACACTGAGGCAGTGTGGGCGTGGTGGGTGAAGTCTGCCGTGGCTGTCCACTCCTGCAGATAAGACGACAACACAGCATGAAAGCCGCTTCCTAACAGCTGTAAATGGGTTTGGATCAATAGAGGCAGTAAAGGTAGTTATATCAGTAGTTTAGTGATGGTAGCTAACGCCTTTATCAAAGGGGTAAAGGGACGATAGAGGGATGAATAACATGACCATCAGTTGAGTGTGAGTGTGACTGTGAGTGTGACTGTGACTGTGAGTGTGACTGTGAGTGTGACTGTGAGTGTGACTGTGACTGTGAGTGTGACTGAGTGTGACTGTGAGTGTGAGTTTGGGTAAGCTGAAGAACTGTTTAAAGATCAACACTCCCCCAAATGTTACTGGAAGAGCCACGAGACTTGTAACGTTACAACCACACCAACTCAACACCATCATAGCTAGCTAGCAGGGTGGGGTAGATTACAACCACACCAACACCACCATAGCTAGCTAGCAGGGTGGGGTAGATTACAACCACACCATCATAGCTAGCTAGCAGGGTGGGGTAGATTACAACCACACCAACTCCACCATAGCTAGCTAGCTAAGCAGGGTGGGGTAGATTACAACCACACCACTCAACACCATCATAGCTAGCTAGCAGGGTGGGGTAGATTACAACCACACCAAACTCCACCATAGCTAGCTAGCAGTGTGGGGTAGATTACAACCACACCAACTCAACACCATCATAGCTAGCTAGCAGGGTGGGGTAGATTACAACCACACCATATCATAGCTAGCTAGCAGGGTGGGGTAGATTACAACCACACCAACACTATCATAGCTAGCTAGCAGGGTGGGGTAGATTACAACCACACCAACACTATCATAGCTAGCTAGCAGGGTGGGGTAGATTACAACCACACCAACACCACCATAGCTAGCTAGCAGGGTGGGGTAGATTACAACCACACCAACACCACCATAGCTAGCTAGCAGGGTGGGGTAGATTACAACCACACCAACACTATCATAGCTAGCTAGCAGGGTGGGGTAGATTCCTTTCTAAAATGTAATCAGTTACTAATTACCTGTAAAAATTGTAATCAGTAATGTAACGTTTGGATTCCCCAAACTCAGTAACGTAATCTGATTACTTTTAGATTACTTTCCTCTTAAGAGGCATTAGAAGTCTAAAATGAATATTACCAATTGAACAACAACTATTGCAGGATCAATCAATGTTAGAGTTGACATAGTTGGCCATAAATGGATGTTGCGTTTTACGTTATGGGTTGGTTATGTAGGCTTCTTCTAACCCATTGCTTTCTACTACATACATTAAAAACCAAAGTCTCAAATTTCCAGTCATTCCAATTCCTTTAATACCCCTTGATTTTCAAGAATAGGACTTGGAAATATGGAAGTATAGATTAACCGAACCGTTTTACCTCAGTATAACCTAAATAAACGAAGGACTTCTTAGCATGCCCTACTCCGGTTGTTTAGGATTTTGTCGTCATGGAGACTGATTGGGCTAATTGCTTCAAGTTGAAAAAAGAAATGCTGCTCTCATGGCTTATATTTTGGGTTTTCATGGGGTGTGACAGTTTAACTAAGCTCATTTATAAGTTATATTCTTCAAGAATCAATGGGTATATATCATTAATGTAGAAGTCCAATGTAGCAACTACAGATTGCTCCTTTAAATCTTTCAAAAGTGCGCGAGTTTGATCATGTGTCAGTTTCGGCCTATGGATATTTTTTGAGGGGGGATTCAGCACGAATTAGATTGAGCAATAAAAGCCCCACTCGCAGTCTTCTTTAATTAAACGGGTTTTTGACAGTATGGAGCACAACCCCACAGAGGAGTCTAGAAGGGAGTAACCCTCAAACTTCATTCCATAGGCTGGGATCCGCACTATGCAGCTGTTGCCAGAGCGCATTCTTCACTGGCTGTCCACTGGTCGCAAAAACAACGATTGATCGGCAGCTTAAACTTCTTCAATTCAACCATTACTGGGGTCAAAATATACATTAGTGAACAGACATCCACAATCCGTAAGGTGCAAATAGTTAAATGAGAGAGCAGCAGTGTGATTCACATTAATTCTCTCTGTAGATATCAATAATAAGTGATAGCCTACAGGCGATACGGCTACACCACTGCGGTCGTCCTTACTTACCTCCAACCTGTATTGAAGTTGGATAATGTTTGGATGCCGACAGCAGTCGCACCATTGGAAGACATATCTTGGACTGTTGCCTAAAACAAAACTCCTTCTCTTTTCCCGCGATCCATCAAACACATGTGGAGTCATCATAGTGGTCTCTGACTGGTGGTCAGACTCGCTCAGGTGGAACAAACTTACATTTTAGTCATTTAACAGACGCTCTTATCCACGAACTTATGCAGTTAGTGAATGCAAAAGTTTTTTGTTTTTTTTCATGCTGGCCCCCTGTGGGAAACGAACCCACATCCCTGCCGGCCAAACCCTCCCCTACCCTGGACGACGCTGGACCAATTGTGCGCCGACCCATGGGTCTCCCGGTCGCGGCCGGCTGAGACAGAGCCTGGATTCGAACCACGCAGTGCCTTAGCCCACTAACACAGTGCCTTAGACCACTAACACAGCGCCTTAGACCACTAACACAGTGCCTTAGACCACTAACACAGTGCCTTAGACCACTAACACAGTGCCACTAACACAGTGCCTTAGACCACTAACACAGTGCCTTAGACCACTAACACAGTGCCTTAGACCACTAACACAGTGCCTTAGACCACTAACACAGTGCCTTAGACCACTGACACAGTGCCTTAGACCACTGACACAGTGCCTTAGACCACTAACACAGTGCCTTAGACCACTAACACAGTGCCTTAGACCACTAACACAGTGCCTTAGACCACTAACACAGTGCCTTAGACCACTAACACAGTGCCTTAGACCACTAACACAGTGCCTTAGACCACTAACACAGTGCCTTAGACCACTAACACAGTGCCTTAGACCACTAACACAGTGCCTTAGACCACTAACAGTGCCTTAGACCACTAACACAGTGCCTTAGACCACTAACACAGCGCCTTAGACCACTAACACAGCGCCTTAGACCACTAACACAGTGCCTTAGACCACTAACACAGTGCCTTAGACCACTGCGCCACTCGGGACTTCAACTTCAACGCTGATTTGAATATCATTGAGAAAACAGAAAGGTGTCAAATAATTGTTTTCGCGAACATAATTTAAATTAATCCTAGAAGTAATCATTTCGTTTTTAAAAAGTATTTGTAATCTAATTACAAATGTTTGTTGGTAATGTAACGGGTTAGTTTTGCTGTCATCCTTTACATACTCCACAACCCTGCTAACTAACGCTAGTCGGTTAGCAAAGGTAAACAGTATAGTTTGTCATTTATGTACAGGAGAATCAGGGATCAAACTGAAGCAGCATACCTCTTCTCCCGTGGACACCCGGTAACCAAAGGCGATCTGCTCGTAACTTCCAGCAATGAGTTCTATTACGGGCCCCATGCTGTCCTGAACTAGCTAACAGGAGCTAGCTAACAATCAAACGTTACTTTCTCACGTGTTTCTGTTGAGATTATTCCGACTCTGTCACCGGAGACAATCAAAACAGTAAAGGGTAACTGTTGAAATTTACGTGAAAAACATGCGCTGACAGAAATATTATTTTAACTAGCTATATAGAGTAGCTAGAAAAATGCTTTCGTGCTTGAAAACGCATGTCCCCAGGTTGGATGTGTGCGCATGCGTGAGGGTAATATTCACTTCCGAGTTCGATGTTCTGGGATTTCAAAATAAAAGTCAAAATCATGTTGGGTGCGTCTCTTCTCGGTGATGCCTCTTCTCAGCTGTCTCTTCTCAGTGATGTCGACATTTTCTGTTTCCCATCGGGCCAGTCATGACATTTATTATCCAACGTACTTTACACTTGGGCTCCCGAGTGGCGCAGCGGTCTAAGGCACTGCATCTCACTACAGACAATTGGCCCAGCGTCGTCCGGGTTTGGCCGGTGTAGGCCGTCATTGTAAATAAGAAATTGTACCAATTGAATACAGAGGACCACCTCTCACGGTCCTTGCTATCCTGGATCCTTGGGACGTCTCTACCCCCATTGAAGCAGGGCCGGCGTTATGGGCTGCCTGTCCAAATAAAATATTGAAAATAACCAGGCTTCCATCCAACCTTTTTACGCGTGTAAAGTTACGTTGGATAATAAATGTCATGACTGGCCTGATGGGAAACAGAAAATGTCGACAAAAAATATATACGATAGACAAGGTGGGATCTTTTTGTGTTGGTAAAATGAATTATATAATGTCCCACTCTTCCGAATTGGAAAGGAAAGTTTGCGGGTGCACAGTACACTGTTCAGATACTAACTAACACTAAAGTAAATTGATGTTTTGCCAAAATGATATAATTACTCCTGTCTAAATAAAATAATTCAAAATACTTTAGCATATATTCTGCTTCACCAGAGAGCATGACTTAGCCACAGAGGATCATTAGCTTCTTTTTAAAAATAGCTGTGGATTGTTTCAAATCACAAGGGCAGGCCTAAGCCTATATTGGGAAGCCCACAACTTGGACAACATGTGGTGATAGGCCTAGCTGGTTATTGGGAAGCCCACAACTTGGACAACATGTGGTGATCGGCCTAGCTGGTTATTGGAAGTTTACAACATTTTACATTTACATTTTAGTCATTTTAGCAGACGCTTCTTATCCAGAGCGACTCACAAATTGGTGCATTCACCCTATAGCCAGTGGGATAACCACTTTACAATTTTTTTTTTTGGTGGGGGGGGGGGGGTAGAAGGATTACTTTATCCTATCCCAGGTATTCCTTAAAGAGGTGGGGTTTCAAATGTCTCCGAAGGTGGTGAGTGACTCCGCTGTCCTGGCGTCGTGAGGGGAGCTTGTTCCACCATTGGGGTGCCAGAGCAGCGAACAGTTTTGACTGGGCTGAGCGGGAACTATGCTTCCGCAGAGGAAGGGGAGCAGCAGGCCAGAGGGTGGATGAACGCAATGCCCTCGTTTGGGTGTAGGGACTGATCAGAGCCCGAAGGTAACAGAGGTGCCGTTCTCCCTCACTGCTCCATAGGCAAGCACCATGGTCTTGTAACGGATGCGAGCTTCAACTGGAAGCCAGTGGAGTGTGCGGAGGAGGGGGGTGACGTGAGAGAACTTGGGAAGGTTGAACACCAGACGGGCTGCGGCATTCTGGATGAGTTGTAGGGGTTTAATGGCACAGGCAGGGAGGCCAGCCAACAGCGAGTTGCGTAGTCCAGACGGGAGATGACCAAGTGCCTGGATTAGGACCTGTGCCGCTTCCCTGTGTAAGGCAGGGTCGTACTCTCCGAATGTTGTAGAGCATGAACCTGCAGGAGCGGGTCACCGCCTTGATGTTAGCGGAGAACGACAGGGTGTTGTCCAGGGTCACGCCAAGGCTCTTCGCACTCTGGGAGGAGGACACAACGGAGTTGTCAACCGTGATGGCGAGATCATGGAAACGGGCAGTCCTTCCCCGGGAGGAAGAGCAGCTCCGTCTTGCCAGGGTTCAAGCTTGAGGTGTGATCCGTCATCCATACTGATATGTCTGCCAGACATGCAGAGATGCGATTCGCCACCTGGTTATCGGAAGGGGGAAAGGAGAAGATTAGTTGTGTGGTAGTTGTGAGTTACAACTTGGACAACATGTGGTGATCGGCCTAGCTGGTTATTGGGAAGTTTACAACTTGGACAACATGTGGTGATCGGCCTAGCTGGTTATTGAGTTGTGGCTGTCAGGTGAAAACCATCTCAAATATGTGTTTATTAACTTTTATAAAATCAGGGGAGCCAATTGAGACATTTACATTTTAGTCATTTAGCAGACCCTCTAATCCAGAGCGATTTACAGTTAGTGAGTGCATACATTATTTATTTTTTCATACTGGCCCCCCGTGGGAATCGAACCCACAACCCTGGCGTTGCAAGCACCATGCTCTACCAACTGAGCTACACGGGGAGACCAGGATCTCATTTTCGATGGTGCCCTGAGGACATAAAATAAAATATAAAACTACATTTACATTTTAGTCATTTTAGCAGACGCTCTTATCCAGAGCGACTTACAGTTAGTGAGTGCATACATCTTTCATACTGGCCCCCCGTGGGAAACGAACCCACAACCCTGGCATTGCAAGCGTCATGCTCTACTAACTGAGCTACAAGACACAATAACAAGACACAATAACAAGACAATAACAAGACACAATAACAAGTACATTACATAGAACATCACAAACATGTAAACAAATTATTAAAGTCAATCAATCAAAACAATTGCACACCTAGGTGAACTCATTTATCATCAGCGTTTTAAACTGCCCTAGTGGCACCAGGGAATCCAAATGTAAGCATTAAAATTAAAAGCAGTTTTACCTAGTTCGATGGAGATCGGAGGAATCTCAAGAGTTAACCAACCCTGTGAACAGGTTTGATATCTCATGTTTCTGTACTTTTTACAACAAAGTTAGGTAAGTCGGAAGCTTGCATAGAAGAGCTTTGTAAACGAAAAGGGAGTACTGAAGTGCTGTACAGGACTTTAATGAGAATATGTGTGAAGAGAATGTGTCTTGAGTATAATTTAAAAATGTTGAGACAAGAAGGAGGAAAGGAATGTGAGGCGAAGATATGGCACGTCCCTCTCCAGAATGCGCTCAGCTGTCTCCCGCCAATTCTGCACATTTCATTTATTTCATTTGTGTCAATTGTTTGCCATTTGATCGTTTTTTTGTATCAATTCCCCAT
>CM072233.1:51947854-52053953 GCA_036851935.1 Coregonus suidteri
CTCTCTATCTGTACCCTTTGTGCAGCAGTTCCAGTTTGAGTCCTTTAGACTGAACCACTCTCCTGAAGCTTCGGTGGTTACGGTTGATGGACAGAGCTCTGGTTAAACTCTGGGGAGTTGATGATTATGGTAGCTCTGGTTAGGGGTAAGGTTAAACTCTGGGGGGGGAGTCATTTTAAATTTTTGGACAAACAAAAACAAACAATAGACAACTGAACATTTTACATACGTTTCAACAAACGTTAATGACATCACACTTCCCACCGTATCCAGTGTTGTTTCTAATACCAAAGGTAACTGAACTAAATGACTATCGCCCCGTAGCACTCACCTCTGTCATGATGAAGTGCTTTGAGAGGCTAGTTAAGGATCATATCACCTCTACCTTACCTGTCACCCTAGACCCACTTCAATTTGCTTACTGCCCCAATAGATCCACAGACGATGCAATCACCATCACACTGCACACTGCCCTATCCCATCTGGACAGGAGGAATACCTATGTAAGAATGCTGTTCATTGACTATAGCTCAGCATTCAACACCATAGTACCCTCCAAGCTCATCATTAAGCTCGAGGCCCTGGGTCTGAACCCCGCCCTGTGCAACTGGGTCCTGGACTTCCTGACGGGCCGCCCCCAGGTGGTGAAGGTAGGAAACAACATGTCCACTTCACTGATCCTCAACACTGGGGCCCCACAAGGGTGGGTGCTCAGCCCCCTTCTGTACTCCCTGTTCACCCGTGACTGCGTGGCCACGCAAGCCTCCAACTCAATCATCAAGTTTGCAGACGACACAACAGTAGTAGGCTTGATTACCAACAATGACTAGACAGCCTACAGGGAGGAGGTGAGGGCTCTAGGAGTGTGGTGCCAGGAAAATAACCTCTCACTCAATGTCAACAAAACAAAGGAGATGATCGTGGACTTCAGGAAACAGCAGAGGGTGCACCCCCCTATCCACATCAACGGGACCGCAGTGGAGAAGGTGGAAAGCTTCAAGTTCCTTGGCGTACACATCCCTGACAAACTGAAATGGTCCACCCACGCAGACTGTGCTGAAGAAGGCACAACAGAGCCTTGGCTTGGCACCTAAAACCCTCAAACGTTTACAGATGCACAATTGAGAGCATCCTGTCGGGCTGTATCACCGCCTGGTACGGCAACTGCACAACCGCTCGCAACCGCAGGGCTCTCCAGAGGGTGGTGCGGTCTGCCGAACGCATTACCGGGGGCAAACTACCCGCCCTCCAGGACACCTATAGCACCCGATGTCACAGGAAGGCCAAAAAGATCATCATCGACATCAACCACCCGATCCACTGCCTGTTCACCCCGCTATCATCCAGAAGGCGAGATCAGTACAGGTGCATCAAAGCTGGGACCGAGAGAATGAAAAACAGCTTCTATCTCAAGGCCATCAGACTGTTAAATAGCCATCACTAGCACATTAGAGACTGCTGCTGCCTATTGAAATCACTGGCCACTTTAAGAAATGGAACACTAGTCACTTTAATAATGTTTACATATCTTGCACTACTCATCTCATATGTATATAATGCATTCTATTCTATAATATTCTACTGTATCTTAGTCCATGCCGCTCTGACATTGCTTGTCCATATATGTATATATTCTTAAATCCCATTCCTTACTTACAGTTGTGTGTATTGGGTATATGTTGTGAAATTGTTAGATATTACTATTTATTTTTTATTTTTTTTAATGTAGGGGGTAGATCAGCTTTAATATTGCAGATAGATTGTAACTTCCATCAATGTAATTGTCTGCATCACTTCCAATCTCCCATATGTTTTTTTTTCTCGCATATATACACATACATACATACATACATACATACATACATACATACATACATACATACATACATACATACATACATACATACATACATACATACATACATACATACATACATACATAAACTGTATATGTATGTAAGTCGGAAGTTTACATACACCTAAATACATTTAAACTCCGTTTTTCACAATTCCTGACATTTAATCCTAGTTCCCTGTCTTAGGTCAGTTAGGATCACCACTTTATTTTAAGGATGTGAAATGTCAGAATAATAGTAGAGAGAATTATATATTTCAGCTTTTATTTCTTTCATCACATTCCCAGTGGGTCAGAAGTTTACATACACTCAATTAGTATTTGGTAGCATTGCCTTTAAATTGTTTAAGTTGGGTCAAACGTTTCGGGTAGCCTTCCACAAGCTTCCCACAATAAGTTGGGTGAATTTTCCTTCCTCATAATGCCATCTATTTTGTGAAGTGCACCAGTCCCTCCTGCAGCAAAGCACCCCCACAGCATGATGCTGCCACCCCGTGCTTCACGGTTGGGATGGTGTTCTTCGGCTTGCAAGCGCCCCCCTTTTTCCTCCAAACATAACGATGGTCATTATGGCCAAACAGTTCTATTTTTGTTTCATCAGACCAGAGGACATTTCTCCAAAAAGTACGATCTTTGTCTCCATGTGCAGTTGCAAACCGTAGTCTGGCTTTTTTATTGCGGTTTTGGAGCAGTGGCTTCTTCCTTGCCGAGCAGCCTTTCAGGTTATGTCGATATAGGACTTGTTTTACTGTGGATATATATACTTTTGTACCTGTTTCTTCCAGCATCTTCACAAGGTCCTTTGCTGTTGTTCTGGGATTGATTTGCACTTTTCGCACCAAAGTACGTTCATCTCTAGGAGACAGAACGCGTCTCCTTCCTGAGCGGTGTATGACGGCTGTGTGGTCCCATGGTGTTTATACTTGCATACTATTGTTTGTACAGATGAACGTGGTACCTTCAGGTATTTGGAAAATGCTCCCAATGATGAACCAGACTTGTGGAGGTCTGCCATTTTTTTCTGAGGTCTTGGCTGATTTCTTTTGATTTTCCCATGATGTCAAGCAAAGAGGCACTGAGTTTGAAGGTAGGCCTTGAAATACATCGACAGGTACACCTCCAACTGACTCAAAAGATGTCAATCAGCCTATCAGAAGCTTCTAAAGCCATGACATCATTTTCTGGAATTTTCCAAGCTGTTTAAAGGCAGTCAACTTAGTGTATGTAAACTTCTGACCCACTGGAATTGTGATACAGTGAATTAGAAGTGAAATAATCTGTCTGTAAACAATTGTTGGAAAAATTACTTGTGTCATGCACAAAGTAGATGTCCTAATCGACTTGCCAAAACTATAGTTTGTTAACAAGAGATTTGTGGAGTGGTTGAAAAACAAGTTTTAATGACTCCAACCTAAGTGTATGTAAACTTCTGACTTCAACTGTATTTACATAACTTTAAAAAATATATATTTCCCTTTATTACTTTCCAACCCCACCACCCTTTCCCTAATTGGATTAAACTAGTGAACAACAACGCTTAGGCCTCATACTTCCAGCTCATACAGTGGGGAGAACAAGTATTTGATACACTGCCGATTTTGCAGGTTTTCCTACTTACAAAGCATGTAGAGGTCTGTAATTTTTATCATAGGTACACTTCAACTGTGAGCGACGGAATCTAAAACAGAAATCCAGAAAATCACATTGTATGATTTTTAAGTAATTAATTTGCATTTTATTGCATGACATAATTATTTGATACATCAGAAAAGCAGAACTTAATATTTGGTACAGAAACCTTTGTTTGCAATTACAGAGATCATACGTTTCTTGTAGGTCTTGACCAGGTTTGCACACACTAAAGCAGGGATTTTGGCCCACTCCTCCATACAGACCTTCTCTAGATCCTTCAGGTTTCGGGGCTGTCGCTGGGCAATACGGACTTTCAGCTCCCTCCAAAGATTTTTTCTATTGGGTTCAGGTCTGGAGACTGGCTAGGCCACTCCAGGACCTTGAGATGCTTCTTACGGAGCCACTCCTTAGTTGCCCTGGCTGTGTGTTTCGGGTCGTTGTCATGCTGGAAGACCCAACCATGACCCATCTTCAATGCTCTTACTGAGGGAAGGAGGTTGTTGGCCAAGATCTCGCGATACATGGCCCCATCCATCCTCCCCTCAATACGGTGCAGTCGTCCTGTCCCCTTTGCAGAAAAGCATCCCCAAAGAATTATGTTTCCACCTCCATGCTTCACGGTTGGGATGGTGTTCTTGGGGTTGTACTCATCCTTCTTCTTCCTCCAAACACGTTGAGTGGAGTTTAGACCAAAAAGCTATATTTTTGTCTCATCAGACCACATGACCTTCTCCCATTCCTCCTCTGGATCATCCAGATGGTCATTGGCAAACTTCAGACGGGCCTGGACATGCGCTGGCTTGAGCAGGGGGACCTTGCGTGCGCTGCAGGATTTTA
Source organism: Coregonus suidteri (assembly GCA_036851935.1). NCBI lineage: Eukaryota > Metazoa > Chordata > Actinopteri > Salmoniformes > Salmonidae > Coregonus > Coregonus suidteri. Next base: position 51,952,179 of record CM072233.1, read on the forward strand.
ATCCATGACGGCGTAGTGTGTTACTAATGGTTTTCTTTGAGACTGTGGTCCCAGCTCTCTTCAGGTCATTGACCAGGTCCTGCCGTGTAGTTCTTGGCTGATCCCTCACCTTCCTCATGATCATTGATGCCCCACGAGGTGAGATCTTGCATGGAGCCCCAGACCGAGGGTGATTTGACCGTCATCTTGAACTTCTTCCATTTTCTAATAATTGCGCCAACAGTTGTTGCCTTCTCACCAAGCTGCTTGACTATTGTCCTGTAGCCCATCCCAGCCTTGTGCAGGTCTACAATTGTATCCCTGATGTCCTTACACAGCTCTCTGGTCTCGGCCATTGTGGAGAGGTTGGAGTCTGTTTGATTGAGTGTGTGGACAGGTGTCTTTTATACAGGTAACGAGTTCAAACAGGTGCAGTTAATACAGGTAATGAGTGGAGAACAGGAGGGCTTCTTAAAGAAAAACAAACAGGTCTGTGAGAGCCGGAATTCTTACTGGTTGGTAGGTGATCAAATACTTATGTCATGCAATAAAATGCACATGAATTACTTAAAAATCATACAATGTGATTTTTATGGATTTTTGTTTTAGATTCCGTCTCTCACAGTTGAAGTGTACCTATGATCAAAATTTACAGACCTCTACATGCTTTGTAAGTAGGAAAACCTGCAAAATCGGCAGTGTTTCAAATACTTGTTCTCCCCACTGTACATACTATATACATTTTATGGACACAGTCAATTAAAAAAAAAATCAGTTTTGTTGGTTTTTACTCATGAACTTCCTCTACCCTCAACCTCTCCGATCATTTTCATGATGTTCATGATGTTTGCTTCTATATGCTATATCTTTCTAACTGTGCTCTTTCACAAAAGCTCTCAACCTATAACCTATATACAGTGAGGGAAAAAAGTATTTGATCCCCTGCTGATTTTGTACGTTTTCCCACTGACAAAGACATGATCAGTCTATAATTTTAATGGTAGGTTTATTTGAACAGTGACAGACAGAATAACAACAACAAAATCCAGAAAAACAAATGTCAAAAATGTTATAAATTGATTTGCATTTTAATGAGGGAAATAAGTATTTGACCCCCTCTCAATCAGAAAGATTTCTGGCTCCCAGGTGTCTTTTATACAGGTAACGCGCAGAGATTAGGAGCACACTCTTAAAGGGAGTGCTCCTAATCTCAGCTTGTTACCTGTATAAAAGACACCTGTCCACAGAAGCAATCAATCAATCAGATTCCAAACTCTCCACCATGGCCAAGACCAAAGAGCTCTCCAAGGATGTCAGGGACAAGATTGTAGACCTACACAAGGCTGGAATGGGCTACAAGACCATCGCCAAGCAGCTTGGTGAGAAGGTGACAACAGTTGGTGCGATTATTCGCAAATGGAAGAAACACAAAAGAACTTGTGTTTTTTAGTGATCCAATACGTAATATAGTACATTTATCATAATTTGGTTGTAATCCAATGAGGTTAGAAAATGTATCTAGATCCTCTATGAGGCTGTGGAGGGATTCTAGTTGTGGATTTAAAAGAAAACATGAATCATCAGCGTACAATGACACCTTTGTTTTTAAACCCTGGATTTCTAATCCCTTGATATTATTGTTGGATCTGATTTTAATAGCTAACATCTCGATGGCCACAATAAATAGATATGCCGATAGTGGACAACCTTGTTTCACTCCTCTTGACAGTTTAAAACTTTCTGAGAAATAGCCATTATTTACTATTTTACACCTAGGGTTACTATACATGATTTTAACCCATTTTATAAGAGATTCTCCAACATTTATATATAAACCCCAGTCCTACTTTATCAAATTCATTTTCAAAGTCTGCTATGAATAGCAGGCCTGGTTTCCCAGATTTTTCATAGTGTTCTATTGTTTCCAGTACTTGCCTTATATTATCTCCAATGTATCGTCCATGTACAAAACCTGTCTGATTAGAAAGAATAATGTCCGACAATACCTTTTTTAATTATATGCACTATACATTTTGCTAGAATTTTTTCATCACAACACTGAAGTGTAAGGGGCCTCCAATTTTTTTTAATGGACTGGATCTTTATATTTCCCACTTGTATCCTGTTTCAGTAATAATTAAATCAGACCTTCTTGAGTGTCTGATAATCGACCATTTACATAGGAGTGGTTAAAACATGCTAATAGCGGTCCTCTTAGTATATCAAAAAAGGTTTGGTATACCTCGACTGGTATGCCATCCAACCCTGGAGTTTTCCTGTACTTAATATCTTTAATTGCATCCAGAAGTTCCTCCTCTGTAATTTCACCTTCACATGAGTCTTTCTGTATGGCTGTTAATTTTACATTATCAATATAATTTTTTTTTCTAAAATTAGCTAGAGAAGATGGAGGCGACTGAAACGAAAACATATGCTTAAAGTACTTTGTTTCCTCCTTCAAAATATAATTTGGTGAATCATGGGTGACTCTGTCATTTGTAACCAGTTTCAGTCAATTATTTTTGGTAGCATTTCTATGTAGAAGAAAAAATATATATTTGGTGCATTTTTCCCCATATTCCATCCAGTTTGCTTTATTTTTATAATATATTACACTTGATCTTTCTTGAATAAGTTTCTCCATTTCTTTTTGTTTTTTCCTCTAATTTATTCTGAGCCTCTATGTTACAGTTTTTATTGCTATCTATCTGTTCTGTTAGACCTTCTATTTCCTTTGTTAGTATGGACTATTTTGACCTAAATTGCTTTTGTTTTCGAGATGAGTACTGAATTGCATGGCCTCTAAAGGCACATTTAAAAGGGTCCCATACAATAAGGGGATTTGCTGTACCTATGTTATGTCGGAAAATATCAGTTATAAATTCCTCTGTCCTAGTTTAAAAAAAGTTATCATCCAATAGGCTTTGATTACATTTCCAATATCCTCGCCCACGTGGAAATTCAGTAAGAGTAATGTACAGTGGCTTGCATTTTTCCTATTTTGTTGCCTTACAACCTGGAATTAAAATTTTAGATTTGTATCATTTGATTTACACAACATGCCTACCACTTTGAAAATGCAAAAAAAAATTTGAGGTGAAAAAAAAGGAGTGGCAAGATATAAGACAAGAAAACCGAAAACTTGAGCGTGCATAACTATTCAGCCCCCAATGTCAATGCTTTGTAGAGCCACCATTTGCAGCAATTACAGCTGCAAGTCTCTTGAGGTATGTATCTATAAGCTTGGCACATCTAGCCACTAGGATTGCTAGCTCCTTCAAATTGGATGGGTTTCGCTGGTGTACAGCAATCTTTAAGTCATACCACAGATTCTCAATTGGATTGAGGTCTGGGCTTTGACTAGGCCATTCCAAGACATTTAAATGTTTCCCATTAAACCACTCGAGTGTTGCTTTAGCAGTATGCTTAGGGTCATTGTCCTGCTGGAAGGTGAACCTCCATCCCAGTCTCAAATCTCTGGAAGACTGAAACAGGTTTCCCTCAAGAATTTCCCTGTATTTAGCGCCATCCATTATTCCATCAATTCTGACCAGTCCCTGCCGATGAAAAACATCCCCACAGCATGATGCTGCCACCACCATGCTTCACTGTGGGGATGGTGTTCTCGGGGTGATGAGAGGTGTTGGGTTTGCGCCAGACATAGCGTTTTCCTTGATGGCCAAAAAGCTCAATTTCAGTCTCATCTGACCAGAGTACCTTCTTCCATATGTTTGGGGAGTCTCCCACATGGCTTTTGGCGAACACCAAACGTGTTTGCTTATTTTTTTCTTCAAGCAATTGCTTTTTTCTGGCCACTCTTCCGTAAAGCCCAGCTCTGTGGAGTGTGCGGCTTAAAGTGGTCCTATGGACAGATACTCCAATCTCCGCTGTGGAGCTTTGCAGCTCCTTCAGGGTTATCTTTTGTCTCTTTGTTGCCTCTCTGATTAATGCCCTCCTTGCCTGGTCCGTGAGTTTTGGTGGGCGGGCCCTCTCTTGGCAGGTTTGTTGTGGTGCCACATTCTTTCCACTTTTTAATAATGGATTTAATGGTGCTCCGTGGGATGTTCAAAGTTTAGGATATTTTTTTATAACCCAACCCTGATCTGTACTTCTCCACAACTTTGTCCCTGAACCGTTTGAAGAGCTCCTTGGTCTTCATGGTGCCGCTTGCTTGGTGGTGCCCCTTGCTTAGTGGTGTTGCAAACTCTGGGGCCTTTCAGAACAGGTGTATATATACTGAGATCATGTGACAGATCATGTGACACTTAGATTGCACACAGGTGGACTTTATTTAACTAATTATGTGACTTCTGAAGGTAATTGGTTGCACCAGATCTTATTTAGGGGCTTCATAGCAAAGGGGGTGTATACATATGCACGCACCACTTTTCAGTTATTTATTTTTGAGAATTTCTTGAAACAAGTTATTTTTTTCATTTCACTTCACCAATTTGGACTATTTTGTGTATGTCCATTACATGAAATCCAAATAAAAATCAATTTAAATACAGGTTGTAATGCAACAAAATAGGAAAAACGCCAAGGGGGTTGAATACTTTTGCAAGGCACTGTATATGCCAATTATATGATGGTCCGACCGCATTCTGTCCCCTATCAACACTTTTTAAACTTTTGGTGCCAACGAGAATGACATAAGAAAGAAGTCAAGACGACTAGCTTGATTGAGTCTCCGCCATGTATATCTCACTAGATCAGGATATTTAAGCCTCCATATATCCACTAGTTCTAATGTATCCATGACATTCACAATTTCCTTAAGAGCATGAGGGTGATAGTTTGTAATGTGATTTCCTTTACATTTTTACATTTTAGTCATTTAGCAGACGCTCTTATCCAGAGCAACTTACAGTTAGTGAGTGCATAATAAAAAAAAATGTTTTTTTTTACGGTCCATTGAGCTATTTATAACGGTATTATAATCTCCCACCATAATAATAGTCTTGTATTGCTTGCAGGGTTGATAATTTATTATATATATTGTCAAAGAAGTGTGGATCATCATTATTTGGTCCGTAAAGGTTAATGAGCCATATTTGTTTATGGTCCAATAACATATTTAAAACAATCTATCACCTTGCCGATCTGTTTGGACAATTTGCACATTCGAATCGAAATTACTGTTAATTAATTTCATCACCCCAGTTGAGTTTCTTTGCCCATGGGAAAAGTATATTTCGCCCCCCCCCCATTCCTTTTTCCACCCAACTTCATCTAGAATTGTTGAATGAGTTTCCTGTAAACAATATATATTATATTCCTTCTCTTTGAGCCATTTAAATATTGTTCTTCTTTTGTTATTATCTGCAAAGCCATTACAATTATAACTGGCTATACTTATTTCACCATACACCATAATGAGATACAAGTTTCAAATCTATTTATCATTATAGAGTGGGGGGAAAAAAGTATTTAGTCAGCCACCAATTGTGCAAGTTCTCCCACTTAAAAAGATGAGAGAGGCCTGTAATTTTCATCATAGGTACACATCAACTATGACAGACAAATTGAGAAGAAAAAAAATCCAGAAAATCACATTGTAGGATTTTTTATGAATTTATTTGCAAATTATGGTGTAAAATAAGTATTTGGTCACCTACAAACAAGCAAGATTTCTGGCTCTCACAGACCTGTAACTTCTTCTTTAAGAGGCTCCTCTGTCCTCCACTCGTTACCTGTATTAATGGCACCTGTTTGAACTTGTTAGCAGTATAAAAGACACCTGTCCACAACCTCAAACAGTCACACTCCAAACTCCACTATGGCCAAGACCAAAGAGCTGTCAAAGGACACCAGAAACAAAATTGTAGACCTGCACCAGGCTGGGAAGACTGAATCTGCAATAGGTAAGCAGCTTGGTTTGAAGAAATCAACTGTGGGAGCAATTATTAGGAAATGGAAGACATACAAGACCACTGATAATCTCCCTCGATCTGGGGCTCCACACAAGATCTCACCCTGTGGGGTCAAAAGGATCACAAGAACGGTGAGCAAAAATCCCAGAACCACACGGGGGGACCTAGTGAATGACCTGCAGAGAGCTGGGACCAAAGTAACAAAGCCTACCATCAGTAACACACTACGCCGCCAGGGACTCAAATCCTGCAGTGCCAGACGTGTCCCCCTGCTTAAGCCAGTACATGTCCAGGCCCGTCTGAAGTTTGCTAGAGTGCATTTGGATAATCCAGAAGAGGATTGGGAGAATGTCATATGGTTAGATGAAACCAAAATATAACTTTTTGGTAAAAACTCAACTCGTCGTGTTTTTGGAGGACAAAGAATGCTGAGTTGCATCCAAAGAACACCATACCTACTGTGAAGCATGGGGGTGGAAACATCATGCTTTGGGGCTGTTTTTTCTGCAAAGGGGACCAGGACGACTGATCCGTGTAAAGGAAAGAATGAATGGGGCCATGTATCGTGAGATTTTGAGTGAAAACCTCCTTCCATCAGCAAGGGCATTGAAGATGAAACGTGGCTGGGTCTTTCAGCATGACAATGATCCCAAACACACCGCCCGCCCGGGCAACGAAGGAGTGGCTTCGTAAGAAGCATTTCAAGGTCCTGGAGTGGCCTAGCCAGTCTCCAGATCTCAACCCCATAGAAAATCTTTGGAGGGAGTTGAAAGTCCGTGTTGCCCAGCGACAGCCCCCAAAACATCACTGCTCTAGAGGAGATCTGCATGGAGGAATGGGCCAAAATACCAGCAACAGTGTGTGAAAACCTTGTGAAGACTTACAGAAAACATTTGACCTGTGTCATTGCCAACAAAGGGTATATAACAAAGTATTGAGAAACTTTTGTTATTGACCAAATACTTATTTTCCACCATCATTTGCAAATAAATTCATTAAAAATCCTACAATGTGATTTTCTGGATTTTTTTTCCTCATTTTGTCTGTCATAGTTGACGTGTACCTATGATGAAAATTACAGGCCTCTCTCATCTTTTTAAGTGGGAGAACTTGCACAATTGGTGGCTGACTAAATACTTTTTCCCCCACTGTATATGTTTGTATATTTACCAATAAAAAATACCATAGTGATTGAGTGTCCATATAGCTGTACCATGATATTTGCATTGCTACTAAGTAACCCTCCAATTGTTCTCCCCACCCCAAGTTGGGCCGTCATCCCAGTGATCAACATACTCCACCCCCGTCCCCCCGGATCACCACCCCCGTAGAGGCCAGGACCCATCCATCGAAAACAGCACATAGTGCCACCCACAAAACAGAAGCAGGTCAACCGCCAAAAGCATTTCCAATGCTCTCACCTGAATATATATATATATATCTATTCAAATATCTTGCATATCTTAATTTGCATCATTATCAATTAATATGCGTAATAATGTCGGCAGTTCATGCGTAAGATTGTTACCTATAACCCGGATTGCCATTGTATTACATGACATTTTTGTCAAGCAATTATTATTTTAGCAAACAATTATTGTGGTTCATCCTATATTCTCCCTAACATCCTTACAACCCCTTGCAACAGATGTGGGATAAACACACACACACACACACACAGACACACACAGACACACGCACATACTCTAACACACTCAACCCCTTTCCTCCACAATCAACCATAAGATCAGATGCTCAACGGTTATTACATCCCAGAGCCCAACACAAGAAAGGACCTGATTTACGAATGCATATACAGTTACAGCTAAATGTTTTTGTAATTTTCTTTTTGGGATCCTTATCCACTTGTGCAGTAGGTGGCGGAATGCACATATAATTGTTGCGAACACCATTATACCAAAGAAGAAGAACACATGGAATGATCATATTCTTTCCGAAGTTTTCTGAGAGGGTTTGCTGGTTTCATTTGATGTTATTCTGCCCAGGTCATCAACACAGCGCTGGTTAATAGTTTTATGCTGCTCATGGTTTGCGTGGACTGTCTTGTCGTTTAGGAACAACTATCCTCGTAAGTAGCCCGCTGTTATCATCTCTGAGTGAAACATTGGGAAATATGTTTGGTTTTAGGTCAAGACTGTCATGAAATGCGTGAATCCAGAAATATGAATTACAATAAAGAAAGCGGTATGTTTTATACATGAATACATATTTCAAGTATGCACAGAGTGACTGTAAAGAAGGCACTCGTTGATCTTGTTGATCGACCACTTTTGATCTCAGGTGATCTCCCTCTTATTTTGGCGCCATCTTCTAGGTGTAGGATACAGGAGCCTGATATGCTATTTTCTTCTCACAGTGACAGAATACTTGATGGAAATGTAGCCTATTTCTTAAACTTTGGTATCCTAAAACATATGATACGATTTTTTTATGAGGTAAGAAATGTATTAATGTTGATTGATTCATGCAAAGCGTAGTTTAACCAAATGTTCAACAACAAAAAAAATCCGGATTGTGCCTAGTTTTTTCAAGGGTGTCGTCACATAATTTTGCGCTGTAGTTCCAATCAGAGTTCGACTATTTGTTACACTGTATTTTTTAAAAACATTTGGTCCAGTTGGTTTCACATGGGTAAATGTCAAACGAACTCAATTTTCTAAACTAAACATTTACATTTACATTTTAGTCATTTAGCAGACGCTCTTATCCAGAGCGACTTACAGTTAGTGAGTGCATACATTTTAGTTTTTAATTTTTTCATACTGGCCCAAATGTCCATGAAAGTAATTTCTTTATTGGACAAAAATGCTCTAGTTAAATCCGTTTATGATGACCATGCAGCATCACTTGTGTGTCCCAATCTTCATATTACATTCGCTTTGGTCTTCCAACAACACCGGGAGGAAACCGCGCAATGGCCGCTCTAAATGCGACGTGAATAGGCTATATTCCGGTAGCCGACGGTATATCCCGGGTTTAGCCCTCGTCTCCCCTCATCTGGATCGGATGCGCTCATAAATGCGCTTCTACTCACAGAATGCTTCAGAGCTCTGAAGTTATGATGCAGCGTCAGTCCAACTACCAATAATAATGCGAGAGTCTGATTTATTTTCCCGTGTTTGGTCCGGATCAGACTGAGACCACGGCGGGTTGTTTAGTGCGCTCCCAAGTGCGGATAGTAGTGTGCAGTCCAAATGAACCGAACAGGCCAGTCCAAATGAACCGAACAGGCCAGTCCAAATGAACCGAACAGGCCAGTCCAAATGAACCGAACAGGCCGAACTAAGGCGGTCAACGCACCAGAGTTCGGAAAACCCCCACCAAACGAATTTGATGTGAAAGCCCCCTAAGATTCAAGAAGGGAATAACTTTCATGAATCATCACATTTTGTGTCATGTAGAATAATGTCAACCAGTGCTGTTGTTCGATTTATTTATTTATGTTTTACTGAAGAGTATTAGGGCCAAGTGAAGATTTTAAAAAATACAAAAAAACATTGCATGGAGAGTGCTTTAAAAACTCGAAATACTTAGCGATTAAATTCGAAATTTCGACAATAGTTGCAATTAATTTGAGAAAAAAGTTAGAAGGATTACTTTATCCTATCCCAGGTATTCCTTAAAGAGGTGGGGTTTCAAATGTCTCCGGAAGGTGGTGAGTGACTCCGCTGTCCTGGCGTCGTGAGGGAGCTTGTTCCACCATTGGGGTGCCAGAGCAGCGAACAGTTTTGACTGGGCTGAGCGGGAACTATGCTTCCGCAGAGGAAGGGGAGCCAGCAGGCCAGAGGTGGATGAACGCAATGCCCTCGTTTGGGTGTAGGGGACTGATCAGAGCCTGAAGGTACAGAGGTGCCGATCCCCTCACAGCTCCATAGGCAAGCACCATGGTCTTGTAACAGATGCGAGCTTCAACTGGAAGCCAGTGGAGTGTGCGGAGGAGCGGGGTGACGTGAGAGAACTTGGGAAGGTTGAACACCAGACGGGCTGCGGCATTCTGGATGAGTTGTAGGGGTTTAATGGCACAGGCAGGGAGCCCAGCCAACAGCGAGTTGCAGTAAATCCAGACGGGAGATGACAAGTGCCTGGATTAGGACCTGTGCCGCTTCCTGTGTAAGGCAGGGTCGTACTCTCCGAATGTTGTAGAGCATGAACCTGCAGGATCGGGTCACCGCCTTGATGTTAGCGGAGAACGACAGGGTGTTGTCCAGGGTCACACCAAGGCTCTTCGCACTCTGGGAGGAGGACACAACGGAGTTGTCAACCGTGATGGCGAGATCATGGAACGGGCAGTCCTTCCCCGGGAGGAAGAGCAGCTCCGTCTTGCCAAGGTTCAGCTTGAGGTGGTGATCCGTCATCCATACTGATATGTCTGCCAGACATGCAGAGATGCGATTCGCCACCTGGTTATCAGAAGGGGGAAAGGAGAAGATTAGTTGTGTATCGTCAGCGTAGCAATGATAGGAGAGGCCATGTGAGGATATGACAGAGCCAAGTGACTTGGTGTATAGGGAGAATAGGAGAGGGCCTAGAACTGAGCCCTCGGGGACACCAGTGGTGAGAGCACGTGGTGCGGAGACAGCTTCTCGCCACGCCACTTGGTAGGAGCGACCGGTCAGGGTAGGACGCAATCCAGGAGTGAGCCGCGCCGGAGATGCCCAGCTCGGAGAGGGTGGAGTGGAGGATCTGATGGTTCACAGTATCAAAGGCAGCAGACAGGTCTAGAAGGACAAGAGCAGAGGAGAGAGAAGTAGCTTTAGCAGTGCGGAGAGCCTCCTCCGTGACACAGAGAAGAGCAGTCTCAGTTGAATGACCAGTCCTGAAACCTGACTGGTTTGGATCAAGAAGGTCATTCTGAGAGAGATAGCAAGAGAGTTGGCTAAAGACGGCACGCTCAATAGTTTTGGGAAAGAAAAGAAAGAAGGGATACTGGTCTGTAGTTGTTGACATCAGTGGGATCGAGTGTTGGTTTTTGAGAAGGGGTGCAACTCTCGCTCTCTTGAAGACGGAAGGGACATAGCCAGCGGTCAAGGATGATTTGATCAGCGAGGTGAGGTAGGGAGAAGGTCACCGGAGATGGTCTGGAGAAGAGAGGAGGGGATGGGGTCAAGCGGGCAGGTTGTTGGGCGGCCCGCTTGACCCCATCCCCTCCTCTCTTCTCCAGACCATCTCCGGACCTTCTCCCCTACCTCAGAGAGAGGGGAGAAAGAAGTCAAAGCATAGGGTAGGGCAGTGTGAGCAGGACCAGCAGTGTCATTAGACTTAACAAACGAGGATCGGATGTCGTCAACCTTCTTTTCAAAGTGGTTGACGAAGTCATCCACAGAGAGAGAGAGGGGGGGGGGGGGGGGGAGGATTCAGCAGGGAGGAGAATGTGGCAAAGAGCTTCCTAGGGTTAGAGGCAGATGCTTGGAATTTAGAGTGGTAGAAAGTGGCCTTAGCAGCAGAAACAGATGAAGAAAATGTAGAGAGGAGGGAGTGAAAAGATGCCAGGTCGGCAGGGAGTTTAGTTTTCTTCCATTTCCGCTCCGCTGCCCGGAGCTCTGTTCTGTGAGCTCGCAATGAGTCATCAAGCCACGGAGCTGGAGGGGAGGACCGAGCCGGCCGGGAGGATAGGGGACACAGAGAGTCAATGGATGCAGAAAGGGAGGAGAGGAGGGTTGAGGAGGCAGAATCAGGAGATTGGAGGGAGAAGGATTGAGCAGAGGGAAGAGATGATAGGATGGAAGAGGAGAGAGTAGCGGGAGAGAGAGAGCGAAGGTTGCGTCGGCGCATTACCATCTGTGTAGGGGCAAAGTGAGTAGTGTTGGAGGAGAGCGAGAGAGAAAAGGATACAAAGTAGTGGTCGGAGACATGGAGGGGAGTTGCAGTGAGATTAGTAGAAGAGCAGCATCTAGTAAAGATGAGGTCAAGCGTATTGCCTGCCTTGTGAGTAGGGGGGGACGGTGAGAGGGTGAGGTCAAAAGAGGAGAGGAGTGGAAAGAAGGAGGCAGAGAGAAATGAGTCAAATGTAGACGTAGGGAGGTTGAAATCCCCCAAAACTGTGAGGGGTGAGCCAGCCTCAGGAAAGGAACTTATCAAGGCGTCAAGCTCATTGATGAACTCTCCAAGGGAACCTGGAGGGCGATAGATGACAAGGATATTAAGCTTAAATGGGCTAGTGACTGTGACAGCATGGAATTCAAATGAGGAGATAGACAGATGGGTTAGGGGAAAAATTGAGAATGTCTACTTGGGAGAGATGAGGATTCCTGTGCCACTCAACAACCTGACACCACCCCTCTGACCAGATGCTCTTGGGGTATGCGAGAACACATGGTCAGACGAGGAGAGAGCAGTAGGAGTAGCAGTGTTTTCAGTGGTAATCCATGTTTCCATCAGCGCCAGGAATTCGAGGGACTGGAGGTTAGCATAGGCTGGGATGAAGTCAGCCTTGTTGGCAGCAGAACGGCAGTTCCAGAGGCTGCCTGAGACCTGGAACTCCAGGTGTGGGGTGCGTGCAGGGACCACCAGGTTAGAGAGGCAGCAGCCACGCGGTGTGAGGCGTTTGTTTAGCCTGTGCGGAGAGGAGAGAACAGGGATAGGCAGAGGCATAGTTGACAGGCTGTAGCAAATGGCTACAATAATGCAGAGGAGATCGGAATGAAATGAACTAAACATCTGGGAAAGGAGAGAGTAGGGCCTCCCTCACCCAAAACTCCCAAATATAACTCACCCCAACTTCCACCTCAGAAACTATAATTGTTTCACTGAACCACCCTAATAAAAACTCTCCCAACTTCCACTTTAGAAATTAGAATTGTTGTGAACTACAGCGGTTCAATGTTTCAAGGAATAGACTCAACTTACTTTATTCAGCTAGCTAACTATGACGCCATAGCTAACTAGCATGCTAGCATCCAATAACACACAGTTTAGCACCAATACTTGGTTACAACAAACTACCAATAGTGTGTTAACACACTAAACAGATAATTTGTGTCCGTGTCTAGTTCCTTTCATAACGCAGCAATAATTAAACGTTGGCTAGCTAGCACAAATATATTGTATTTAGCTGCTACAGTACAGCTAGCTGGTCGTGTTGGCTAGCTAGCAATGGCTGCTGTGTTGACTTTGTTTGAAAAACGGCGGCGCTGCGAACAGGGAACTTGACTTGACTAGGGAAGGGGGGTAAGGTCTGAGGAGGAATGATGAAGTTCCTAATATGTATATCATACATTACAGTTGCTTTCACTTTAATATAATAATAATATAATATGCCATTTAGCAGACGCTTTTATCCAAAGCGACTTACAGTCGTGCGTGCATACATTTTTGTGTATGGGTGGTCCCGGGGATCGAACCCACTACCTTGGCGTTACAAGCGCCGTGCTCTACCAGCTGAGCTACAGAGGACCACACTTTGCACCAATAGGCCAAAAAGGCCTCCTCCTCCTGAAAAGACCCAATCTGCGGCACAACCTCTTCAAGGTCCTAATACTTATTGTAATATGGTTATTATGTGCTAAAAGAGCAACAATTTCCTTCTTACTAAAGCCAATTCTAAAGTATAGTTTCACCAGGTCATCGAACTAGGGCATTTCAATGGTGTCGCACAGCAACAGGGAGCCAGGGAGGCATGTCATTAATCAAATCCTCTACTTTCATCTTGAAATATAACTTCGACTATGTTATTGAAATGTACTATTCTTCAAATAAAATGTAGAGTTTATTCTTGAAATATTTCGACTTTATTCTCTAAGTTTAATTTAGAATATTCTCTAAATAATGCAACTTCATTCTCAACATTTCGAGATTTTTGAAGTGTTATTCATGCACTATTTTTATTTTTTAAAGGTCAACTTTGGGCACAAAAAAAACGGCCTCCTACTCTGGTATCAAATACATGGCATTCCATTCGCTACGTTCTAGCAATTATTATGAGCCGTCCTCCCGTCAGCAGCCTCCACTGTCCTCCAGTATGTGTTGACCTCATTTCACAGGATTTGTTTTTGGACAGAAGCTGTAGAGATCGGTAAGAAAGGGCACTTCTGTATTCAAATATCTTATTCATCCATTTTTTTACATTTACATTTACGTCATTTAGCAGATGCTCTTATCCAAAGCGATTTACAAATTGGTGCATTCACCTTATAGCCAGTGGGACAACCACTTTACACTTTTTTTTGGGGGGGGGGGGTAAGGGGGGTTAGAAGGTTTGACTTTATCCCATAAACACAAAGGGAAAACCAGACAGTTTAAATATGGCTCCCAATCAGAGACAACCAGCCACAGCTGACACTCGTTGCCTCTGATTGGGAGTCACTCAGGCCAACATAGAAATAAACAAACTAGAATTCCCAACATAGAAACAGAACACATAGAATGAACACACCCTGGCTCAACATATAGAGTCCCAGAGCCAGGGTGTGACACTGTAAGTGGCTCTGGATAAGAGCGTCTGCTAAATGACTAAAATGTAAATGTAAATGTTTATACATATCTCCGCTGTTGAAACCTAAATGTTAGTCTAAAGAAATGGGAGATAATGTCTAGATGCTTTTTATAGTGGAGATCAAGTTTATAAACAGTCAGATGGAACAATGTAAATAAGCATTTTAACATCATAGATTTAGCCGGTGGTAACTTGTGGAATAGACACCGGCTGGAATGCAGATTTAACCATTCAGCGTTCAGGGTTAGACCCACCCGTTGTATATTTGCATATAGGCCTACTGCAGCTCTGATTGGTTATGCCGCACCGGTCTGTGCGGGCTGAGTCGTGCTCAGTAGAATCCTACTCAGAGCAAAAAACCTCTTACATAGTTCGTTTTGTTTCAGTATGTTGCATTGAAAGTGGCTAATATTGCATTGATTCGATCACAATTGCCACAGTAAAGGGAAACGTTGATAGTGTTAACTAAAGGGGAAAAACTCTGGGAAAGTTGAGTGAAGTTCAATCTCGTGCTTCTCTCTGTGGGCTGATATTTCTTCTGCGAGGCAGGTGCAGGCGCACAGCTTAGAGGGAACATTGATTACTGAGTATTTTGTGTCGGTTGTTGACAAAAAATTACAATTAAATCCATTTCAATCCCACTTTGTAACACAATAAAATGTGAAGAAATCCAAGGGGAATGAACACTTTTGCAAGGCACTGTATTTGGTTAGTATCACATTTAATTTGTCACATGCTTTGTAAACAACAGGTGTAGACTAACAGTGAAATGCTTACTAACGTGTCCTTCCCAACAATGCACAGAGAAATAATAACACAATAAATAAATCCACAATGAGTAACGATAACTAGGCTATATACACGGGGTACCAGTACTGAGTCGATGTGCAGGGGTACGAGGTGATAACTAGGCTATATACACAGGGTACCAGTACTGAGTCGATGTGCAGGGGTACGAGGTGATAACTAGGCTATATACACAGGGTACCAGGACTGAGTCGATGTGCAGGGGTACGAGGTGATAACTAGGCTATATACACAGGGTACCAGTACTGAGTCGATGTGCGGGGTACGAGGTGCGGTGATAACTAGGCTATATACACAGGGTACCAGTACTGAGTCGATGTGCGGGGGTACGAGGTGATAACTAGGCTATATACACAGGGTACCAGTACTGAGTCGATGTGCGGGGGTACGAGGTGATAACTAGGCTATATACACAGGGTACCAGTACTGAGTCGATGTGCAGGGGTACGAGGTGATAACTAGGCTATATACACAGGGTACCAGTACTGAGTCGATGTGGTCGATGGGTATGAGGTAATTGAAGTAGATATGTGCATATAGGTAGAGATAAATTAATTATAAATTACTAGACTACAGGATAGATAAAAACATTGTATAATAAACATAGTATTTTTTCATTATTGGTCAAACATTTTTTTAAAGCATATATATATATATTTTTTTCTCATAAATAACTTAGCGCCTTTTCTTGTTGGCACAATATCATTTTAATCAATGGCCAATTTTATCTTATTATTCAACTAATGATATTACAATGTGTTGAAATGCTGGCTTTTATTTTGAAGGTTTCCTCATTACCATACGAAAGTGGCATCATTGTTTGTGCTGGTGGCAGAATAGTACTGTGCTGTTGCCATGGGAGATAGAGCAAAGAAACAACATCTACTGGACCAATTTTTGAAGGTATTTTGAAAGGAGTTCTACCAAACCAACTTTCTACAACTTGAGTCACCGTTCATAACCTACAATATGTGATGGTGTTTTTCTCTATATTACAGAAGACTTCTCGTCCAAAGTAACACTTCAAAACAACCAACAAGAAACTCCCTGGCCAATCTCCAGGAGCTGATGCCAAGGTGACACACACACTCTGTCATATTTACTTTTAATCTTAGTTTTCTTTTATTAACGTGACTTGCTTCAGCAGTCACACTTTAAATATTGTACAACTTATTTCTGACTCTTTATTCTTTGGAACGCTATTTTTCCGTACACTGTTCTGTTTACGCTAGATACGTGATTCAAACTTTAAAATGTGCAGACTAGTCTGGAATAATTGTATGTTTACAACTTTTTTATATCATTTATACTTTTTCAATTATTCAGCTTTTGTCTTCCCTCCATCCACTTTCAATGTTCTAAAGCTCCCCTTGTTAACTCCCATTCTAAAGCTCCCCTTGTTAACTCCCCTTCTAAAGCTCCCCTTGTTAACCTCCCATTCTAAAGCTCCCTTGTTAACTCCCATTCTAAAGCTCCCCTTGTTAACTCCCATTCTAAAGCTCGCATTCTAAAGCTCCTCTTGTTAACTCCCATTCTAAAGCTCCCATTCTAAAGCTCCTCTTGTTAACTCCCATTCTAAAGCTCCCATTCTAAAGCTCCTCTTGTTAACTCCCATTCTAAAGCTCCCCTTGTTAACTTCCATTCTAAAGCTCCCCTTGTTAACTCCCATTCTAAAGCTCCCCTTGTTAACTCCCATTCTAAAGCTCCCCTTGTTAACTCCCATTCTAAAGCTCCTCTTGTTAACTCCCATTCTAAAGCTCCTCTTGTTAACTCCCATTCTAAAGCTCCCCTTGTTAACTCCCATTCTAAAGCTCCCATTCTAAAGCTCCTCTTGTTAACTCCAATTCTAAAGCTCCCATTCTAAAGCTCCTCTTGTTAACTCCCATTCTAAAGCTCCCCTTGTTAACTCCAATTCTAAAGCTCCCATTCTAAAGCTCCTCTTGTTAACTCTCATTCTGAAGCTCCCATTCTAAAGCTTCCCTTGTTAACTCTCATTCTAAAGCTCCTCTTGTTAACTCCCATTCTAAAGCTCCCATTCTAAAGCTCCTCTTGTTAACTCCCATTCTAAAGCTCCTCTTGTTAACTCCCATTCTAAAGCTCCCCTTGTTAACTCCCATTCTAAAGCTCCCATTCTAAAGCTCCCCTTGTTAACTCCCATTCTAAAAGCTTCTCTTGTTAACTCCCATTCCTAAAGCTCCTATTCTAAAGCTCCTCTTGTTAACTCCCATTCTAAAGCTCCCCTTGTTAACTCCCCTTCTAAAGCAAACTATTCTAAAAGCTAAAGCTCCCCTTGTTAACTCCCATTATAAAGCTCCCATTCTAAAGCTCCTCTTGTTAACTCCCATTCTAAAGCTCCCATTCTAAAGCTCCCCTTGTTAACTCCCATTCTAAAGCTCCCCGTGTTAACTCCCATTTCCTAAAGCTCCCTTGTTAACTCCCATTCTAAAGCTCCCATTCTAAAGCTCCCCCTTGTTAAACTCCCATTCTAAAGCTCCCCTTGTTAACTTCCATTCTAAAGCTCCCCTTGTTAACTCCCATTCTAAAGCTCCCCTTGTTAAACTCCCATTCTAAAGCTCGCATTCTAAAGCTCCTCTTGTTAACTCCCATTCTAAAGCTCCCATTCTTAAAGCTCCTTTGTTAAACTCCCATTCTAAAGCTCCCATTCTAAAGCTCCCCTTGTTAACTCCCATCTAAAAGCTCCCCTTGTTAACTCTCCCATTCTAAACGCTCCCCTTGTTAACTTTCCATTCTAAAGCTCCCCTTGTTAACTCCATTCTAAAGCTCCCCTTGTTAACTCCCATTCTAAAGCTCGCATTCTAAAGCTCCTCTTGTTAACTCCCATTCTAAAGCTCCCATTCTAAAGCTCCTCTTGTTAACTCCCATTCTAAAGCTCCCATTCTAAAGCTCCCCTTGTTAACTCCCATTCTAAAGCTCCCCTTGTTAACTCCCATTCTAAAGCTCCCCTTGTTAACTCCCATTCTAAAGCTCCCCTTGTTAACTCCCATTCTAAAGCTCCCCTTGTTAACTCCCATTCTAAAGCTCCCCTTGTTAACTCCCATTCTAAAGCTCGCATTCTAAAGCTCCTCTTGTTAACTCCCATTCTAAAGCTCCCATTCTAAAGCTCCTCTTGTTAACTCCCATTCTAAAGCTCCCATTCTAAAGCTCCTCTTGTTAACTCCCATTCTAAAGCTCCCCTTGTTAACTCCCATTCTAAAGCTCCCATTCTAAAGCTCCCCTTGTTAACTCCCATTCTAAAGCTCCCCTTGTTAACTTCCATTCTAAAGCTCCCCTTGTTAACTCCCATTCTAAAGCTCCCCTTGTTAACTCCCATTCTAAAGCTCCCCTTGTTAACTCCCATTCTAAAGCTCCCCTTGTTAACTCCCATTCTAAAGCTCCTCTTGTTAACTCCCATTCTAAAGCTCCTCTTGTTAACTCCCATTCTAAAGCTCCCCTTGTTAACTCCCATTCTAAAGCTCCCATTCTAAAGCTCCTCTTGTTAACTCCAATTCTAAAGCTCCCATTCTAAAGCTCCTCTTGTTAACTCCCATTCTAAAGCTCCCCTTGTTAACTCCAATTCTAAAGCTCCCATTCTAAAGCTCCTCTTGTTAACTCTCATTCTGAAGCTCCCATTCTAAAGCTTCCCTTGTTAACTCTCATTCTAAAGCTCCTCTTGTTAACTCCCATTCTAAAGCTCCCATTCTAAAGCTCCTCTTGTTAACTCCCATTCTAAAGCTCCTCTTGTTAACTCCCATTCTAAAGCGTCTCCCCTTGTTAACTCCCATTCTAAAGCTCCTATTCTAAAGCTCCCCTTGTTAACTCCCATTCTAAAGCTCCTCTTGTTAACTCCCATTCTAAAGCTCATATTGTTAACTCCCATTCTAAAGCTCCCCTTGTTAACTCCCATTCTAAAGCTCCCATTCTAAAGCTCCCATTGTTAACCTCCCATTCTAAAGCTCCTCTTGTTAACTCCCATTCTAAAGCTCCTATTCTAAAGCTCCTCTTGTTAACTCCCATTCTAAAGCTCCCCTTGTTAACTCCCATTCTAAAGCAACTATTCTAAAGCTCCCCTTGTTAACTCCCATTATAAAGCTCCCATTCTAAAGCTCCTCTTGTTAACTCCCATTCTAAAGCTCCCATTCTAAAGCTCCCCGTGTTAACTCCCATTCTAAAGCTCCCCTTGTTAACTCCCATTCTAAAGCTCCCATTCTAAAGCTCCCCTTGTTAACTCCCATTCTAAAGCTCCCCTTGTTACTTCCCATTCTAAAGCTCCCCTTGTTAACTCCCATTCTAAAGCTCCCCTTGTTAACTCCCATTCTAAAGCTCCCCTTGTTAACTCCCATTCTAAAGCTCCCCTTGTTAACTCCCATTCTAAAGCTCCCCTTGTTAACTCCCATTCTAAAGCTCCTCTTGTTAACTCCCATTCTAAAGCTCCTCTTGTTAACTCCCATTCTAAAGCTCCCTTGTTAACTCCCATTCTAAAGCTCCATTCTAAAGCTCCTCTTGTTAACTCCAATTCTAAAGCTCCCATTCTAAAGCTCCTCTTGTTAACTCCCATTCTAAAGCTCCCCTTGTTAACTCCCATTCTAAAGCTCCCATTCTAAAGCTCCTCTTGTTAACTCTCATTCTGAAGCTCCCATTCTAAAGCTTCCCTTGTTAACTCTCATTCTAAAGCTCCTCTTGTTAACTCCCATTCTAAAGCTCCCATTCTAAAGCTCCTCTTGTTAACTCCCATTCTAAAGCTCCTCTTGTTAACTCCCATTCTAAAGCTCCCCTTGTTAACTCCCATTCTAAGGCTCCTATTCTAAAGCTCCCCTTGTTAACTCCCATTCTAAAGCTCCTCTTGTTAACTCCCATTCTAAAGCTCATATTGTTAACTCCCATTCTAAAGCTCCCCTTGTTAACTCCCATTCTAAAGCTCCCATTCTAAAGCTCCCCTTGTTAACTCCCATTCTAAAGCTCCTCTTGTTAACTCCCATTCTAAAGCTCCTATTCTAAAGCTCCTCTTGTTAACTCCCATTCTAAAGCTCCCCTTGTTAACTCCCATTCTAAAGCTCCTATTCTAAAGCTCCCTTGTTAACTCCCATTCTAAAGCTCCTCTTGTTAACTCCCATTCTAAAGCTCATATTGTTAACTCCCATTCTAAAGCTCCCCTTGTTAACTCCCATTCTAAAGCTCCCATTCTAAAGCTCCCCTTGTTAACTCCCATTCTAAAGCTCCTCTTGTTAACTCCCATTCTAAAGCTCCTATTCTAAAGCTCCTCTTGTTAACTCCCATTCTAAAGCTCCCCTTGTTAACTCCCATTCTAAAGCAACTATTCTAAAGCTCCCCTTGTTAACTCCCATTATAAAGCTCCCATTCTAAAGCTCCTCTTGTTAACTCCCATTCTAAAGCTCCCATTCTAAAGCTCCCCTTGTTAACTTCCATTCTAAAGCTCCCCGTGTTAACTCCCATTCTAAAGCTCCTCTTGTTAACTCCCATTCTAAAGCTCCCATTCTAAAGCTCCCCTTGTTAACTCCCATTCTAAAGCTCCTATTCTAAAGCTCCCCTTGTTAACTCCCATTCTAAAGCTCCCATTCTAAAGCACCTCTTGTTAACTCCCATTCTAAAGCTCCCATTCTAAAGCTCCTCTTGTTAACTCCCATTCTAAAGCTCCCATTCTAAAGCTTCCCTTGTTAACTCCCATTCTAAAGCTCATCTTGTTAACTCCCATTCTAAAGCTCCCCTTGTTAACTCCCATTCTAAAGCAACTATTCTAAAGCTCCCCTTGTTAACTCCCATTATAAAGCTCCCATTCTAAAGCTCCTCTTGTTAACTCCCATTCTAAAGCTCCCCGTGTTAACTCCCATTCTAAAGCTCCTCTTGTTAACTCCCATTCTAAAGCTCCCATTCTAAAGCTCCCCTTGTTAACTCCCATTCTAAAGCTCCTTTTCTAAAGCTCCCCTTGTTAACTCCCATTCTAAAGCTCCCATTCTAAAGCTCCTCTTGTTAACTCCCATTCTAAAGCTCCCATTCTAAAGCTCCTCTTGTTAACTCCCATTCTAAAGCTCCCATTCTAAAGCTCCCCTTGTTAACTCCCATTCTAAAGCTCCCCTTGTTAACTCCCATTCTAAAGATCCCATTCTAAAGCTCCTCTTGTTAACTCCCATTCTAAAGCTCCCATTCTAAAGCTCCTCTTGTTAACTCCCATTCTAAAGCTCCCATTCTAAAGCTCCTCTTGTTAACTCCCATTCTAAAGCTCCCCTTGTTAACTCCCATTCTAAAGCTCCTCTTGTTAACTCCCATTCTAAAGCTCCTATTTTAAAGCTCCTCTTGTTAACTCCCATTCTAAAGCTCCCCTTGTTAACTCCCATTCTAAAGCTCCCCTTGTTAACTCCCATTCTAAAGCTCCCCTTGTTAACTCCCATTCTAAAGCTCCTCTTGTTAACTCCCATTCTAAAGCTCCCATTGTTAACTCACATTCTAAAGCTCCCATTCTAAAGCTCCTCTTGTTAACTCCCATTTGAATGCTATGAAATCCAAAATGTACTGTAAACACTGACTTTGGACACAAATCAGCTATTTTGACAGTAACCTAGGCAACAATAACCTAGGCAACAGTAACCTGGGCAACAGTAACCTAGGCTACAGTAACCTATGCTTCAGAGGGGAGTGGCAGGTAGCCTACACGCACACCCACTGGCAGAGATTTCCAGCTGGCAGGCAGATGCTTGAATACGTTTGAGTGACAGAGTGAGGGCTTTGCATAGACGCTTTGTTGTGATTTTTGTGGGACGGGAAAAAAAATGTCTGGGACGTAAAAGAGCGTTATTAACCAGTTCCCATGCTTTTAAAAGAACGGTTGTGTTCCAGAACAGTATAGATCACTTTGTTTTCGGTTCAGGTTCTGTTCCTCAAATAATTTCGTTATTTTCCGGTTTTCGGTTTTGTTCCCTGAACAGGTTCCAACCCTGGTTATAGACCCTTAAAATAAAGTGTTACCCTAAGATGTTGCTGGACCCAGTACAGGCAGTGTGGTCCCCTGGTCTTCTGGTCCCAGTGATGCGAGGCCTAGCAGCAAAGACAGCTCAGACGCTGCAGCAGAGTCCAGTGGAGTGGCGGTAGGAAGACCACCACCCAGAGAGACAGACTGGGCAACAGATATAACAATATATATAGAATAGAGTGACAGACAGAGGAGAACAGGGAGAAGCACAGACCGAGCCAGAGTGACAGCAGAGAAGATGCAGAGACAGACTGGACAACAGAGGCCCAGTTATAGTGGTGAGTTGTATCTCCAGACAGAGGAACAGTTATAGTGGTGAGTTGTATCTCCAGACAGAGGAACAGTTATAGTGGTGAGTTGTGTCTCCAGACAGAGGAACAGTTATAGTGGTGAGTTGTATCTCCAGACAGAGGCCCAGTTATAGTGGTGAGTTGTATCTCCAGACAGAGGAACAGTTATAGTGGTGAGTTGTATAGAGAACCAGTTATAGTGGTGAGTTGTATCTCCAGACAGAGGAACAGTTATAGTGGTGAGTTGTATCTCCAGACAGAGGAACAGTTATAGTGGTGAGTTGTATCTCCAGACAGAGGAACAGTTATAGTGGTGAGTTGTGTCTCCAGACAGAGGAACAGTTATAGTGGTGAGTTGTATCTCCAGGCAGAGGAACAGTTATAGTGGTGAGTTGTATCTCCAGGCAGAGGAACAGTTATAGTGGTGAGTTGTATCTCCAGACAGAGGAACAGTTATAGTGGTGAGTTGTATCTCCAGACAGAGGAACAGTTATAGTGGTGAGTTGTATCTCCAGACAGAGGAACAGTTATAGTGGTGAGTTGTATCTCCAGGCAGAGGAACAGTTATAGTGGTGAGTTGTATCTCCAGACAGAGGAACAGTTATAGTGGTGAGTTGTGTCTCCAGGCAGAGGAACAGTTATAGTGGTGAGTTGTATCTCCAGACAGAGGAACAGTTATAGTGGTGAGTTGTATCTCCAGACAGAGGAACAGTTATAGTGGTGAGTTGTATCTCCAGACAGAGGAACAGTTATAGTGATGAGTTGTATCTCCAGACAGAGGAACAGTTATAGTGGTGAGTTGTATCTCCAGACAGAGGAACAGTTATAGTGGTGAGTTGTATCTCCAGACAGAGGAACAGTTATAGTGGTGAGTTGTGTCTCCAGGCAGAGGAACAGTTATAGTGGGTGAGTTGTATCTCCAGACAGAGGAACAGTTATAGTGGTGAGTTGTATCTCCAGACAGAGGAACAGTTATAGTGGTGAGTCGTATCTCCAGACAGACATAGGAACAGTTATAGTGGTGAGTTGTATCTCCAGACAGAGGAACAGTTATAGTGGTGAGTTGTATCTCCAGACAGAGGAACAGTTATAGTGGTGAGTTGTATCTCCAGACAGAGGAACAGTTATAGTGGTGAGTTGTATCTCCAGACAGAGGAACAGTTATAGTGGTGAGTTGTATTTCCAGACAGAGGAACAGTTATAGTGGTGAGTTGTGTCTCCAGGCAGACATAGGAACAGTTATAGTGGTGAGTTGTATCTCCAGACAGAGGAACAGTTATAGTGGTGAGTTGTATCTCCAGACAGAGGAACAGTTATAGTGGTGAGTTGTATCTCCAGACAGAGGAACAGTTATAGTGGTGAGTTGTATCTCCAGACAGAGGAACAGTTATAGTGGTGAGTTGTATCTCCAGACAGAGGAACAGTTATAGTGGTGAGTTGTATCTCCAGACAGAGTAACAGTTATAGTGGTGAGTTGTATCTCCAGACAGACAGAGGAACAGTTATAGTGGTGAGTTGTGTCTCCAGACAGAGGAACAGTTATAGTGGTGAGTTGTATCTCCAGACAGAGTAACAGTTATAGTGGTGAGTTGTATCTCCAGACAGAGGAACAGTTATAGTGGTGAGTTGTATCTCCAGACAGAGGAACAGTTATAGTGGTGAGTTGTATCTCCAGACAGAGGAACAGTTATAGTGGTGAGTTGTATCTCCAGACAGAGGAACAGTTATAGTGATGAGTTGTATCTCCAGACAGAGGAACAGTTATAGTGGTGAGTTGTCTCCAGACAGAGGAACAGTTATAGTGGTGAGTTGTATCTCCAGACAGAGGAACAGTTATAGTGGTGAGTTGTCTCCAGACAGAGGAACAGTTATAGT
Organism: Coregonus suidteri; assembly: GCA_036851935.1. Classification (NCBI taxonomy): domain Eukaryota; kingdom Metazoa; phylum Chordata; class Actinopteri; order Salmoniformes; family Salmonidae; genus Coregonus; species Coregonus suidteri. The sequence continues at coordinate 51,976,437 of CM072233.1, forward strand.
GGTGAGTTGTATCTCCAGACAGAGGAACAGTTATAGTGGTGAGTTGTATCTCCAGACAGAGGAACAGTTATAGTGGTGAGTTGTATCTCCAGACAGAGGAACAGTTATAGTGGTGAGTTGTATCTCCAGACAGAGGAACAGTTATAGTGATGAGTTGTATCTCCAGACAGAGGAACAGTTATAGTGGTGAGTTGTATCTCCAGACAGAGGAACAGTTATAGTGGTGAGTTGTATCTCCAGACAGAGGAACAGTTATAGTGGTGAGTTGTGTCTCCAGGCAGAGGAACAGTTATAGTGGTGAGTTGTATCTCCAGACAGAGGAACAGTTATAGTGGTGAGTTGTATCTCCAGACAGAGGAACAGTTATAGTGGTGAGTCGTATCTCCAGACAGACATAGGAACAGTTATAGTGGTGAGTTGTATCTCCAGACAGAGGAACAGTTATAGTGGTGAGTTGTATCTCCAGACAGAGGAACAGTTATAGTGGTGAGTTGTATCTCCAGACAGAGGAACAGTTATAGTGGTGAGTTGTATCTCCAGACAGAGGAAACAGTTATAGTGGTGAGTTGTATTTCCAGACAGAGGAACAGTTATAGTGGTGAGTTGTGTCTCCAGGCAGACATAGGAACAGTTATAGTGGTGAGTTGTATCTCCAGACAGAGGAACAGTTATAGTGGTGAGTTGTATCTCCAGACAGAGGAACAGTTATAGTGGTGAGTTGTATCTCCAGACAGAGGAACAGTTATAGTGGTGAGTTGTATCTCCAGACAGAGGAACAGTTATAGTGGTGAGTTGTATCTCCAGACAGAGTAACAGTTATAGTGGTGAGTTGTATCTCCAGACAGACAGAGGAACAGTTATAGTGGTGAGTTGTGTCTCCAGACAGAGGAACAGTTATAGTGGTGAGTTGTATCTCCAGACAGAGTAACAGTTATAGTGGTGAGTTGTATCTCCAGACAGACAGAGGAACAGTTATAGTGGTGAGTTGTGTCTCCAGACAGAGGAACAGTTATAGTGGTGAGTTGTGTCTCCAGACAGAGGAACAGTTATAGTGGTGAGTTGTATCTCCAGACAGAGGAACAGTTATAGTGGTGAGTTGTATCTCCAGACAGAGGAACAGTTATAGTGGTGAGTTGTATCTCCAGACAGAGGAACAGTTATAGTGGTGAGTCGTATCTCCAGACAGAGGAACAGTTATAGTGGTGAGTTGTGTCTCCAGACAGAGGAACAGTTATAGTGGTGAGTTGTATCTCCAGACAGAGGAACAGTTATAGTGGTGAGTTGTATCTCCAGACAGAGGAACAGTTATAGTGGTGAGTTGTATCTCCAGACAGAGGAACAGTTATAGTGGTGAGTTGTATCTCCAGACAGAGGAACAGTTATAGTGGTGAGTTGTATCTCCAGACAGAGGAACAGTTATAGTGGTGAGTTGTATCTCCAGACAGAGGAAAACAGTTATAGTGGTGAGTTGTATCTCCAGACAGAGGAACAGTTATAGTGGTGAGTTGTATCTCCAGACAGAGGAACAGTTATAGTGGTGAGTTGTATCTCCAGACAGAGGAACAGTTATAGTGGTGAGTTGTATCTCCAGACAGAGGAACAGTTATAGTGGTGAGTTGTATCTCCAGACAGAGGAACAGTTATAGTGATGAGTTGTATCTCCAGACAGAGGAACAGTTATAGTGGTGAGTTGTCTCCAGACAGAGGAACAGTTATAGTGGTGAGTTGTATCTCCAGACAGAGGAACAGTTATAGTGGTGAGTTGTATCTCCAGACAGAGGCCCAGTTATAGTGGTGAGTCGTATCTCCAGACAGAGGAACAGTTATAGTGGTGAGTCGTATCTCCAGACAGAGGAACAGTTATAGTGGTGAGTTGTATCTCCAGACAGAGGAACAGTTATAGTGGTGAGTTGTATCTCCAGACAGAGGAACAGTTATAGTGGTGAGTTGTATCTCCAGACAGAGGAACAGTTATAGTGGTGAGTTGTGTCTCCAGACAGAGGAACAGTTATAGTGGTGAGTTGTGTCTCCAGACAGAGGAACAGTTATAGTGGTGAGTTGTATCTCCAGACAGAGGAACAGTTATAGTGGTGAGTTGTATCTCCAGACAGAGGAACAGTTATAGTGGTGAGTTGTATCTCCAGACAGAGGAACAGTTATAGTGGTGAGTTGTGTCTCCAGGCAGAGGAACAGTTATAGTGGTGAGTTGTGTCACCAGACAGAGGAACAGTTATAGTGGTGGTTATGGGACAAGGACATCCCAGCCGGCCAAACCCTCCCCTAACCCGGACGACGCTGGGGCAATTGTGCGCCGTCTCATGGGTCTCCCGGTCGTTGCCGGCAGCGAAACAGCCCGGGATCGAACCAAAAAATCAAAGTTGAAATAAATAAAGTGCATTTAAAGTTTGCTTTGATTTAGTCCTATTTTTTTACTTAAATTTTTGGTTTAGATGGAGACCTGAATCCAACATATACATTATTAATTTGTAGACAAACTGGAATTAAAGCCAGATTGTCAGAGGCACAAATGGAACTATTCAAGCAGAAGATGAATCTCCTTCAAATGTTGATATTTGGTTGCAGTGAAAACCATACGCAATTCAATGTTACTTTTGAAATACAATAAATATCCCTATTAACTTGTCGACTTCTACCAATACCACTAATATTGCTACTACTACTACTACTACCACCACTACCACTACTACTACTACCATTACTACTACCACTGCTACCACCACCACTAATACTACACCATACTACTACTACTACTACCACTACCACCACTACTACTACTGCTACTACTACGATTACTACGACTACTATTACCACTACGACTACCACTACCACTACTACTGCTACTACTACTACCACTACTACTACTACTACTACTACTACCACCACTACTACTACCACCAATACTACCACTAATACTACACCATACTACTACTACTACCACCACCATTGCCACCATTATTACAAAACTACTACTACTACTACTACTAGTACCAATACCACCACCGCTTTTACTACTACCACTACTACTAAAGGCTACTATCACACTAGTATTTATAATACAGTCACTACTATACTAGCCTCTAACAATTTAAACATAAAAAAGTATTCCACTAACATAACAATACATCTGGACAGCTGAAGTTAGTCACACAAAATGACCCTTTCTTATTATTGTAGTTGATGTAGCTATATGTTGTAACTCATGCATTACAGACTTGTCATCGGAGGAACTCCTCGGACAACCAGCCAGGAACATCTTGCCAATCTCAGGATCCTGATATCAAGGTTAGATATGCATTCATCTTCCTATGTTTGCTTCAGTTGATACTGTTTAGCTTTTCCAATGTATTTGTCTGTTCATTAATAACAGTCAATTATGAGTCTTCTTTTTAATTTAGGCTTCTGTGAGGCGGACTCACGCTCTCGTGATGAGTTAGCTCTGCCTGCGACTTAAAATCAGTGTCTACCCTCGGGCCAAGAGGAAGTTCCCCCTTGGCCCAACGGTTGACGTTGGTTTCCTGAGAGGGAGACTGTGGTTGTAATCCCCTGAGCCTTTACACTTCCATCTCTTCTGTCACAGAAAGAAGCACATGATGGAAGCCATTCCTTCCGATACCGCTTCGGATACAAACAATTCAGGGTTACATGCCATAAACATGGAACGGTCCTGGATGCACTGCAAACAATCAAGGCGTTCAAGAACATGACAAAGGAAAAACAAGGGATGGAAGTTGTCATCCAAAGAGAAAAAGAGCCAAGGGCAGCTGTCAGTACACATTTCCCCTGCCATTTAATTGATACCAATGAGCTAGTGACAGTCACCTTCATCAAAGATCCAGGTAGTGGCAGTTCTTCATATATCCAGGGCCATTCCAAACAGAGGAACAAAAATAAAATGCAACCTGGCAAGTTGATGACTTTCAATGTTAAAACTAGGGGTGGAAAAACGATTATAAGGAAAGTAATAAGAAACCCAGAGCTAAGGAAGAAAGTGACATATGTTTGTGTGTACGCATACAAAGGGGAAAAGGTGAAGCAAGCCTTGAGGAGAGATGGGCGATTTGCTGAAACCGTCTTCAGAAAACGCTGTCTTCTGTCTGAGTCAGAGATGGATGTCATCACAGAGATGTCCCAGCCAGTTGATGGTCTTGATGGGAAAATGTTGGTTGTGACTGCAGATCTTGTCGGTGGTGTATCTGAGTCACAAGATAGTCTTGAGGATTTTGGCAACACGCCAACTGAAGAGCTGTCCGAACCCCATGGAGTAACATCAGAAGCAGGGCTCTCTCCTCAGAATCCTACTACACCAGACACAGCTAAAACAAAGTTGCAGTCAACGGAGGCGGGAAAAGATGGTAGATCTCTGATGGAGAAGCAAAAATGGCGTGAGGTTCCAAACTCTCAAGAGATCCTAAACACCCTGCGTTCCCAGTATGCAGGTTTGGTCAATCACATGAAAGACAGAGAGAAGTTGAAAAAGCCTTCAGACGTGCAACAATTCTTAAGAGTAGAGTTTGGAAAGAAAACACAGAGCTTCCAAGAGATTAAAAAACTGAAGAGGCTGATGGAGCTGAGTGCTTCTGTTTGTCTGGTGATCATTAAAGGGGAAGCAACAGGAACTGGCTTCCTTCTGTTTGACAAGTTCATCCTTACAAACGCCCATGTTGTCCAGAAAATCTATGAGCAAATCACAAACAAGCTGCAACAATCAGTAACAGTCACGTTTGACTTTGAAGACCTGGATGAGAGAACACAAAATATACCAGTGAAAAGTGAGGTTGTAGCCTATGAAAAAGATAATTCAGGGTATATTGACTTCGCCTTGCTGGAGCTTAGCGCAGATCCTGACATCACCTTGCCTTCAGGCTTGCTTGACACCTTCAGCTTTCCATCTCCAGAAGGTGGAATCTGCATCATCGGCCACCCCGAGTGTGGGGTGAAAAAGAAAGACCCCTGCTTTATCATTCCATATGGAGATCGTAACCAAGCTGTAGAAAAACATGTCAAAGAAAATGAGGAATTCTTGCATGTCATAACTAACAGATATTTGGTGGAGAACGGGGACATCAAGACACGTCTACCGACGGACACAGAAAGGATTACCTATGACACTTGTTTCTTCCACGGTGCCTCTGGCTCTCCAGTCTTCAATGTGTACTGCCAGCTGATAGCTATGCATACAGCAGGCTACTCCTACGAGGGTAAAAGCAAGAAAAAACAGAGTATCATAGAGTATGCCATTCCCCTGTCACGCATACTTCAGAGGATCATCATCCAAGCGGTGCGTAGGAAAAGAGTTGATGTGCTACAGGGATTCCTGAACCAGAGGAGTTGGCAATTAGACGTAGTGCTGGAAAGAGTCAAGACAGAGTCTGTTAATGTCAGTCTGTTCACGGCATTTCAGGAGAAGCTGCAGTTCAACAGGAACACTTCAGCTACAGATCAGGGAGAGCAGAGAACCTTCTACCAGTTTCTCTTTGATAGAGTGGAAGCCACAGGCGTGGAAGCCACAGGCGTGGAAGCCACAGGAGTGGAAGCCACAGGAGTGGAAGCCACAGGAGTGGAAGCCACAGGCGTGGAAGCCACAGGCGTGGAAGCCATGGAGGTGCAAGATAATGAGTAATGACAGTAGTGAGATTTATACTATTCTTACAATCCATGCTTTTAATCTAAACTATATTATTTTTATGTTTTCATATGTTAATTAGTATGCATTTCTATCATTATTACATTCCTCATTACAGACCTGTTCTTAGTCAGATCATGATTACTTTTGATGCATCATTCATGTAACCTTCTATTATTGAATCAAATAAACCTGAGATCTCCATGGAAATAATAGTTTCACCTACGCTAGTCTTACATGGATTTTTCTGCCAGGATTTGTTCTCTGCCAGGAAGACTTGTACTGTAACCATTGTTCTCTGCCAGGAAGACTTGTACTGTAACCATTGTTCTCTGCCAGGAAGACTTGTACTCTGTAACCATTGTTTTCTGCCAGGAAGACTTGTACTGTAACCATTGTTTTCTGCCAGGAAGACTTGTACTGTAACCATTGTTTTCTGCCAGGAAGACTTGTACTGTAACCATTGTTTCTGCCAGGAAGACTTGTACTGTAACCATTGTTCTCTGCCAGGAAGACTTGTACTGTAACCATTGTTCTCTGCCAGGAAGACTTGTACTGTAACCATTGTTCTCTGCCAGGAAGACTTGTACTGTAACCATTGTTTTTCTGCCAGGAAGACTTGTACTGTAACCATTGTTTTCTGCCAGGAAGACTTGTACTGTAACCATTGTTCTCTGCCAGGAAGACTTGTACTGTAACCATTGTTTTCTGCCAGGAAGACTTGTACTGTAACCATTGTTTCTGCCAGGAAGACTCTGCCAGGAAGACTTGTACTGTAACCATTGTTTTCTGCCAGGAAGACTTGTACTGTAACCATTGTTTCTCTGCCAGGAAGACTTGTACTGTAACCATTGTTCTCTGCCAGGAAGACTTGTACTGTAACCATTGTTCTGCCAGGAAGACTTGTACTGCCTGCCAGGAAGACTTGTACTGTAAAGACTTGTACCATTGTTTTCTGCCAGGAAGACTTGTACTGTAACCATTGTTTTCTGCCAGGAAGACTTGTACTGTAACCATTGTTTTCTGCCAGGAAGACTTGTACTGTAACCATTGTTTTCTGCCAGGAAGACTTGTACTGTAACCATTGTTTTCTGCCAGGAAGACTTGTACTGTAACCATTGTTCTCTGCCAGGAAGACTTGTACTGTAACCATTGTTTTCTGCCAGGAAGACTTGTACTGTACCACTCATTGTTTTCTGCCAGGAAGACTTGTACTGTAACCATTGTTTTTCTGCCAGGAAGACTTGTACTGTAACCATTGTTTTCTGCCAGGAAGACTTGTACTGTAACCATTGTTCTCTGCTAGGAAGACTTGTACTGTAACCATTGTTCTCTGCCAGGAAGACTTGTACTGTAACCATTGCTTGTTTTAATCTTCAAAATAAAAGTACAGAAGAAGCTAAGATGGTATACTTGTAAACATGTTTTATTTTCTTCAAGCAATTGGGAAATGCCCCCCCACTTGACATATGGCCCCCGTAACCATAACAAAGTAATAATATGTTAAAATCAATTCATAACAGTACCATACTGTCAATATAATGTTAAACGATCAGGTTCCTATCATAGCTCATACTTCTTTTTCTAACAAAAATAAATAAAATGGATTGTCAAAATGCTTTAATAATGTTCTTAACAGCCCTCTGGTTTGTGAAAGACTAAGGACCAGTTTAGAATATTTAGGACAGAAAGGTGAGCTGTTAGCAGAGAGAGACAACACTTTAATATGTCCAAAATCCTGGTCCTGGACCAACTGTACTGTCATCTCTAATATAATAGTTTAGTGTGAATGATGCAGGATTTTCTAATGAGGTAGTAATTGAGCCTGGGAACGAGGGTAAGGATTTGATGGAGGAGGACACAACCTCATAACAACATGGGGTCTAAAACAAACTAAGGACACTACAATGATCTCCAGATCAGAATCAACCTTTAACATGAAAGATGATTCTAGATGATTGAATTGTTGTATGAGATTCTGACTAGGCCCCAAAGGGCACCCTATTCCCTATATAGTGCACTACTAGCCCTATGGGCCCTGGTCAAAAGCAGTGCACTACATAGGGAATAGGGTGCGTAGATCTCCACACTACAGGTCCCTGTTGTTGCTGCTGAGTAGTTTGGGGTAGGAGGTTCCGATGGAGCGCCCGTGGCGATACACCACCACCTCTAGCAGGTACTCATCCACCTTCACCACGGCCGTGGTCACCTGGACATAAACCACAAGGCTAACGTTAGCCAATACATTTAGATACTGCCTAGGATTGTCCTCATCAACACCAGCTTTGGGCTGCATTCCAATTCTCAACCCTTTTCCAGAAGTGTGCACACTTTGGGTGAATGGGGATGCAGTCTCAGTGGCTGGTAAGAACAGTCGTTTATTCATCCTGGAGGTGTGATGTTATGGCTGGTAAGAACAGTAGTTTATTCATCCTGGAGGTGTGATGTTATGGCTGGTAAGAACAGTAGTTTATTCATCCCGGAGGTGTGATGTTATGGCTGGTAAGAACAGTCGTTTATTTAGCCTGGAGGTGAGATGTTATGGCTGGTAAGAACAGTAGTTTATTCATCCTGGAGGTGTGATGTTATGGCTGGTAAGAACAGTAGTTTATTCATTTATTTGTTATTTTATTTGGTATTTTAGTCATTTAGCAGACGCTCTTATCCAGAGCGACTTACATGAGCAATTAGGGTTAAGTGCCTTGCTCAAGGGCACATCGACCGATTTTTCACCTAGTCGGCTCGGGGATTTGAACCAGCGACCTTTATCCTGGAGGTGTGATGTTATGGCTGGTAAGAACAGTAGTTTATTCATCCTGGAGGTGTGATGTTATGGCTGGTAAGAACAGTAGTTTATTCATCCCGGAGGTGTGATGTTAGCTATGATGTCTTCCGGTTGATAAGACGTGTAATCAGGGTGGTTCAGGGAACCATGAGTAACCTAGCCTGAGACCTGAGAACTAGCATTAGCTCCTCAAGCTAACGTCTTCTAGTGCCGAGGCTTCAGCACTACAGGCTAACAGAGTCTCATGGTTATCTAATAGACCCAGGTTCGAACCCCGGGTGGTCACTCACGCAACCTCTCACCTTCTCAGTGGACGCGAGGAAGAGGATGGTGAAGAGGGCGACCTCGAACTCTGGGCTGACCCCGATGAAGGAGCTGCCCACAGGCTTGACCAGCCCCTTCCAGCTGAACTGCAGGTTCAGGATGTGGTCATCCTCATCTGGCTGCACAGAAAGGTCAAACGGCGGCAATAAAGGTGTCATTCATGTTTAATTTGGTATTTCACGACGTGGACTTCCTCATCTGACTGACACACATAGTGTAGGGTTATTAAAGGTCACAGACATGATGTCATTACTAAACACACAAAAGTTTAACTAATTACCAGAGCAAGACAACAATCATAGGCTACATTTCTGAAAACAAGTATCTTGTGTATAGACCTGTGAAATGTAATTGTGCTGATGTACAGTGTGTAAGTACATGAATCTACAGATGGGTGTAGGATGTCTTACAGTGTTTTTGTTGCCCTGGGACTTGTAACCCTTGTAGTCCACATTGTTCTGCTTCTCCTGCAGATAGAACTGAACCCAGTTGTGGAACCCCGTGATCTCCTTCCCATACTTAGTCTCCCCAACAAACACATGCTCAAAACCACACGAGTCCTCACTGTATAGAAACATAAGAAAATATAAAGTCATCTCTCTCTCTCTCCCCCTCCCTCTCCCCCTCCCTCTCCCTCTGTCTCTCTCTCTCATTCAGGTCCAACAAAAAAACCTGCTCAAACCCACAATTCCTCACTGTAAGCAGGCATAATAACTATGAAATCATCTGACACCACCCTCACCCTCCACTCTGGTCCCGATGGTAGAGTCTGAACCAGATGTCATATAGCTGTTTCTTGAACTGCTGCTGGTCTAATGGGGACTGGCCCTTACTCACCAGGTACCTGTGGGCACACTGACACACACACACACACACACACACACCAGGATTAGACCTATACATCAGTACACATTTCTCTGTGTGTTGTGGGGTCCGTCCGTACCTGAAACAAAATAACAAGACAAAACACATGTCCGCAACGACAGGAATCCCTAAGAACAGAACACCACATATCTGACTAACTCATGTAGGTAAGGGCCTGTTTTCAGGACTCCTGGCTATGGATCTAAATGACGACAGGACATAGCTGTATGTGCTCAACCAAGCAATAAAGAGTAGGCCATAACCCCCACTTTTACCTGTGGGCGCACTGAGAGACAGATCACACACACACACACTACCTTCATGACCTCTGTCTCCAGAATGGCATTGAGGAAGAGATCGTTCTCCATCAGTTCCTCAGAGGTGACGGTCTCCGACACGCCTGTAGACATCTCATAGTTGTCCAGGAGACGCATGAACACTGCATACGAGGGACATACATCACTCTATAGAATGCTTTGTGAAATACAGGCTGTGTCTTGAATAACAGGAAGAGAGGAGAGGAAGTAGAGAGGCTATGTCTTGAATAACAGGAAGAGAGGAGAGGAAGTAGAGAGGCTATGTCTTGAATAACAGGAAGAGAGGAGAGGAGGAAGAGAGGAGAGGAGGAAGGGACTTACGGGCGTAGGTCTTGATGCTTTTCAGTTTGCCCTCGTTGACATAGGCGAACAGAGGAGCCTTAGCCATGTCTCTGGCATAGTTATTATGCTGTGCCACGTAACCTGCTTTTCCCTGTATAGGCACACGTATGAATAAGACCACCACATCTCCAACAACACCATGACAACTACTCTGTGGGCCTGAGCTCAACCCTGAATAAGCTCAATTCCTCCCCGTCTTTATTTGGATAGCTACCTCCCAGTCACTGCAACTGCCTCTCTAGGGGGGGGGGGGGATTCGGACCAGAGTTACACGTAGATGCAACTTAATTCCCTTTTTATGCACTGTTCTCGCTATGCGTGTTCTGACCTTGAACTGAAGCATGTGGCAGCCAGGTATTCGTTTGGAATGAATTAATGACAGATTTCTTGCATGTCCTCATCACAATCCTGACATTTTTAAAGAGACAGTGTACAATTTTCAATGTAATGCATCTCAAAAGGAAAATAGTGCTTTTACACAATGTAGAAACCTAATATTTCACAAATGACTTTATAATTTCAATGACATGTATTCGTACAGTATCAACATTTTAGATTTTATAATAAACATATGTATTTACAGTGTTACAAAAGATTGGCTGGACCTTTAAAGTCACGTAGATCACATCATTACGCTCTTTTTGTTTACAAATCCCTGCTCCATAAGCTTCCGACTTACCTAACTAAAATCACTGTTAAGATTTAAAATGACTAGTTATCACACTCGTTCACAGGGTTGGTTAACTCCGGAGACTCCTTTGGTTTCTAGAGCGTCAGGTAGATCAGCCTTTAGTTTTCTTGCACCTTACGTGTGTAATGATCGACAGTACACTTTAACATTGGTGCCTCTAGGGCATTTCAGACAGTTGTTCTGGGACTTTTTTACTGAAGAATGTTTTTTATGATTGTGTTTAGCTTTTCGTGTATTGTGGTGTATAATAATGTGTATTTTATTGTGTATATAAATGTGTAGTTAAATATGTTTATTGTATTTTAATGTGTATTGTGGTGCTATACATGGCTCATCTAGAAAAGAGACCTTGGTCTCAGCATTGACTCCCTGTCTAAATAAAGAGACCTTGGTCTCAGCATTGACTCCCTGTCTAAATAAAGGATACATAAAAAAGTTTCTAGGGCACAGCATGTGCTTCAAAAGGTAACTAGAATTCATATACGCCCTCCACTAATATTGGCACCCTTGGTAAATATGAGCAAAACGGGCTGTGAAGAAACTGTCTTTGCTGTTTATCCTCTTGGACTTTTTATCCTCTTGGACTTTCATTCAAAATATTCACAAAAATCTAACCTTTAATTGAAGTAAAATGATAGAAAAAAATTAACGTGAAATAATTATTTTTCTCAGAAACATGTGTACCACAATTGTTGGCACCCCTAGAAATTCTTATGAGTAAAATCTAACTGCGGTATATTCCCATTCATATTTTACGTTTTTAAGTTCCCATAGTGATTAGGAACACTTAAGTGGTAAGCCATGACTTCCTGTTTCACTGGGGTATAAATATGAGGTGACACACGCGCCAAGTTCCCATAGTCATCCATCACTATGGGAAAGACCCGAGAATACAGTAATGATGTGCGACAAAAGGTTGTTGAGCTGCACAAATCAAGAAATGGCTATAAGAAAATAGCTCAACGGTTGAAAAATGCTCATTCCCACTATCAGGGCAATAATTAAGAAGTTTAAAGCAACTGTAGGTAACAATCGGCCTGGAAGAGGATGTGAGTCTATATTGACCCCATGCACAGTGAGGAGGAAGGTTCGAGTGGCCAAAAAATCTCCAAGGATCACAGCTGGAGAATTGCAGACGTTAGTTGGGTCTTGGGGGCAGAAAGTCTCCAAAACGACGATCAGACGCCACCTACAGAACCACAAGTTGTTTTGGGAGGGTTGCCATAAAAAAAATACTTTGCTGTCATCAAACAACAAACTCAAGCGCCTACAGTTTGCCAAACGTTACTGGAACTTTCTATTGGTCAGATGAGACCAAAATATAGCTTTTTGGAAACTAACACCAGAGGTGGGTTTGACGTAGACAGAAAGACAGACATGAAGAAAAGTACCTCATCCCAACTGTGAAGTACGGTGGTGGATCTTTGATGTTGTGGGGCTGTTTTTCTTCCAAAGGCCCTGGACAAGGATACATGGTATCATGGACTCCATCAAGTACCAGCAGATATTCAATCAGAACCTGACTCCCTCTGCTGGGAAGCTTAAACTGGGCCGTGGTTGGATCTTCCAGCAGGACAATGATCCAAAAGCACACCTCAAAATCAACACAAAAATGGTTCACTGACCACAGAATCAAGGTTTTGCCATGGTCATCCCAGTCCCCCTGACCTAAACCCCATAGAAAACCTGTGGGATGAGCTGAAGAGGAGAGTCCACCAAGCGTGGACCTCGGAATCTGAAGGATCTGGAGAGATTCTGTATGGAGGAATGGTCTCAGATCCCTTGCAATTTGTTCTCCAACCTCATTACGCATTATAGGAGAAAACTCAGAGCTTTTATCTTGGCAAAGGGAGGTTGCACAAAGTATTGAATGAAGGGGTGCCAATAATTGTGGCACACGTTTATTTGAGAAAAATATTTGTTTTATGATAAGATTTTTGATTTATTTTCAATTATTTTACTTTAATTAAAAGGTTAGATTTTTGTAAACATTTTGAATGAAATACCAAGAGGATAAAGAATAAAGAAAAAAAATTCACAGCCCGTTTTGCTCATATTTACATAAAGGGTGAAGGGCACTGTATCTCAATCAATACACAAATCTTTTCTGGTGCTCCTAAATTTCATCTCTTGCTCCTTACTTTTTTTAATTGGGAGCACCAGTACTACCAATTAGATGTGTTTATTTAGAGCCCTGATTTTACCTTATGATCACTGGAGACCAGTCACATGACAGGTAGGCTATGTGTGCCCCCCACAGTGAAGTACAGTGCATTCTGAAAAGTATTCAGACCCCTTCCCTTTTTCCCTTTTTCCACATTTTGTTACGTTACAGCCTTGTTCTAAAATTGATTAAATTCATTTTTTCCTCATCAATCTACACACAATACCGCATAATGACAAAGTGAAAACAGGTTTTTAGAAATTTGTGCAAAATTATAAAAAAAAAAAAAACGGAAATAGTATTCAGGCCCTTTGCTATGAGACTCGAAATTGAGCTCAGGTGCATCCTGTTTCCATTGATCATCCTTGAGATGTTTCTACAACTTGATTGGAGTCCACCTGTGGTAAATTCAATTGATTGGACATGATTTGGAAAGGCACACACCTGTCTATATAAGGTCCCACAGTTGACAGTGCATGTCAGAGCAAAAACCAAGCCATGAGGTCGAAGGAATTCCGAGACAGGATTGTGTCGAGGCACAGATCTGGGGAAGGGTACCAAAACATTTCTGCAACATTGAAGGTCCCCAAGAACACAGTGGCTTCCATCATTCTTAAATGGAAGATGTTTGGAACCACCAAGACTCTTCCTAGAGCTGGCCGCCCGGCCAAACTGAGCAATCGGGGGAGAAGGGCCTTGGTCAGGAAGGTGACCGATAACCCGATGGTCACTCTGACAGAGCTCCAGAGTTCCTCTGTGGAGATGGGAGAACCTTCCAGAAGGATAACCATCTCTGCAGCACTCCACCAATCAGGTCTTTATGGTAGAGTGGCCAGACGGAAGCCACTCCTCAGTAAAAGGCACATGACAGCCCGCTTGGAGTTTGCCAAAAGGCACCTAAAGGACTCTCAGACCATGAGAAACAAGATTCTCTGGTCTGATTAAACCAAGATTGCACTCCTGAATGCCAAGCATCACGTCTGGAGGAAACCTGGCACCATCCCTACGGTGAAGCATGGTGGTCGCAGCATCATGCTATGGGGATGTTTTTCAGCGGCAGGGACTGGAAGACTAGTCAGGATCAAGGTAAATATGAACGGAGCAAAATACAGAGAGATCCTTGATGAAAACCTGCTCCAGAGCGCTCAGGACCTCAGACTGGTGTGAAGGTTCACCTTCCAACAGGACAACAACCATAAGCACACAGCCAAGACAACGCAGGAGTGGCTTCAGGACAAGTCTCTGAATGTCCTTGAGTGGCCCAGCCAGAGCCCGGACTTGAACCCGATCGAACATCTCTGGAGAGACCTGAAAATAGCTGTGCAGCGACACTCCCCATCCAACCTGACAGAGCTTGAGAGGATCTGCAGAGAAGAATGGGAGAAACTCCCCAAATACAGGTGTGCCAAGCTTGTAGCGTCATACCCAAGAAGACTCGAGGCTGTAATCGCAGCCAAAGGTGCTTCAACAAAGTACTGAGTAAAGGGTCTGAATACTTATGTAAATGTGATATTAAATTTTTTTAATTTGTAATACATTTGAAATCTTTTCATAAAAACTGTTTTTGCTTTGTCATTATGGGGTATTGTGTGTAGATTGACGAGGGGGGAAAAAACTATTTAATCCATTTTTTAGAATAAGGCTGTAACGAAACACGTCAGTGTGGTTGATCATGAAGGTCGCTAGCAATAGTGGATAATATTTAATGTTTTACAAGTTGTGCAATAATTTGGGACGTGTAGCCCACTACACGGAATTATCATGGAACACAGACCAAGCCTGGCCGTTTAAACCTGGTGCACGGTTTACAATGACTGGACCGTTGTCAAATCAGTTCCATGATTAGGGTTGATTAGGGTTGATTTATAGTGGTCAACTCCTATTGTACACTTTTCTCACCTTCCAATATTTAATTAATTGAACTTGAATATGACAACTTTCAGGATGAATCAAACAAATGTATTTTTGATTCACCAATATATTTTGTGCATAAAGGCTCTCCAAACCTGTTTTTTATGAAGTAGGTAGATTCCTAAATACGTCCCTACCCCTTAATAATCTACACGATCAGATTTTTTTTTAAATCTACCAATTGGTGCTGAAACAGAGTTATGCATATACAGTATTTCGATGGCTTTCTTTCATTGATCCCTAATATTCTGAACCCGTTCTCTTGATATATTATAGAGAGTCTGTCGAGAAAATTATAATTAAAATGTACACTTTATTTAAAGGGATGGCTTTAGATCAAAGTACTGAAAACCCCCATTGAATGAAAACTGCAACAAGTGGGAGGGTTTGTCAGCGGTTTCATTAAATGCATTCAGTGTGCATAAGAGAGCCCCTCCCAAAGAGATCATTGATCACCTGCATAAGGTAAGTCTGAATACCAAATACTGAGAAGTTCTTAACTCAAAACGCGTAGGAAAAAAAATGTCCTACGTCTGAATCGGGCCCTAGGTGTGTGTGTGTCCTGCCGCTGGGAGGTGCCACTATCTGTCCCAGAGTGCTTTGCAGATAGGGTCCATTAACAAGCCAAGTAGTAGCACGGTAACCCTGACATCCATACCTGTAGGGAGATGGTGTAGTCGGTCCCAGGTTTGAGACGGTTCGTATCCCGACTCCACAGCTGGTTCAGAACCTCAGAGAGCTCCTGGTTCACACCTTGACTAGTACACAGACGGGCAACAGACATCGATATGAACTCAAATGTATATATTTCCCATTGCAATGCAAGAAAAAGGCCCTCGCTGATAAAATGCTACAATTTTTGGGTGGGGGGGGACAAAAGCAGAGAGAGGCTGCTAGGGAGATCTATTTTCATATCTTTCAAGTAACCTACAGCGATCTCTGTCGATCCTTAGCTGGTGTCTCTGCATGGCTATAATAGTAACCTAACGTAGCAGGCGTAAAAAAGAAAAGGCTGAAACTAGAGGAGGAGTTAAGATGGAGTGTTGCCTTGTTAACGTCCAAAACCAGAAAATCCGGTTGTTGGGGACTCGCCAGAGGCTACTATAATAGAGACAATACCGTGGAGGTTTCATAAACCAATAACAGGAAATAAACCAATCCCCATCCAGTTACCTCTGTGGCCTTGACTTACCTTAAAATAAGGACATCTGGGACACTTAAAAGTCACCATTCATTCTCTCATAGGAAATACCAGTGCCAAATAGTTTTTAATTCTGGTGCCATTTGGGCCACCACTAAACCCTTACCAGGGTGAGGGCTTGGCTGTTTATCCTAACCAAAACACACCCTGACACAATCAAGCCCTTTTGTTGAGTGTTCTGGAGCATGCATCAACAGCAACCAAAGACAGATCCAGATATAACCACTTCTGTAGTGGCAGTTGTATGACATGAAGTTTACATATGTAGATGCAAAGGTCACCATTAGGACTGTTGTTCCTGCTGTTAAAAAGCTCACATGCACTGTGCTGAATGTCCGTAAACAGTTTTAGAGCAAAGAAGGAAGTGAAATGTGCAGCGTTATGGTGTTAGTTTCACTAACAGGTCAAACAAAACCGTATCATTTCAAATAAAGATTTCCTCAATAACAGTACCACCACAGTCATTCTGTCGGGGCAAGATAGTGTTCAGATCTGATCCTGATGTTATCATCAGGAATCCATTTTACAACTAAAATAAGAAACGTTGCATTTAAAAAGTTGCAGTTAATCTACAACTATATAATTCATATTAGTTATAGCAGGCTATGTTTGATTTAAAGATCAAAACGCACAAATATAACACCACAACAACAACAACAAAAAGTACATTTATCAATATTTGCAATGGATGACTGTAATTCTACAGCATTTATGCGAGAATTTAGCCTAGAATGTATCTCACCTCCGTGCCATAGTTACTTCTTCAGTGAGCAAAATAACTCCCGACCTCGCATCCCTTCAGCAATCAACGGTTTGCATGACGACGGTTATCTGAGCTGTCGGCCAAAAGTCGCCATGAGGGTTTGACCAATAACATGACAGAAAGATGAAAACGACTGTCGTATATGATGAATGGTGGTCATCATTGCTGTCAACAAAAGAGTCCATCTATGCTGCATCGTGTCAGAAGTTTTTATTCATACCACGAGGTTACAGCATAAATTACAGACACGCGTTGTCTGGAGAGCAGTTGCCTCGAATTATAATAACCGCTCTGGGGTTTATTGTCTAAAACCCTTCTTATATAGACAATACCAAAATAAGGGTTACCCCCTCTTCTTCTGGCCAATCACCAGTCTCCCCTCGGGCGTCACCCTCCAAGCGGCACATTTCAAATAACATCATAAAACATCCCCCCTCTGGCCTGAACAACCAACATTCCATTTCGTCATGAAAAACATTTAACAAAGGCATAATCTTCAGATACGATACGACTCCCAGAAAGGCGGATCCTGAAGAGTTTTCCAGTGACTGGGCGGTTCAATGACTGGGCGTGTGGGCGGGGTTTGCACATTTAATACCATTCCATTGGTCCTTAAAGTGAAATCTCCACCTACCCTGTGCACCAGGCAGTGGGCGGATTCGATTATGCTGAGCCGGGGGGCCGAAACGGCGAGGGAGGAACATCTTCTCAAAGCAAACAGTAATCTGCGCTGCTCGGTCATGTTATCAACACAAGGCAAGGCAGCATGGTGCATTGTTCAGAAACAAATATAACATCACTTTTACATAACATTTATTTCAAAATGTATTTTCTAACTAGTTTTCCTTGGGAAAACAGATAAAGTATTTTTTTAATCAAAAGTAATCACTTTAGCATGACAACACAGAATCCTACCCATTACTCCACGTGCTTAATTACGTCACTTATTTTTTTGAGCCAACTTCACTGTGGGCTTTGAATGGGACACCTGCCTCAAACCCAGGAGGAAGCCTGCTTCCAAAACGAATGCCGATCAAAGTTCACCTGGTGCAAAACACACTACACGGGCGCCTGAGCCAGATTAATCTAATCCCCTCACTGCAAAACGAACTCGCCCAATGTATTGGCCTATATGACTTGACAACGTCATGATCACGTGAAACCATTCGACTGGCTAGAGGAGAAAAGTCTCCATCCTAACATTAGGCACACATCTCTCACAGACCTTCTCAAAGGCTCTCAACATAACATACTGAATTGTCTGCTGATGGTTAATGAGCTCCTCATTGTATTCAACTGGTTAGGGGTAGGCCCCCAGAGCATCATACCTGGCCCAGTGGGGAATCAACTGGTTAGGGGTAGGCCCCCAGAGCATCCTACCTGGCCCAGTGGGGAATCAAACTGGTTAGGGGTAGGCCCCCAGAGCATCATACCTGGCCCAGTGGGGAATCAACTGGTTAGGGGTAGGCCCCCAGAGCATCATACCTGGCCCAGTGGGGAATCAACTGGTTAGGGGTAGGCCCCCAGAGCATCATACCTGGCCCAGTGGGGAATCAACTGGTTAGGGGTAGGCCCCCAGATCATCATACCTGGCCCAGTGGGGAATAACTGGTTAGGGGTAGGCCCCCAGAGCATCATACCTGGCCCAGTGGGGAATCAACGGTTAGGGGTAGGCCCCCAGAGCATCATACCTGGCCCAGTGGGGAATCAACTGGTTAGGGGTAGGCCCCCAGAGCATCATACCTGGCCCAGTGGGGAATCAACTGGTTAGGGGTAGGCCCCCAGAGCATCATACCTGGCCCAGTGGGGAATCAACTGGTTAGGGGTAGGCCCCCAGAGCATCATACCTGGCCCAGTGGGGAATCAACTGGTTAGGGGTAGGCCCCCAGAGCATCATACCTGGCCCAGTGGGGGAATCAACTGGTTAGGGGTAGGCCCCCAGAGCATCATACCTGGCCCAGTGGGGAATCAACTGGTTAGGGGTAGGCCCCCAGAGCATCATACCTGGCCCAGTGGGGAATCAACTGGTTAGGGGTAGGTCCCCAGAGCATCATACCTGGCCCAGTGGGGAATCAACATTAGGGGTAGGCCCCCAGAGCATCATACCTGGCCCAGTGGGGAATCAACTGGTTAGGGGTAGGCCCCCAGAGCATCATACCTGGCCCAGTGGGGAATCAACTGGTTAGGGGTAGGCCCACAGAGCATCATACCTGGCCCAGTGGGGAATCAACTGGTTAGGGGTAGGCCCACAGAGCATCATACCTGGCCCAGTGGGGAATCAACTGGTTAGGGGTAGGCCCCAGAGCATCATACCTGGCCCAGTGGGGAATCAACTGGTTAGGGGTAGGCCCCCAGAGCATCATACCTGGCCCAGTGGGGAATCAACTGGTTAGGGGTAGGCCCCCAGAGCATCATACCTGGCCCAGTGGGGAATCAACTGGTTAGGGTTAGGCCCCCAGAGCATCATACCTGGCCCAGTGGGGAATCAACAAGCAGTCTGTACTTCACAGAGCCTTGGAAGTTACCGTTTTCTTTTTCAATCACTTTGGTACAATTTTCACAAGTATGTGGTTCGTTTTCACAACAAGCATAACGATCAAATCAGATCATCAAAAATAGCTCAAGTTTCAAAACTCTAAGCACATTTTAAATTGACTGAGTACAACAAACACATTCACTAAGTCACTTGTTCACTGAACCAAATCACTCTTTCATTTAGGATACATATTCAATCTAATTATTTGCTTTTCAAAACGCAATATTCACTTTAATTTTTATACGATGTTCTTGTAATTTGTTAACAATACAATGAACTCTCACTAATCAAACTGCTCAAAACTGATAACTGCTGAATCGAAAATATATAGCGCCTAGTTAACGTATATATAGTTTGATAACTGCTGAACACTGTAAATGTCTATATTTGACATTTCAGTCATTTAGAAGACGCTCTTATCCAGAGCGACATATGGAAGCAATTAGGGTTAAGTGTCTTGCTCAAGGGCACCAATTAATATATGGATGTGGCTGTAAATGCTACATCCTCATTCTCCATCAGCCAGTGTGCTTCAATAGGACAAAGTGGAAAGAGTCACTCCATGTGCTACCATTTGGAATGATAGTGTAGTGTACAATGCACTGCTGAAATACCTGGGTTGTATATAACAATATGTTCCATTCATTATCTGAATTTCATTGATACACTGTAAGCAGAGAGACAGGCAACGTTAAAGCCTTATTCTAAAATGGATTAAATTGTTTTCCCCCCCTCATCAATCTACACACAATACCCCATAATGACAAAGCAAAAACTGTTTTTTAGAAGAAAAAAAACTGAAATATCACATTTACATAAGTATTCAGACCCTTTACTCAGTACTTTGTTGAAGCACCTTTGGCAGCGATTACAGCCTCGAGTCTTCTTGGGTATGACGCTACAAGCTTGGCACACCTGTATTTGGGGAGTTTCTCCCATTCTTCTCTGCAGATCCTCTCAAGCTCTGTCAGGTTGGATGGGGAGTGTCGCTTCACAGCTATTTTCAGGTCTCTCCGGAGATGTTAGATCGGGTTCAAGTCCGGGCTCTGGCTGAGCCACTCAAGGACATTCAGAGACTTGTCCCGAAGCCACTCCTGCGTTGTCTTGGCTGTGTGCTTAGGGTCGTTGTCCTGTTGGAAGGTGATCCTTCGCCCCAGTCTGAGGTCCTGAGCGCTCTGGAGCAGGTTTTCATCAAGGATCTCTCTGTACTTTGCTCCGTTCATCTTTCCCTCGATCCTGACTAGTCTCCCAGTCCCTGCCGCTGAAAAACATCCCCACAGGATGATGCTGCCACCACCATGCTTCACCGTAGGGATGGTGCCAGGTTTCCTCCAGACGTGACGCTTGGCTTTCAGGCCAATGAGTGCAATCTTGGTTTCATCAGACCAGAGAATCTTGTTTCTCATGGTCTGAGAGTCCTTTAGGTGCCTTTTGGCAAACTCCAAGCGGGATGTCATGTGCATTTTACTGAGGAGTGGTTTCCGTCTGGCCACTCTACCATAAAGGCCTGATTGGTGGAGTGCTGCAGAGATGGTTGTCCTTCTGGAAGGTTCTCCCATCTCTACAGATGATCTCTGGAGCTCTGTCAGAGTGACCATCAGGGTCTTGGTCACCTCCATGACCAAGGCCCTTCACCCCCGGATTGCTCAGTTTGACCGGGCGGCCAGCTCTAGGAAGAGTCTTGGTGGTTCCAAACTTCTTCCATTTAAGAATGATGGAGGCCACTGTGTTCTTGGGGACCTTCAATGTTGCAGAAATGTTTTGGCACCCTTCCCCAGATCTGTGCCTCGACACAATCCTGTCTCGGAGCTCTACGGACAATTTCTTCGACCTCATGGCTTGGTTTTTGCTTTGATATGCTCTGTCAACTGTGGGAGCTTATATAGACAGGTGTGTGCCTTTCCAAATCATGTCCAATCAATTGAATTTACCACAGGTGGACTCCAATCAAGTTGTAGAAACATCTCAAGGATGATCAATGGAAACAGGATGCACCTGAGCTCAATTTTGAGTCTCATAGCAAAGGGTCTGAATACTTATGTAAATAAAGTATTTCTGTTTTTATTTTTTATAAATTAGCTAACATTTTTTTTTTAAACTGTTTTTGCTTTGTCATTATGGGGTACTGTGTGTAGATTGCTGAGAACATTTTTGTTTTTAATTCATTTTAGAATAAGGCTGTAACGTAACAAAATGTTGAAAAAGTCAAGGGGTGTGAATACTTTCCAAAGGCACTGTATATCAACAAATTAGCGAGGGCACTAGAACAGTCTGCAGCTCCCGGCCTCACCCTACTAGAATCTGAAGTCAAATGTCTACTGTTTGCTGATGATCTGGTGCTTCTGTCCCCAACCAAGGAAGGCCTACAGCAGCACATAGATCTTCTGCACAGATTCTGTCAGACCTGGGCCATGACAGTTAATCTCAGTAAGACAAAAATTATGGCGTTCCAAAAAAGGTCCAGTTGCCAGGACCACAAATACAAATTCCATCTAGACACCAATGCCCTACATAAGGTGTCGTGGAAATTCTTACACAGGGACACTCAAAGTCAATCTTAAATCAATCCTTGTTTATTGTCAGCGTGTTGGAGAGGTTCCAACCAACCCAATGCACCATAGTACACATGTCAATCAGGAGCTCTGCCGGGGCAGTCCCAGCAGTTGTCTTATACACGGCTATACACAGACAAGTTACATTTCATGATTTAGCATAATTCATTAATCATTACCGTTTTGTTTCATTCATGTGACCGACCAATACCAGTCCATAACATGTGACAGACCAATACCTCACGAGGCTTCTTCTCTCTAAGCTGAGACCTTGAAAAATAGATATATTTTGTTCTCAAAATAAGGTCTGGGCGTACTGCCACATTGCAGCTACTGATAGTGAGGATTTGTTCAGTCAGTCACAGGCATGAACACAGAAATGCATAGAAAAGCACAAACATAAACATTTCCATCACAAAGGTATTTCTGTTTTTGACATTTTAATACATTTGCAAGCATTTCTAAAAACCTGTTTACACTTTGTCGTTATGCTGTATTGTGTGTAGATTGATGAGGGGAAAAATGTTTATAATAGTAGCATAAGTACATGTAAACAATGCTATTTCTAATTATTTTTTACAAGTTTAGAATCACTGTCTCTGGTGAATATTGAGAATTGGTTCATATACTTGTCTCTCAAGTTAATCTGATTGT
The DNA here is from genome assembly GCA_036851935.1 of Coregonus suidteri. NCBI lineage: Eukaryota > Metazoa > Chordata > Actinopteri > Salmoniformes > Salmonidae > Coregonus > Coregonus suidteri. Next base: position 51,999,185 of record CM072233.1, read on the forward strand.
TAAATAATACTTGTGAGTCGTAGACATGTTTTCAAATGTTATCAGAGTTGTTTAAAAACATATGAATCTAATACTAAAGTAGAATAGGGTAAGTCCAAAACAGTCCATACACACACACCACCACTTCTCTTTCACAAACTACAGTGGTAAACTCCATCACCAACACCTTCAGACCCCACACTATACAGTCCATTGACAATTTCATGCATTACAAACTCCAACACAACAAGTTTAGTCTCCTGAGTGGCGCAGTGGTCTAAGGCACTGCATCGCAGTGCTAACTGTGCCACTAGAGATCCTGTTTCGAATCCAGGCTCTGTCGCAGCCGGCCGCGACCGGGAGACTCATGGGCGGCGCACAATTGGCCCAGCGTCGTCCAGGGTAGGGGAGGGAATGGCCGGCAGGGATGTAGCTCAGTTGATAGAGCATGGCGTTTGCAACGCCAGGGTTGTGGGTTCGATTCCCACGGGGGGCCAGTAAATAAAATAAAAAAAATAAAATAAATGTATTCACTAACTGTAAGTCGCTCTGGATAAGAGCGTCTGCTAAATGTCTAAAATGTAAATGAGTTTATCATTTTAAAATGGATAACATCTGGACCTACCTACAAATCCAACAAAACCTCTATGGACGAACATCATTCCTAATACCACGGAATGGAACAGTTGTTTAAAACAACTTTGAATGGGGTTAAAAAATGTACTAGCCTTCTGTAATAAGCAATACGTTGTAAATATGTATAGAGTCATCCATGGTTGGATGGTTTCATGAACTCCTTTAGAGGTTTTAATGAAGTCCTAACAATGTCTGCAACAAGGCCTGTTATTTACAGTTAGAGTTTAGCTTATTTACAGCTAGAGTTTAGGTTATTTACAGCTAGAGTTTAGGTTATTTACAGCTAGAGTTTAGGTTATTTACAGTTAGAGTTGAGGTTATTTACAGTTAGAGTTGAGGTTATTTACAGTTAGAGTTTAGGTTATTTACAGCTAGAGTTTAGGTTATTTACAGTTAGAGTTTAGGTTATTTACAGCTAGAGTTTAGGTTATTTACAGCTAGAGTTTAGGTTATTTACAGTTAGAGTTTAGGTTATTTACAGTTAGAGTTTAGGTTATTTACAGCTAGAGTTTAGGTTGTTTACAGTTAGAGTTTAGCTTATTTACAGCTAGATTTTAGCTTATTTACAGCTAGAGTTTAGGTTATTTACAGTTAAGGTTATTTACAGTTAGAGTTTTTACAGGAGTTTATTTACAGCTAGAGTTTAGGTTATTTACAGTTAGAGTTTAGGTTATTTACAGTTAGAGTTTAGGTTATTTACAGTTAGAGTTGAGGTTATTTACAGTTAGAGTTTAGGTTATTTACAGCTAGAGTTGAGGTTATTTACAGTTAGAGTTTAGGTTATTTACAGCTAGAGTTTAGGTTATTTACAGCTAGAGTTTAGGTTATTTACAGCTAGAGTTTAGGTTATTTACAGTTAGAGTTTAGGTTATTTACAGTTAGAGTTTAGGTTATTTACAGTTAGAGTTGAGGTTATTTACAGTTAGAGTTTAGGTTATTTACAGCTAGAGTTTAGGTTATTTACAGTTAGAGTTTAGGTTATTTACAGCTAGAGTTTAGGTTATTTACAGCTAGAGTTTAGGTTATTTACAGCTAGAGTTTAGGTTATTTACAGTTAGAGTTTAGGTTATTTACAGTTAGAGTTTAGGTTATTTACAGTTAGAGTTGAGGTTATTTACAGCTAGAGTTTAGGTTATTTACAGCTAGAGTTTAGGTTATTTACAGTTAGAGTTTAGGTTATTTACAGCATACAGAACATGTTTGTTTTTGTCACGCCCTGGCTCTGGGGACTCTGAAATGTTGAGCCAGGGTGTGGAGTTTCTGTGTTATATTTTCTATGTTGATGTTCTAGATCGTTTAGATCTATGTTGGCCAGGGTGGTTCCCAATCAGAGGCAGCTGTATCTCGTTGTCTCTGATTGGGGACCATACTTAGGCAGCCTGTTTGGCACTAGTCGGTATGGGATCTTGTTCCGTAAAGGTTTGTTTTGTGTAACCTAGGAATTCACGTATCGTTTGTTTGTTGTTTTGTGTCGTGTTAAGTACTTAATAAAATGTACGCTTATCACGCTGCGCCTTGGTCCGTATCTTCCGTTAACGATCGTGACAGTTTTCTTACTTCCTATTTTTTAAATAATGCTGATTAACTGTCTGAACATAGTCAGTATTGGGGGTTAGTCTTGAATGTCAATAAGAAGTAATATAATTGTGTGGTATGACTTTACAATGTCCAGCTGCATTATACACCACGTAGCTTTATAGGAATCAGACTTTACAATGTCCAGCTACATTATATTCCATATAGCTTTATAGGAATCACACTTTACAATGTCCAGCTACATTATATTCCATGTAGCTTTATAGGAATCAGAATTTACAATGTCCAGCTACATTATACACCCCGTAGCTTTATAGGAATCACACTTTACAATGTCCAGCTACATTATATTCCATGTAGCTTTATAGGAATCAGAATTTACAATGTCCAGCTACATTATACACCCCGTAGCTTTATAGGAATCAGACTTTACAATGTCCTGCTACATTATACACCACGTAGCTTTATAGGAATCAGACTTTACAATGTCCAGCTACATTATACACCCCGTAGCTGTATAGGAATCAGCCTTTACAATGTCCAGCTACATTATACACCACGTAGCTTTCATAGGAATCAGACTTTACAATGTCCAGCTACATTATACACCACACGTAGCTTTATAGGAATCAGACTTTACAATCTCCAGCTACATTATACACCACGTAGCTTTATAGGAATCAGACTTTACAATGTCCAGCTACATTATACACCACGTAGCTTTATAGGAATCAGACTTTACAATGTCCAGCTACATTATATTCCATGTAGCTTTATAGGAATCAGACTTTACAATGTCCAGCTACATTATACACCACGTAGCTTTATAGGAATCAGACTTTACAATGTCCAGCTACATTATACACCACGTAGCTTTATAGGAATCAGACTTTACAATGTCCAGCTACATTATACACCACGTAGCTTTATAGGAATCAGACTTTACAATGTCCAGCTACATTATACACCACGTAGCTTTATAGGAATCAGTTACTAATCTACTGAAACTTCTTCATGGCCAAGTTGTTTTATTTAAACATCTTGGGAATAATTTTGACCCACCATTATTTTGCTAATTTATTTGGACAGTGAAGCTAAAACTTTTAATTTGGCGCTATACTCCAGAATATTGGATTTGAGATCAAATGTTTTATATGAGGCGACAGTACATAATGTTACCATTTATTTGAGGGTATTTTCATACATATCGGTTTTACCATGTAGAAATGAATGCACTTTATGTATCTAGCTCCCCTATTTGAAGATGTCATAAGTATTTGGACAAAGTCACTTATAGTGGATTACATTTAGTTAAAAGTTTAGTATTTGATCCCATATTGACTACAAACCTGTTGGATGCATTTACCGTTTGTTTTGGTTGTGTTTGAGATGATGTTGTGCCCAATATAAATTAATGTAAGGCTTAAAACTATGTATTTTGATTGTAGTTAGGTATTGTAGGTAGGTATCGTGGGTTGTTGTAGGTAGTTATTGTATGTAATTATTGTAGGTTAAGTATTGTATTCGGCGGTGCCGGGTGTAGCACGAAGCTAGCTAGCTAGCTAGCTAACTCACCACCTGGACTAGCTGGCGAGTAGCTATTAGCAACGGTATAGTTGTTTCACGCATGAGCGTGCCTGTAATTACGCCAGCTGGCTGCCTACAATAATCACATACAATAATTGCCTACCATTCAGCTGTTTTCTAACCTCATTGTCTGAACCGTTAACGTTAGGTAGCAAGTGGCTACTGTGCTTGAAAATTAGCAAGCTTGTTGCTACCTGGATAGCTACTTGTAAACAATTGCTGGAACGACCGAGTGAACAGACGCGAACTGGCTGAGTCCATTCAGTGGCTAGCTTTGCACTTGGCTAGCTAATAGTAGCTGCTAGGGGTAAGTCATAACCTACACTTGTGGGGTTTTTTTTCTTTCATATTGATAGCCCGAGTCTCTCAAGGAATTCGGGACATGGGTGACTAGTTAACGTTAGTTTGGCTCTCTCTGTGTGTTCGTGCCGTGTGTTATGACGAGGTGCCCGGACGTTTTTCACGGAATAATACTGCACCTAGTTAGCTAGCTGAATAAACTAGGTTAGTCTATTCCTAGAAAACATTGAACCGCTGTAGTTTACAACAATTATAGTTTCTGAGGTGGAAGTTGGGAGAGTTATATTTGGGAGTTGTGGCTCTCTCCTTTCCCAGATGTTTAGTTCATTTTATTCCCGATCTCCTCTGCATTATTGTAGCCATCTGCTGCAGCCTGTCAACTATGCCTCTGCCTATCCCTGTTCTCTCTCCTCTCCGCACAGGCTACACAAACGCCTCACACCGCGTGGCTGCTGCCTCTCTAACCTGGTGGTCCCTGCACGCACCACACACCTGGAGTTCCAGGTCTCAGGCAGCCTCTGGAACTGCTGTTCTGCTGCCAACAAGGCTGACTTCATCCCGGCCTATGCTACCCTCCAGTCCCTCAACTTCCTTGCGCTGACGGAAACATGGATTACCACTGAAAACACTGCTACTCCTACTGCTCTCTCCTCGTCTGACCATGTGTTCTCGCATACCCCGAGAGCATCTGGTCAGAGGGGTGGTGGCACAGGAATCCTCATCTCTCCCAAGTGGACATTCTCAATTTTTCCCCTAACCCATCTGTCTATCTCCTCATTTGAATTCCATGCTGTCACAGTCACTAGCCCATTTAAGCTTAATATCCTTGTCATCTATCGCCCTCCAGGTTCCCTTGGAGAGTTCATCAATGAGCTTGACGCCTTGATAAGTTCCTTTCCTGAGGATGGCTCACCCCTCACAGTTTTGGGGGATTTCAACCTCCCTACGTCTACATTTGACTCATTTCTCTCTGCCTCCTTCTTTCCACTCCTCTCCTCTTTTGACCTCACCCTCTCACCGTCCCCCCCTACTCACAAGGCAGGCAATACGCTTGACCTCATCTTTACTAGATGCTGTTCTTCTACTAATCTCACTGCAACTCCCCTCCATGTCTCCGACCACTACTTTGTATCCTTTTCTCTCTCGCTCTCCTCCAACACTACTCACTCTGCCCCTACACAGATGGTAATGCGCCGCCGCAACCTTCGCTCTCTCTCTCCCACTACTCTCTCCTCTTCCATCCCATCATCTCTTCCCTCTGCTCAACCTTCTCCCTCCAATCTCCTGATTCTGCCTCCTCAACCCTCCTCCTCCCTTTCTGCATCCTTTGACTCTCTGTGTCCCCTATCCTCCCGGCCGGCTCGGTCCTCCCCTCCAGCTCCGTGGCTTGATGACTCATTGCGAGCTCACAGAACAGAGCTCCGGGCAGCGGAGCGGAATGGAAGAAAACTAAACTCCCTGCCGACCTGGCATCTTTTCACTCCCTCCTCTCTACATTTTCTTCATCCGTTTCTGCTGCTAAGGCCACTTTCTACCACTCTAAATTCCAAGCATCTGCCTCTAACCCTAGGAAGCTCTTTGCCACATTCTCCTCCCTGCTGACTTTAGCCAACTCTCTTGCTATCTCTCTCAGAATGACCTTCTTGATCCAAACCATTCAGGTTTCAGGACTGGTCATTCAACTGAGACTGCTCTTCTCTGTGTCACGGAGGCTCTCCGCACTGCTAAAGCTAACTCTCTCTCCTCTGCTCTTGTCCTTCTAGACCTGTCTGCTGCCTTTGATACTGTGAACCATCAGATACTCCTCTCCACCCTCTCCGAGCTGGGCATCTCCGGCGCGGCTCACTCCTGGATTGCGTCCTACCTGACCGGATTCGCTCCTACCAAGTGGCGTGGCGAGAAGCTGTCTCCGCACCACATGCTCTCACCACTGGTGTCCCCCAGGGCTCAGTTCTAGGCCCTCTCCTATTCTCCCTATACACCAAGTCACTTGGCTCTGTCATATCCTCACATGGCCTCTCCTATCATTGCTACGCTGACGATACACAACTAATCTTCTCCTTTCCCCCTTCTGATAACCAGGTGGCGAATCGCATCTCTGCATGTCTGGCAGACATATCAGTATGGATGACGGATCACCACCTCAAGCTGAACCTTGGCAAGACGGAGCTGCTCTTCCTCCCGGGGAAGGACTGCCCGTTCCATGATCTCGCCATCACGGTTGACAACTCCGTTGTGTCCTCCTCCCAGAGTGCGAAGAGCCTTGGCGTGACCCTGGACAACACCCTGTCGTTCTCCGCAAACATCAAGGCGGTGACCCGATCCTGCAGGTTCATGCTCTACAACATTTGAAGAGTACGACCCTGCCTTACACAGGAAGCGGCACAGGTCCTAATCCAGGCACTTGTCATCTCCCGTCTGGATTACTGCAACTCGCTGTTGGCTGGGCTCCCTGCCTGTGCCATTAAACCCCTACAACTCATCCAGAATGCCGCAGCCCGTCTGGTGTTCAACCTTCCCAAGTTCTCTCACGTCACCCCGCTCCTCCGCACACTCCACTGGCTTCCAGTTGAAGCTCGCATCTGTTACAATACCATGGTGCTTGCCTATGGAGCTGTGAGGGGAACGGCACCTCTGTACCTTCAGGCTCTGATCAGTCCCTACACCCAAACGAGGGCATTGCGTTCATCCACCTCTGGCCTGCTGGCTCCCCTTCCTCTGCGGAAGCAAAGGTCCCGCTCAGCCCAGTCAAAACTGTTCGCTGCTCTGGCACCCCAATGGTGGAACAAGCTCCCTCACGACGCCAGGACAGCGGAGTCACTCACCACCTTCCGGAGACATTTGAAACCCCACCTCTTTAAGGAATACCTGGGATAGGATAAAGTCATCCTTCTGCCCCCCCCCCCTAAAGAGAAAAAAAATAAATATTGTAAAGTGGTTATCCCACTGGCTATAGGGTGAATGCACCAATTTGTAAGTCGCTCTGGATAAGAGCGTCTGCTAAATGACGTAAATGTAAATGAAAATGTAATGGTAAATAATGTATTGTCATTTTGGAGTCCAAAATACATTACATTATTATTTGTAAACAAAATAATCTGAAGCTAATGCTAGTTCTCAGGTCTCAGGCTAGGTTACTCATGGTTCCCTGAACCACCCTGATTACACGTCTTATCAACCGGAAGACATCATAGCTAACGTCACACCTCTAGGATGAATAAACTACTGTTCTTACCAGCCATAACATCACACCTCCAGGCTGAATAAACGACTGTTCTTACCAGCCATAACATCACACCTCCAGGATGAATAAACGACTGTTCTTACCAGCCATAACATCACACCTCCAGGCTGAATAAACGACTGTTCTTACCAGCCATAACATCACACCTCCAGGCTGAATAAACTACTGTTCTTACCAGCCATAACATCACACCTCCAGGATGAATAAACTACTGTTCTTACCAGCCATAACATCACACCTCCAGGATGAATAAACTACTGTTCTTACCAGCCATAACATCACACCTCCAGGATGAATAAACTACTGTTCTTACCAGCCATAACATCACACCTCCAGGATGAATAAACTACTGTTCTTACCAGCCATAACATCACACCTCCAGGATGAATAAACGACTGTTCTTACCAGCCATAACATCACACCTCCAGGATGAATAAACTACTGTTCTTACCAGCCATAACATCACACCTCCAGGATGAATAAACTACTGTTCTTACCAGCCATAACATCACACCTCCAGGCTGAATAAACGACTGTTCTTACCAGCCATAACATCACACCTCCAGGATGAATAAACTACTGTTCTTACCAGCCATAACATCACACCTCCAGGATGAATAAACTACTGTTCTTACCAGCCATAACATCACACCTCCAGGATGAATAAACTACTGTTCTTACCAGCCATAACATCACACCTCCAGGATGAATAAACGACTGTTCTTACCAGCCACTGAGACTGCATCCCCATTCACCCTTCTCCCAAAGTGTGCACACTTCTGGAAAAGGGTTGAGAATTGGAATGCAGCCCAAAGCTGGTGTTGATGAGGACAATCCTAGCCAGTATCTAAATGTATTGGCTAACGTTAGCCTTGTGGTTTATGTCCAGGTGACCACGGCCGTGGTGAAGGTGGATGAGTACCTGCTAGAGGTGGTGGTGTATCGCCACGGGCGCTCCATCGGAACCTCCTACCCCAAACTACTCAGCAGCAACAACAGGGACCTGTAGTGTGGAGATCTACGCACCCTATTCCCTATGTAGTGCACTGCTTTTGACCAGGGCCCATAGGGCTAGTAGTGCACTATATAGGGAATAGGGTGCCATTTGGGGCCTAGTCAGAATCTCATACAATTCAATAATCTAGAATCATCTTTCATGTTAAAGGTTGATTCTGATCTGGAGATCATTGTAGTGTCCTTAGTTTGTTTTAGACCCCATGTTGTTATGAGGTTGTGTCCTCCTCCATCTAATCCTTACCCTCGTTCCCAGGATCAATTACTACCTCATAGAAAATCCTGCATCATTCACACTAAACTATTATATTAGAGATGACAGTACAGTTGATCCAGGACCAGGATTTTGGACATATTAAAGTGTTGTCTCTCTCTGCTACCAGCTCACCTTTCTGTCCTAAATATTCTAAACTGGTCCTTAGTCTTTCACAAACCAGAGGGCTGTTAAGAACATTATTAAAGCATTTTGACAATCCATTTTATTTATTTTGTTAGAAAACAAAGTATGAGCTATGATAGGAACCTGATCGTTTAACATTATATTGACAGTATGGTACTGTTATGAATTGTTTTTAACATATTATTACTTTGTTATGGTTACGGGGGCCATATGTCAAGTGGGGGGGCATTTCCCAATTGCTTGAAGAAAATAAAACATGTTTACAAGTATACCATCTTAGCTTCTTCTGTACTTTTATTTTGAAGATTAAAACAACCAATGGTTACAGTACAAGTCTTCCTGGCAGAAAACAATGGTTACAGTACAAGTCTTCCTGGCAGAGAACAATGGTTACAGTACAAGTCTTCCTGGCAGAGAACAATGGTTACAGTACAAGTCTTCCTGGCAGAGAACAATGGTTACAGTACAAGTCTTCCTGGCAGAGAACAATGGTTACAGTACAAGTCTTCCTGACAGAGAACAATGGTTACAGTACAAGTCTTCCTGTCAGAGAACAATGGTTACAGTACAAGTCTTCCTGTCAGAAAACAATGGTTACAGTACAAGTCTTCCTGGCAGAAAACAATGGTTACAGTACAAGTCTTCCTGGCAGAAAACAATGGTTACAGTACACATCTTCCTGGCAGAGAACAATGGTTACAGTACAAGTCTTCCTGGCAGAAAACAATGGTTACAGTACAAGTCTTCCTGGCAGAAAACAATGGTTACAGTACAAGTCTTCCTGGCAGAGAACAATGGTTACAGTACAAGTCTTCCTGGCAGAGAACAATGGTTACAGTACAAGTCTTCCTGGCAGAGAACAATGGTTACAGTACAAGTCTTCCTGGCAGAGAACAATGGTTACAGTACAAGTCTTCCTGGCAGAAAACAATGGTTACAGTACAAGTCTTCCTAGCAGAGAACAATGGTTACAGTACAAGTCTTCCTGGCAGAGAACAATGGTTACAGTACAAGTGTTCCTGGCAGAGAACAATGGTTACAGTACAAGTCTTCCTGGCAGAGAACAATGGTTACAGTACAAGTCTTCCTGGCAGAGAAACAATGGTTACAGTACAAGTCTTCCTGGCAGAGAACAAGGGTTACAGTACAAGTCTTCCTGGCAGAGAACAATGGTTACAGTACAAGTCTTCCTGGCAGAGAACAATGGTTACAGTACAAGTCTTCCTGGCAGAGAACAATGGTTACAGTACAAGTCTTCCTGGCAGAAAACAATGGTTACAGTACAAGTCTTCCTGGCAGAAAACAATGGTTACAGTACAAGTCTTCCTGGCAGAGAACAATGGTTACAGTACAAGTCTTCCTGGCAGAAAACAATGGTTACAGTACAAGTCTTCCTGGCAGAAAACAATGGTTACAGTACAAGTCTTCCTGGCAGAGAACAATGGTTACAGTACAAGTCTTCCTGGCAGAAAACAATGGTTACAGTACAAGTCTTCCTGGCAGAGAACAATGGTTACAGTACAAGTCTTCCTGGCAGAGAACAATGGTTACAGTACAAGTCTTCCTGGCAGAGAACAATGGTTACAGTACAAGTATTCCTAGCAGAGAACAATGGTTACAGTACAAGTCTTCCTGGCAGAGAACAATGGTTACAGTACAAGTCTTCCTGGCAGAGAACAATGGTTACAGTACAAGTCTTCCTGGCAGAAAACAATGGTTACAGTACAAGTCTTCCTGGCAGAAACAATGGTTACAGTACAAGTCTTCCTGGCAGAGAACAATGGTTACAGTACAAGTCTTCCTGGCAGAAAACAATGGTTACAGTACAAGTCTTCCTGGCAGAGAACAATGGTTACAGTACAAGTCTTCCTGGCAGAGAACAATGGTTACAGTACAAGTCTTCCTGGCAGAGAACAATCCAATCATGTAAGACTAGCGTAGGTGAAACTGTAATTTCCATGGAGATCTCAGGTTTATTTGATTCAATAATAGTAGGTTACATGAATGATGCATCAAAAGTAATCATGATCTGACTAAGAACAGGTCTGTAATGAGGAATGTAATACTGATAGAAATGCATACTAATTAACATATGAAAACATAAAAATAATATAGTTTAGATTAAAAGCATGGATTGTAAGAATAGTATAAATGTCACTACTGTCATTACTCATTATCATCCACCTCCATGGCTTCCACTCCTGTGGCTTCCACTCCTGTGGCTTCCACTCCTGTGGCTTCCACTCCTATGGCTTCCACTCCTGTGGCTTCCACTCCTATGGCTTCTACTCTTATGGCTTCCACTCCTGTGGCTTCCACTCCTGTGGCTTCCACTCCTGTGGCTTCCACTCCTATGGCTTCCACTCCTGTGGCTTCCACTCCTGTGGCTTCCACTCCTGTGGCTTCCACTCCTGTGGCTTCCACTCCTGTGGCTTCCACTCTATCAAAGAGAAACTGGTAGAAGGTTCTCTGCTCTCCCTGATCTGTAGCTGAAGTGTTCCTGTTGAACTGCAGCTTCTCCTGAAATGCCGTGAACAGACTGTCATTAACAGACTCTGTCTTGACTCTTTCCAGCACTACGTCTAATTGCCAACTCCCCTGGTTCAGGAATCCCTGTAGCACATCAACTCTTTTCCTACGCACCGCTTGGATGATGATCCTCTGAAGTGTGCGTGACAGGGGAATGGCATACTCTATGATACTCTGGGTTTTCTTGCTTTTACCCTCGTAGGAGTAGCCTGCTGTATGCATAGCTATCAGCTGGCAGTACACATTGAAGACTGGAGAGCCAGAGGCACCGTGGAAGAAACAAGTGTCATAGGTAATCCTTTCTGTGTCCGTCGGTAGACGTGTCTTGATGTCCCCGTTCTCCACCAAATATCTGTTAGTTATGACATGCAAGAATTCCTCATTTTCTTTGACATGTTTTTCTACAGCTCGTTCACGATCTCCATATGGAATGATAAAGCAGGGGTCTTTCTTTTTCACCCCACACTCGGGGTGGCCGATGATGCAGATTCCACCTTCTGGAGATGGAAAGCTGAAGGTGTCAAGCAAGCCTGAAGGCAAGGTGATGTCAGGATCTGCGCTAAGCTCCAGCAAAGCGAAGTCAATATACCCTGAATCATCTTTTTCATAGGCTACAACCTCACTTTTCACTGGTATATTTGGTGTTCTCTCATCCAGGTCTTCAAAGTCAAACGTGACTGTTACTGATTGTTGCAGCTTGTTTGTGATTTGCTCATAGATTTCCTGGACAACATGGGCGTTTGTAAGGATGAACTTGTCAAACAGAAGGAAGCCAGTTCCTGTTGCTTCCCCTTTAATGATCACCAGACAAACAGAAGCACTCAGCTCTATTAGCCTCTTCAGTTTTTTAATCTCTTGGAAGCTCTGTGTTTTCTTTCCAAACTCTACTCTTAAGAATTGTTGCACGTCTGAAGGCTTTTTCAACTTCTCTCTGTCTTTCATGTGATTGACCAAACCTGCATACTGGGAACGCAGGGTGTTTAGGATCTCTTGAGAGTTTGGAATCTCACGCCATTTTTGCTTCTCCATCAGAGATCTACCATCTTTTCCCGCCTCCGTTGACTGCAACTTTGTTTTAGCTGTGTCTGGTGTAGTAGGATTCTGAGGAGAGAGCCCTGCTTCTGATGTTACGCCATGGGGTTCGGACAGCTCTTCAGTTGGCGTGTTGCCAAAATCCTCAAGACTATCTTGTGACTCAGATACACCACCGACAAGATCTGCAGTCACAACCAACATTTTCCCATCAAGACCATCAACTGGCTGGGACATCTCTGTGATGACATCCATCTCTGACTCAGAAAGAAGACAGCGTTTTCTGAAGACGGTTTCAGCAAATCGCCCATCTCTCCTCAAGGCTTGCTTCACCTTTTCCCCTTCGTATGCGTACACACAAACATATGTCACTTTCTTCCTTAGCTCTGGGTTTCTTATTACTTTCCTTATAATAGTTTTTCCACCCCTAGTTTTAACATTGAAAGTCATCAACTTGCCAGGTTGCATTTTATTTTTGTTCCTCTGTTTGGAATGGCCATGGGTATATGAAGAACTGCCACTACCTGGATCTTTGATGAAGGTGACTGTCACTAGCTCATTGTTATCAATTAAATGGCAGGGGAAATGTGTACTGACAGCTGCCCTTGGCTCTTTTTCTCTTTGGATGACAACTTCCATCCCTTGTTTTTCCTTTGTCATGTTCTTGAACGCCTTGATTGTTTGCAGTGCATCCAGGACCGTTCCATGTTTATGGCATGTAACCCTGAATTGTTTGTATCCGAAGCGGTATCGGAAGGAATGGCTTCCATCATGTGCTTCTTTCTGTGACAGAAGAGATGGAAGTGTAAAGGCTCAGGGGATTACAACCACAGTCTCCCTCTCAGGAAACCAACGTCAACCGTTGGGCCAAGGGGGAACTTCCTCTTGGCCCGAGGGTAGACACTGATTTTAAGTCGCAGGCAGAGCTAACTCATCACGAGAGCGTGAGTCCGCCTCACAGAAGCCTAAATTAAAAAGAAGCCTCATAATTGACTGTTATTAATGAACAGACAAATACATTGGAAAAGCTAAACAGTATCAACTGAAGCAAACATAGGAAGATGAATGCATATCTAACCTTGATATCAGGATCCTGAGATTGGCAAGATGTTCCTGGCTGGTTGTCCGAGGAGTTCCTCTGATGACAAGTCTGTAATGCATGAGTTACAACATATAGCTACATCAACTACAATAATAAGAAAGGGTCATTTTGTGTGACTAACTTCAGCTGTCCAGATATATTGTTATGTTAGTGGAATAATTTTTTACGTTTAAATTGTTAGAGGCTAGTATAGTAGTGACTGTATTATAAATACTAGTGTGATAGTAGCCTTTAGTGACTGTATTATAAATACTAGTGTGATAGTAGCCTTTAGTGACTGTATTATAAATACTAGTGTGATAGTAGCCTTTAGTAGTAGTGGTAGTAGTAAAAGCGGTGGTGGTATTGGTACTAGTAGTAGTAGTAGTAGTTTTGTAATAATGGTGGTGGTAGTAGTAGTAGTATGGTGTAGTATTAGTGGTAGTAGTAGTAGTGACTGTATTATAAATACTAGTGTGATAGTAGCCTTTAGTGACTGTATTATAAATACTGGTGTGATAGTAGCCTTTAGTAGTAGTGGTAGTAGTAGCAGTAGTAGTAGTAGTAGTAGTATGGTGTAGTATTAGTGGTAGTAGTAGTAGTGACTGTATTATAAATACTAGTGTGATAGTAGCCTTTAGTGACTGTATTATAAATACTGGTGTGATAGTAGCCTTTAGTAGTAGTGGTAGTAGTAGTAGTAGTAGTAGTAGTAGTAGTAGTATGGTGTAGTATTAGTGGTAGTAGTAGTAGTGACTGTATTATAAATACTAGTGTGATAGTAGCCTTTAGTGACTGTATTATGAATACTGGTGTGATAGTAGCCTTTAGTAGTAGTGGTAGTAGTAAAAGCGGTGGTGGGATTGGTACTAGTAGTAGTAGTAGTAGTTTTGTAATAATGGTGGCAATGGTGGTGGTAGTAGTAGTAGTATGGTGTAGTATTAGTGGTAGTAGTAGTAGTGACTGTATTATAAATACTAGTGTGATAGTAGCCTTTAGTGACTGTATTATAAATACTGGTGTGATAGTAGCCTTTAGTAGTAGCAGTAGTAGTAGTAGTAGTAGTAGTATGGTGTAGTATTAGTGGTAGTAGTAGTAGTGACTGTATTATAAATACTAGTGTGATAGTAGCCTTTAGTGACTGTATTATAAATACTGGTGTGATAGTAGCCTTTAGTAGTAGTAGTAGTAGTAGTAGTAGTAGTAGTAGTAGTAGTAGTAGTAGTAGTAGTAAAAGCGGTGGTGGTATTGGTAGTAATAGTAGTAGTAGTAGTAGTAGTAGTAGTAGTGGTAGTAGTAGTAGTAAAAGCGGTGGTGGTATTGGTAGTAGTAGTAGTAGTAGTAGTAGTAGTAGTAGTAGTTTTGTAATAATGGTGGCAATGGTGGTGGTAGTAGTAGTAGTATGGTGTAGTATTAGTGGTAGTAGTAGTAGTAGTAGTTGTGGTAGTATTGGTGGTAGTAGCAGTGGTGGTAGTAGTAGTAGTAGTGGTAGTAGTAGTAGTAGTAGTAGCAGTAGTATTAGTAGTGGTAGTAGTAGTAGTAGTAGTAAAAGCGGTGGTGGTATTGGTAGTAGTAGTAGTAGTGGTAGTAGTAGTAGTAGTAGTAGTAAAAGCGGTGGTGGTATTGGTAGTAGTAGTAGTAGTAGTAGTAGTAGTATAGTAGTAGTAGTAGTAGTGGTAGTAGTAGTAGTAGTAAAAGCGGTGGTGGTATTGGTAGTAGTAGTAGTAGTAGTAGTAGTAGTTTTGTAATAATGGTGGCAATGGTGGTGGTAGTAGTAGTAGTATGGTGTAGTATTAGTGGTAGTAGTAGTAGTGGTAGTATTGGTGGTAGTAGCAGTGGTGGTAGTAGTAGTAGTAGTAGTAGTAGTGGTAGTAGTAGTAGTAGTAGTAGTGGTAGTAGTAGCAGTAGCAGTAGTAGTAGTAGTAGTAGTCGTAGTGGTAGTGGTAGTAGTAGTCGTAGTAATCGTAGTAGTAGCAGTAGTAGTAGTGGTGGTAGTGGTAGTAGTCGTAGTAGTAGTCGTTGTCGTAGTAGTAGCAGTGGTAGTAGTAGTAGTGGTAGTGGTAGTAGTAGTCGTAGTAGCAGCAGAAGTAGTAGTAGTGGTAGTAGCAGAAGTAGTAGTGGTAGTAGTAGTAGCAGTTGTAGTAGTGGTAGTAGTAGTAGTAGTCGTAGTAGTAGCAGTGGTAGTAATGGTAATAGTAGTAGTAGTAGTAGTAGTAGTAGTAGTAGTCTTAGTAGCAGCAGAAGTAGTAGTAGTGGTAGTAGTAGTAGTAGTAGTAGTAGTAGTCGTAGTAGTAGTAGTAGTAGTAGTAGTAGTAGTAGCAGTTGTAGTAGTGGTAGTAGTAGTAGTCGTAGTAGTAGTGGTGGTAGTAGTAGTAGTAGTAGTAGTAGTAGTAGTAGTGGTCGTAGTAGTAGTAGTAGTAGTAGTAGTAGTAGTAGTAGTAGTAGTAGTAGTAGTAGTCGTAGTAGTGGTAGTAGCAGTAGTAGTGGTAGTAGTAGTAGTGGTAGTAGTAGTAGTGGTAGTAGTAGTAGTGGTAGTAGTAGTAGTGGTAGTAGTAGCAGTAGTAGTACTGGTGGTAGTGGTAGTGGTAGTAGTAGAAGTAGTCGTCGTAGTAGTAGTAGCAGTGGTAGTAGTAATGGTAGTAGTAGTAGTAGTAGTAGTGGTGGTAATAGTAGTGGTAGTAGTAGTAATAGTAGTAGTGGTAGTGGTGGTAGTAGTAGTAGTAGTGGTAGTAGTAGTAATAGTAGTAGTGGTAGTGGTGGTAGTAGTAGTAGTGGTGGTAGTAGTAGTAGTAGTAGTGGTGGCAATATTAGTGGTATTGGTAGAAGTCGACAAGTTAATAGGGATATTTATTGTATTTCAAAAGTAACATTGAATTGCGTATGGTTTTCACCGCAACCAAATATCAACATTTGAAGGAGATTCATCTTCTGCTTGAATAGTTCCATTTGTGCCTCTGACAATCTGGCTTTAATTCCAGTTTGTCTACAAATTAATAATGTATATGTTGGATTCAGGTCTCCATCTAAACCAAAAATTTAAGTAAAAAAAATAGGACTAAATCAAAGCAAACTTTAAATGCACTTTATTTATTTCAACTTTGATTTTTGGTTCGATCCCGGGCTGTTTCGCTGCCGGCCACGACCGGGAGACCCATGAGACGGCGCACAATTGCCCCAGCGTCGTCCGGGTTAGGGGAGGGTTTGGCCGGCTGGGATGTCCTTGTCCCATAACCACCACTATAACTGTTCCTCTGTCTGGAGATACAACTCACCTCTATAACTGTTCCTCTGTCTGTCTGGAGATACAACTCACCTCTATAACTGTTCCTCTGTCTGTCTGGAGATACAACTCACCACTATAACTGTTCCTCTGTCTGGAGATACAACTCACCACTATAAACTGTTCCTCTGTCTGGAGATACAACTCACCACTATAACTGTTCCTCTGTCTGGAGATACAACTCACCACTATAACTGTTCCTCTGTCTGGAGACACAACTCACCACTATAACTGTTCCTCTGTCTGTCTGGAGATACAACTCACCACTATAACTGTTCCTCTGTCTGGAGATACAACTCACCACTATAACTGTTCCTCTGTCTGGAGATACAACTCACCTCTATAACTGTTCCTCTGTCTGGAGATACAACTCACCACTATAACTGTTCCTCTGTCTGGAGATACAACTCACCACTATAACTGTTCCTCTGTCTGGAGATACAACTCACCACTATAACTGTTCCTCTGTCTGGAGATACAACTCACCACTATAACTGTTCCTCTGTCTGGAGACACAACTCACCACTATAACTGTTCCTCTGTCTGGAGATACAACTCACCACTATAACTGTTCCTCTGTCTGGAGATACAACTCACCACTATAACTGTTCCTCTGTCTGTCTGGAGATACAACTCACCACTATAACTGTTCCTCTGTCTGGAGATACAACTCACTACTATAACTGTTCCTCTGTCTGGAGATACAACTCACCACTATAACTGTTCCTCTGTCTGGAGATACAACTCACCACTATAACTGTTCCTCTGTCTGGAGATACAACTCACCACTATAACTGTTCCTCTGTCTGGAGATACAACTCACCACTATAACTGTTCCTCTGTCTGGAGATACAACTTACCACTATAACTGTTCCTCTGTCTGGAGATACAACTCACCACTATAACTGTTCCTCTGTCTGGAGACCCAACTCACAACTATAACTGGGTCTCTATACAACTCACCACTATAACTCTTCCTCTGTCTGGAGATACAACTCACCACTATAACTGTTCCTCTGTCTGGAGATACAACTCACCACTATAACTGTTCCTCTGTCTGTAGATACAACTCACCACTATAACTGTTCCTCTGTCTGGAGATACAACTCACCACTATAACTGTTCCTCTGTCTGGAGATACAACTCACCACTATAACTGTTCCTCTGTCTGGAGATACAACTCACCACTATAACTGGGCCTCTGTTGTCCAGTCTGTCTCTGCATATTCTCTGCTGTCACTCTGGCTCGGTCTGTGCTTCTCCTTGTTCTCCTCTGTCTGTCACTCTATTCTATATATATTGTTATATCTGTTGGCCAGTCTGTCTCTCTGGGTGGGGGTCTTCCTACCGCCACTCCACTGGACTCTGCTGCAGCGTCTGAGCTGTCTTTGCTGCTAGGCCTCGCATCACTGGGACCAGAAGACCAGGGGACCACACTGCCTGTACTGGGTCCAGCAACATCTTAGGGTAACACTTTATTTTAAGGGTCTATAACCAGGGTTGGAACCTGTTCAGGGAACAAAACCGAAAACCGGAAAATAACGAAATTATTTGAGGAACAGAACCTGAACCGAAAACAAAGTGATCTATACTCTTCTGGAACACAACCGTTCTTTTAAAAGCATGGGAACTGGTTAATAACGCTCTTTTACGTCCCAGACATTTTTTTTCCCGTCCCACAAAAATCACAACAAAGCGCCTATGCAAAGCCCTCACTCTGTCACTCAAACTTATTCAAGCATCTGCCTGCCAGCTGGAAATCTCTGCCAGTGGGTGTGCGTGTAGGCTACCTGCCACTCCCCTCTGAAGCATAGGTTACTGTTGCTGTAGCCAAGGTTAGGTTACTGTTGCCTAGGTTACTGTAGGTTACTGTTGCTAGGTTACTGTAGCCTACTGATGACGTTACAAGCGTAATTCAGAAATTAGGGAGCGATGTTTATTAGAGAAGAATGGATTGACTTTTTCAATGCTAGTTAAGGATACTATAGTTATGACGTTTCACATTGGATTTATTAACTACAAAAAGGTAAAAAGGGTTTTTCATTATAGTGCTGCTCTGCACACGTAAGCTTGTTAGCTAGCTAGCTAACGTTTGCTCTGGTCCAACGTTAAACCAACTCGGAAGTTCAAAGACATTCAAAGTTACTCCATAGAAGCCGCTCCTCCGTAGGTATAATTTCAACATATTTTATACAAGTTTTGTCTGTTGAAATTTGGTTACCATGATGACATAATCTTGTGGTTGAAATTTCACCCTCAAAACAGTTTATGTTGATGACTTTTTTTCCAAATCCAATGTATTTACCACGTAGATTCCACATCACAATACATTGACAAATTATGTTTTAACAACGTTGATTCAACCAGTTTGTGCCCAGTGGGTAGTACAGAGGCCTTGTCCGAAATCTGTCATTCCTACTCCTTATTAAAACTACATACTGTGTAGTAAGCATACAACAGACTATTTACAACATACCGTTATGTAAAGTGTGGTAGGACCGGTGCTAAGACCCCTAATTAAAGCTGCATCAGCATTCCGGGGTCCAGAGCCCCACACTGTTTAAGTTTAGTCTTTAAAGACTTTGTTCTGAGAGACACGAGGAAACAAAAGGGTTAATAACAAGAGAGAGGGAGATTCCCACACCAACATCTGCTAGGCTGCATTCAATGTGGTTGAAACCAGCGTTGAAGTTGGTAAACCAGCGTTGAAGTTGGTAAACCAGCGTTGAAGTTGGTAAACCAGCGTTGAAGTTGGTAAACCAGCGTTGAAGTTGGTAAACCAGCGTTGAAGTTGGTAAACCAGCGTTGAAGTTGGTAAACTAGCGGGGTTTTGGGAGCTTGGATGAGGATACTTTAAAAAAGGCGCACTCCTTACATTTGTGAATACCCTCAAAGACTGAGCCACCAACATAAATGTTGACAATGGAGCAAATGCATCCCATGACATTTTCACATGCAAATAACACTTCTTAGTAATGAATGAGAGTTCATCAGAGCGGCCAGTACGCAGGCTCTTTCATCATGATGGCAAATTCAGCACTCTGATTGGCGTGCCCACACCCTGAGATTTGCAGAGAAACAGACAAAGATTTCCTACGCTGTAAGTTTTAATCTAACTTGTTGGGAAAGTGGTCAAAATAGCTGATTTGTACAGTACATTTTGGATTTCATAGCATTCAAATGGGAGTTAACAAGAGGAGCTTTAGAATGGGAGTTAACAATGGGAGCTTTAGAATGGGAGTGGGAGCTTTAGAATGGGAGCTTAACAAGAGGGAGCTTTAGAATGGGAGCTTTAGAATGGGAGTTAACAATGGGAGCTTTAGAATGGGAGCTTTAGAATGGGAGTTAACAGGAGGAGCTTTAGAATGGGAGCTTTAGAATGGGAGTTAACAAGAGGAGCTTTAGAATGGGAGTTAACAAGGGGAGCTTTAGAATGGGAGTTAACTTTTTAGAATGGGAGTTAACAGGAGGAGCTTTAGAATGGGAGCTTTAGAAAGAGGAGCTTTACAAGAGGCGCTTTAGAATGGGAGTTAACAAGGGGAGCTTTAGAATGGGAGTTTTAACATGGGAGGGGAGCTTTAGAATGGGAGTTAACAAGAGGAGCTTTAAAATAGGAGCTTTAGAATGGGAGTTAACAAGAGGAGCTTTAGAATGGGAGTTAACAAGGGGAGCTTTAGAATGGGAGCTTTAGAATGGGAGTTAACAAGAGGAGCTTTAGAATGGGAGCTTTAGAATGGGAGTAACAAGAGGAGAGGGGAGCTTTAGAATGGGAGTTAACAAGAGGAGCTTTAGAATGGGAGTTAACAAGAGGAGCTTTAGAATGGGAGTTAACAAGAGGAGCTTTAGAATGGGAGTTAACAAGAGGAGCTTTAAAATAGGAGCTTTAGAATGGGAGTTAACAAGAGGAGCTTTAGAATGGGAGTTTACAAGGGGAGCTTTAGAATGGGAGCTTTAGAATGGGAGTTAACAAGAGGAGCTTTAGAATGGGAGCTTTAGAATGGGAGTTAACAAGGGGAGCTTTAAGAATGGGAGCTTTAGAATGGGAGTTAACAAGAGGAGCTTTAGAATGGGAGCTTTAAAATGGGAGTTAACAAGAGGAGCTTTAAAATAGGAGCTTAAGAATGGGAGCTTAACAATGGGAGCTTTAGAATGGGAGTTAACAAGGGGAGCTTTAGAATGGGAGTTAACAAGAGGAGCTTTAGAATGGGAGCTTTAGAATGGGAGTTAACAAGAGGAGCTTTAGAATGGGAGTTAACAAGGGGAGCTTTAGAATGGGAGTTAACAAGAGGAGCTTTAGAATGGGATCTTTAGAATGGGAGTTAACAAGAGGAGCTTTAGAATGGGAGTTAACACGGGGAGCTTTAGAATGGGAGTTAACAAGAGGAGCTTTAGAATGGGAGCTTTAGAATGGGAGTTAACAAGATGAGCTTTAGAATGGGAGTTAACACGGGGAGCTTTAGAATGGAAGTTAACAAGGGGAGCTTTAGAATGGGAGCTTTAGATGGGAGTTAACAAGAGGAGCTTTAGAATGGGAGCTTTAGATGGGAGTTAACAAGAGGAGCTTTAGAATGGGAGCTTTAGATGGGAGTTAACAAGAGGAGCTTTAGAATGGGAGTTAACAAGGGAAGCTTTAAAATGGGAGCTTTAGAATGGGAGTTAACAAGAGGAGCTTTAAAATAGGAGCTTTAGAATGGGAGTTAACACGGGGAGCTTTAGAATGGGAGTTAACAAGGGGAGCTTTAGAATGGGAGCTTTAGAATGGGAGTTAACAAGAGGAGCTTTAGAATGGGAGCTTTATAATGGGAGTTAACAAGGGGAGCTTTAGAATAGTTGCTTTAGAATGGGAGTTAACAAGGGGAGCTTTAGAATGGGAGTTAACAAGAGGAGCTTTAGAATGGGAGTTAACAAGGGGAGCTTTAAAATAGGAGTTAACAAGAGGAGCTTTAGAATGGGAGTAAACAAGAGGAGCTTTAGAATGGGAGCTTTAGAATGGGAGTTAACAAGAGGAGCTTTAGAATGGGAGTTAACACGGGGAGCTTTAGAATGGGAGTTAACAAGAGGAGCTTTAGAATGGGATCTTTAGAATGGGAGTTAACAAGAGGAGCTTTAGAATGGGAGTTAACAAGAGGAGCTTTAGAATGGGATCTTTAGAATGGGAGTTAACAAGATGAGCTTTAGAATGGGAGTTAACAAGATGAGCTTTAGAATGGGAGTTAACAAGAGGAGCTTTAGAATGGGAGTTAACAAGAGGAGCTTTAGAATGGGAGTTAACAAGGGGAGCTTTAGAATAGGAGCTTTAGAATGGGAGTTAACAAGGGGAGCTTTAGAATGGGAATTAACAAGAGGAGCTTTAGAATGGGAGCTTTAAATGGGAGTTAACAAGGGGAGCTTTAGAAACAAGGGAGTTAAACAAGAGGAGCTTTAGAATGGGAGTTAACAAGAGGAGCTTTAGAATGGGAGCTTTAGAATGGGAGTTAACAAGAGGAGCTTTAGAATGAGAGTTAACAAGGGAAGCTTTAGAATGGGAGCTTTAGAATGGGAGTTAACAAGAGGAGCTTTAGAATGGGAGCTTCAGAATGGGAGTTAACAAGGAGCTTTAGAATGGGAGCTTTAGAATGGGAGTTAACAAGAGGAACTTTAGAATGGGAGTTAACAAGGGGAGCTTTAGAATGGGAGTTAACATTTAGCATTTACATTTTAGTCATTTAGCAGGGAGTCTTAACCAGAGCGACTTACAGGAGCAATTAACAAGAGTTAACAATAGTTAACAAGAGGAGCTTTAGAATGGGAGCTTTAGATGGGAGTTAACAAGAGGAGCTTTAGAATGGGAGTTAACAAGGGAAGCTTTAGAATGGGAGCTTTAGAATGGGAGTTAACAAGAGGAGCTTTAGAATGGGAGTTAACACTTTAGAATGGAAGTTAACAAGGGAGCTTTAGAATGGAAGTTAACAAGGGGAGCTTTAGAATAGGAGCTTTAGAATGGGAGTTAACAAGAGGAGCTTTAGAATGGGAGCTTTATAATGGGAGTTAACAAGGGGAGCTTTAGAATAGTTGCTTTAGAATGGGAGTTAACAAGGGGAGCTTTAGAATGGGAGCTTTAGAATGGGAGTTAACAAGAGGAGCTTTAGAATGGGAGTTAACAAGAGGAGCTTTAGAATGGGAGTTAACAAGGGGAGCTTTAGAATGGGAGCTTTAGAATGGGAGTTAACAAGGGGAGCTTTAGAATGGGAGTTAACAAGGGGAGCTTTAGAATGGGAGCTTTAGAATGGGAGTTAACAAGAGGAGCTTTAGAATGGGAGCTTTAACAAGAGGAGCTTTAGAATGGGAGTTAACAAGAGGAGCTTTAGAATAGGAGCTTTAGAATGGGAGTTAACAAGAGGAGCTTTAAAATGGGAGCTTTAGAATGGGAGTTAACAAGAGGAGCTTTAGAATGGGAGTTAACAAGGGGAGCTTTAGAATAGGAGCTTTAGAATGGGAGTTAACAAGAGGAGCTTTAGAATGGGAGTTAACAAGAGGAGCTTTAGAATGGGAGTTAACAAGGGGAGCTTTAGAATAGGAGCTTTAGAATGGGAGTTAACAAGAGGAGCTTTAGAATGGGAGCTTTAGAATGGGAGTTAACAAGGGAAGCTTTAGAATGTGAGTTAACAAGGGGAGCTTTAGAATGGGAGCTTTAGAATGGGAGTTAACAAGGGGAGCTTTAGAATGGGAGATGTAACAAGAGGAGCTTTAAAATGGGAGCTTAACAAGAGGAGCTTTAGAAGGGAGCTTTAGAATGGGAGTTAACAAGAGGAGCTTTAGAATGGGAGCTTTAGAATGGGAGTTAACAAGAGGAGCTTTAGAATGAGAGTTAACAAGGGAGCTTTAGAATGGGAGCTTTAGAATGGGAGTTAACAAGAGGAGCTTTAGAATGGGATCTTCAGAATGGGAGTTAACAAGAGGAGCTTTAGAATGGGAGCTTTAGAATGGGAGTTAACAAGAGGAGCTTTAGAATGGGAGTTAACAAGGGGAGCTTTAGAATGGGAGCTTTAGAATGGGAGTTAACAAGGGGAGCTTTAGAATGGGAGTTAACAAGATGAGCTTTAGAATGGGAGTTAACAAGAGGAGCTTTAGAATGGGAGTTAACAAGAGGAGCTTTAGAATAGGAGCTTTAGAATGGGAGTTAACAAGAGGAGCTTTAGAATGGGATGGGGAGCTTTAGAATGGGAGTTAACAAGAGGAGCTTTAGAATGGGAGTTAACAAGGGGAGCTTTAGAATAGGAGCTTTAGAATGGGAGTTAACAAGGGGAGCTTTAGAATGGGAGTTAACAAGAGGAGCTTTAGAATGGGAGTTAACAAGGGGAGCTTTAGAATAGGAGCTTTAGAATGGGAGTTAACAAGAGGAGCTTTAGAATGGGAGCTTTAGAATGGGAGTTAACAAGGGAAGCTTTAGAATGGGAGTTAACAAGGGGAGCTTTAGAATGGGAGCTTTAGAATGGGAGTTAACAAGGGGAGCTTTAGAATGGGAGGTAACAAGAGGAGCTTTAGAATGGGAGTTAACAAGAGGAGCTTTAGAATGGGAGCTTTAGAATGGGAGTTAACAAGAGGAGCTTTAGAATGGGAGCTTTAGAATGGGAGTTAACAAGGGGAGCTTTAGAATGAGAGTTAACAAGAGGAGCTTTAGAATGGGAGCTTTAGAATGGGAGTTAACAAGGGGAGCTTTAGAATGGGAGCTTCAACAAGGGGAGTTTACAATGAGGAGCTTTAGAATGGGAGCTTTACAAGGGGAGCTTTATGGGAGTTAACAAGAGGAGCTTTAGAATGGGAGTTAACAAGAGGAGCTTTAGAATGGGAGCTTTAGAATGGGAGTTAACAAGGGGAGCTTTAGAATGGGAGTTAACAAGAGGAGCTTTAGAATGGGAGCTTTAGAATTGGAGTTAACAAGAGGAGCTTTAGAATGGGAGCTTTAGAATGGGAGTTAACAAGGGAGCTTTAGAATGGGAGTTAACAAGAGGAGCTTTAGAATGGGAGTTAACAAGGGGGGAGCTTTAGAATGGGAGTTAACAAGGGGAGCTTTAGAATGGGAGTTAACAAGGGGAGCTTTAGAATGGGAGTTAACAAGGGGAGCTTTAGAATGGGAGTTAACAAGGGGAGCTTTAGAATGGGAGTTAACAAGGGGAGCTTTAGAATGGGAGTTAACAAGAAGAGCTTTAGAATGGGAGTTAACAAGGGGAGCTTTAGAATGGGAGTTAACAAGGGGAGCTTTAGAACATTGAAAGTGGATGGAGGGAAGACAAAAGCTGAATAATTGAAAAAGTATAAATGATATCAAAAAGTTGTAAATATACAATTATTCCAGACTAGTCTGCACATTTTAAAGTTTGAATCACGTATCTAGCGTAAACAGAACAGTGTACGGAAAATAGCGTTCCAAAGAATAAAGAGTCAGAAATAAGTTGTACAATATTTAAAGTGTGACTGCTGAAGCAAGTCACGTTAATAAAAGAAAACTAAGATTAAAAGTAATATGACAGAGTGTGTGTGTCACCTTGGCATCAGCTCCTGGAGATTGGCCAGGAGTTTCTTGTTGGTTGTTTGAAGTGTTACTTGGACGAGAAGTCTTCTGTAATATAGAAAAACACCATCACATATTGTAGGTTATGAACGGTGACTCAAGTTGTAGACAGTTGGTTTGGTAGAACTCCTTTCAAAATACCTTCAAAAATTGGTCCAGTAGATGTTGTTTCTTTGCTCTATCTCCCATGGCAACAGCACAGTACTATTCTGCCACCAGCACAAACAATGATGCCACTTTCGTATGGTAATGAGGAAACCTTCAAAATAAAAGCCAGCATTTCAACACATTGTAATATCATTAGTTGAATAATAAGATAAAATTGGCCATTGATTAAAATGATATTGTTCCAACAAGAAAAGGCACTAAGTTATTTATGAGAAAAAAATATATATATATGCTTTAAAAAATTGTTTGACCAATAATGAAAAAATACTATGTTTATTATACAATGTTTTTATCTATCCTGTAGTCTAGTAATTTATAATTAATTTATCTCTACCTATATGCACATATCTACTTCAATTACCTCATACCCATCGACCACATCGACTCAGTACTGGTACCCTGTGTATATAGCCTAGTTATCACCTCATACCCCTGCACATCGACTCAGTACTGGTACCCTGTGTATATAGTTATCACCTAGTTATGCACCTCAGTACTACCCTGCATATAGCATCGGCTCAGTACTGGTACCCCGTGTATATAGCCTAGTTATCGTTACTCGTTGTGGATTTATTTATTGTGTTATTATTTCTCTGTGCATTGTTGGGAAGGACCCGTTAGTAAGCATTTCACTGTTAGTCTACACCTGTTGTTTACAAAGCATGTGACAAATTAAATGTGATACTAACCAAATACAGTGCCTTGCAAAAGTGTTCATACCCCTTGGATTTCTTCACATTTTATTGTGTTACAAAGTGGGATTGAAATGGATTTAATTGTAATTTTTTGTCAACAACCGACACAAAATACTCAGTAATCAATGTTCCCTCTAAGCTGTGCGCCTGCACCTGCCTCGCAGAAGAAATATCAGCCCACAGAGAGAAGCACGAGATTGAACTTCACTCAACTTTCCAGAGTTTTCCCCTTTAGTTAACACTATCAACGTTTCCCTTTACTGTGGCAATTGTGATCGAATCAATGCAATATTAGCCACTTTCAATGCAACATACTGAAACAAAACGAACTATGTAAGAGGTTTTTGCTCTGAGTAGGATTCTACTGAGCACGACTCAGCCCGCACAGACCGGTGCGGCATAACCAATCAGAGCTGCAGTAGGCCTATATGCAAATATACAACGGGTGGGTCTAACCCTGAACGCTGAATGGTTAAATCTGCATTCCAGCCGGTGTCTATTCCACAAGTTACCACCGGCTAAATCTATGATGTTAAAATGCTTATTTACATTGTTCCATCTGACTGTTTATAAACTTGATCTCCACTATAAAAAGCATCTAGACATTATCTCCCATTTCTTTTAGACTAACATTTAGGTTTCAACAGCGGAGATATGTATAAACATTTACATTTACATTTTAGTCATTTAGCAGACGCTCTTATCCAGAGCCACTTACAGTGTCACACCCTGGCTCTGGGACTCTATATGTTGAGCCAGGGTGTGTTCATTCTATGTGTTCTGTTTCTATGTTGGGAATTCTAGTTTGTTTATTTCTATGTTGGCCTGAGTGACTCCCAATCAGAGGCAACGAGTGTCAGCTGTGGCTGGTTGTCTCTGATTGGGAGCCATATTTAAACTGTCTGGTTTTCCCTTTGTGTTTGTGGGATCTTGTTCCGTGTTGGTCTATGGTACGTTATCGTTTTGTATCGTGTGTGCACTTTAATTAAATAAAGTATGTTCGCTCAACACGCTGCGCATTGGTCTACTCCATACAACGATCGTGACAGAAGATCCCACCATTTTTATTTATTTATGATTTATTCTCATATATTCTCAATATTCCGACTTTATTCTCGAAATATTGCGACTTTAACTACATTTAATTTGGACTTTTTTCTCAAATTAATTGCAACTATTGTCGAAATTTCGAATTTAGTCGCTAAGTATTTCGAGTTTTTAAAGCACTCTCTATGCAATGTTTTTTTGTATTTTTAAAAAATCTTCACTTGGCCCTAATACTCTTCAGTAAAACATAAATAAATAAATCGAACAACAGCACTGGTTGACATTATTCTACATGAAACAAAATGTGATGATTCATGAAAGTTATTCCCTTCTTGAATCTTAGGGGGCTTTCACATCAAATTCGTTTGGTGGGGTTTTTCCGAACTCTGGTGCGTTGACCCCCTTAGTTCGGCCTGTTCGGTTCATTTGGACTGGCCTGTTCGGTTCATTTGGACTGGCCTGTTCGGTTCATTTGGACTGGCCTGTTCGGTTCATTTGGACTGCACACTACTATCCGCACTAAACAACCCGCCGTGGTCTCAGTCTGATCCGGACCAAACACGGGAAAATAAATCAGACTCTCGCATTATTATTGGTAGTTGGACTGACGCAGCATCATAACTTCAGAGCTCTGAAGCATTCTGTGAGTAGAAGCGCATTTATGAGCGCATCCGATCCAGATGAGGGGAGACGAGGGCTAAACCCGGGATATACCGTCGGCTACCGGAATATAGCCTATTCACGTCGCATTTAGAGCGGCCATTGCGCTGTTTCCTCCCAAGTGTTGTTGGAAGACCAAAGCGAAAGTAATATGAAGATTGGGACACACAAGTGATGCTGCATGGTCATCATAAACGGATTTAACTAGAGCATTTTTGTCCAATAAAGAAATTACTTTCATGGACATTTGGGCCAGTATGAAAAAATAAAAAAAAAATGTATGCACTCACTAACTGTAAGTCGCTCTGGATAAGAGCGTCTGCTAAATGACTAAAATGTAAATGTAAATGTTTAGTTCGTTTGACATTTACCAATGTGAAACCAACTGGACCAAATGTTTTTAAAAAATACAGTGTAACAAATAGTCGAACTCTGATTGGAACTACAGCGCAAAATTATGTGACGACACCCTTGAAAAAACTAGGCCACAATCCGGATTTTTTTGTTGTTGAACATTTGGTTAAACTACGCTTTGCATGAATCAATCAACATTAATACATTTCTTACCTCATAAAAAAATCGTATCATATGTTTTAGGATACCAAAGTTTAAGAAATAGGCTACATTTCCATCAAGTATTCTGTCACTGTGAGAAGAAAATAGCATATCAGGCTCCTGTATCCTACACCTAGAAGATGGCGCCAAAATAAGAGGGAGATCACCTGAGATCAAAAGTGGTCGATCAACAAGATCAACGAGTGCCTTCTTTACAGTCACTCTGTGCATACTTGACATATGTATTAATGTATAAACATACCGCTTTCTTTATTGTAATTCATATTTCTGGATTCACGCATTTCATGACAGTCTTGACCTAAAACCTAACATATTTCACAATGTTTCACTCAGAGATGATAACAGCGGGCTACTTACGAGGATAGTTGTTCCTAAACGACAAGACAGTCCACGCAAACCATGAGCAGCATAAACTATTAACCAGCGCTGTGTTGATGACCTGGGCAGAATAACATCAAATGAAACCAGCAAACCCTCTCAGAAAACTTCGGAAAGAATATGATCATTCCATGTGTTCTTCTTCTTTGGTATAATGGTGTTCGCAACAATTATATGTGCATTCCGCCACCTACTGTACAAGTGGATAAGGATCCCAAAAAGAAAATTAAAAAAACATTTAGCTGTAACTGTATATGCATTCGTAAATCAGGTCCTTTCTTGAGTTGGGCTCTGGGATGTAATAACCGTTGAGCATCTGATCTTATGGTTGATTGTGGAGGAAAGGGGTTGAGTGTGTTAGAGTATGTGCGTGTGTCTGTGTGTGTCTGTGTGTGTGTGTGTGTGTGTTTATCCCACATCTGTTGCAAGGGGTTGTAAGGATGTTAGGGAGAATATAGGATGAACCACAATAATTGTTTGCTAAAATAATAACTGCTTGACAAAAATGTCATGTAATACAATGGCAATCCGGGTTATAGGTAACAATCTTACGCATGAACTGACAACATTATTACGCATATTAATTGATAATGATGCAAATTAAGATATGCAAGATATTTGAATATATATATATATATATATATATATATATATATATATATATATATATATATATATATATATATTCAGGTGAGAGCATTGGAAATGCTTTTGGCGGTTGACCTGCTTCTGTTTTGTGGGTGGCACTATGTGCTGTTTTCGATGGATGGGTCCTGGCCTCTACGGGGGTGGTGATCCGGGGGGACGGGGGTGGAGTATGTTGATCACTGGGATGACGGCCCAACTTGGGGTGGGGAGAACAATTGGAGGGTTACTTAGTAGCAATGCAAATATCATGGTACAGCTATATGGACACTCAATCACTATGGTATTTTATATTGGTAAATATACAAACATATACAGTGGGGGAAAAAAGTATTTAGTCAGCCACCAATTGTGCAAGTTCTCCCACTTAAAAAGATGAGAGAGGCCTGTAATTTTCATCATAGGTACACGTCAACTATGACAGACAAAATGAGAAAAAAAATCCAGAAAATCACATTGTAGGATTTTTAATGAATTTATTTGCAAATTATGGTGGAAAATAAGTATTTGGTCAATAACAAAAGTTTCTCAATACTTTGTTATATACCCTTTGTTGGCAATGACACAGGTCAAACGTTTTCTGTAAGTCTTCACAAGGTTTTCACACACTGTTGCTGGTATTTTGGCCCATTCCTCCATGCAGATCTCCTCTAGAGCAGTGATGTTTATGGGGTTGAGATCTGGAGACTGGCTAGGCCACTCCAGGACCTTGAAATGCTTCTTACGAAGCCACTCCTTCGTTGCCCGGGCGGTGTGTTTGGGATCATTGTCATGCTGAAAGACCCAGCCACGTTTCATCTTCAATGCCCTTGCTGATGGAAGGAGGTTTTCACTCAAAATCTCACAATACATGGCCCCATTCATTCTTTCCTTTACACGGATCAGTCGTCCTGGTCCCTTTGCAGAAAAACAGCCCCAAAGCATGATGTTTCCACCCCCATGCTTCACAGTAAGTATGGTGTTCTTTGGATGCAACTCAGCATTCTTTGTCCTCCAAACACGACGAGTTGAGTTTTTACCAAAAGTTTCTATTTCGGTTTCATCTGACCATATGACATTCTCCCAATCCTCTTCTGGATCATCCAAATGCACTCTAGCGAACTTCAGACGGGCCTGGACATGTACTGGCTTAAGCAGGGGGGGACACGTCTGGCACTGCAGGATTTGAGTCCCTGGCAGCGTAGTGTGTTACTGATGGTAGGCTTTGTTACTTTGGTCCCAGCTCTCTGCAGGTCATTCACTAGGTCCCCCCGTGTGGTTCTGGGATTTCTGCTCACCGTTCTTGTGATCATTTTGACCCCCACGGGGTGAGATCTTGCGTGGAGCCCCAGATCGAGGAAGATTATCAGTGGTTTTGTATGTCTTCCATTTCCTAATAATTGCTCCCACAGTTGATTTCTTCAAACCAAGCTGCTTACCTATTGCAGATTCAGTCTTCCCAGCCTGGTGCAGGTCTACAATTTTGTTTCTGGTGTCCTTTGACAGCTCTTTGGTCTTGGCCATAGTGGAGTTTTGGAGTGTGACAGTTTGAGGTTGTGGACAGGTGTCTTTTATACTGATAACAAGTTCAAACAGGTGCCATTAATACAGGTAACGAGTGGAGGACAGAGGAGCCTCTTAAAGAAGAAGTTACAGGTCTGTGAGAGCCAGAAATCTTGCTTGTTTGTAGGTGACCAAATACTTTTTTTCCACCATAATTTGCAAATAAATTCATTAAAAATCCTACAATGTGATTTTCTGGAAATTTTTTCTCTCAATTTGTCTGTCATAGTTGACGTGTACCTATGATGAAAATGACAGGCCTCTCTCATCTTTTTAAGTGGGAGAACTTGCACAATTGGTGGCTGACTAAATACTTTTTTTCCCCACTGTATATGGACAAGCAATGGCAGAGCGGCATGGACTAAGATACAGTAGAATATTATAGAATAGAATGCAGTATATACATATGAGATGAGTAGTGCAAGATATGTAAACATTATTAAAGTGACTAGTGTTCCATTTCTTAAAGTGGCCAGTGATTTCAATAGGCAGCAGCAGCCTCTAATGTGCTAGTGATGGCTATTTAACAGTCTGATGGCCTTGAGATAGAAGCTGTTTTTCATTCTCTCGGTCCCAGCTTTGATGCACCTGTACTGACCTCGCCTTCTGGATGATAGCGGGGTGAACAGGCAGTGGATCGGGTGGTTGATGTCAATTATGATCTTTTTGGCCTTCCTGTGACATCGGGTGCTGTAGGTGTCCTGGAGGGCGGGTAGTTTGCCCCCGGTAATGCGTTCGGCAGACCGCACCACCCTCTGGAGAGCCCTGCGGTTGCGAACGGTGCAGTTGCCGTACCAGGCGGTGATACAGCCCGACAGGATGCTCTCAATTGTGCATCTGTAAAAGTTTGAGGGTTTTAGGTGCCAAGCCAAGGCTCTGTTGTGCCTTCTTCACCACAGTCTGCGTGGGTGGACCATTTCAGTTTGTCAGGGATGTGTATGCCAAGGAACTTGAAGCTTTCCACCTTCTCCACAGCGGTCCCGTCGATGTGGATAGGGGCGTGCTCCCTCTGCTGTTTCCTGAAGTCCACGATCATCTCCTTTGTTTTGTTGACATTGAGTGAGAGGTTATTTTCCTGGCACCACACTCCCAGAGCCCTCACCTCCTCCCTGTAGGCTGTCTAGTCATTGTTGGTAATCAAGCCTACTACTGTTGTGTTGTCTGCAAACTTGATGATTGAGTTGGAGGCGTGCTTGGCCACGCAGTCACGGGTGAACAGGGAGTACAGAAGGGGGCTGAGCACCCACCCTTGTGGGGCCCCAGTGTTGAGGATCAGCGAAGTGGATATGTTGTTTCCTACCTTCACCACCTGGGGGCGGCCCGTCAGGAAGTCCAGGACCCAGTTGCACAGGGCGGGGTTCAGACCCAGGGCCTCGAGCTTAATGATGAGCTTGGAGGGTACTATGGTGTTGAATGCTGAGCTATAGTCAATGAACAGCATTCTTACATAGGTATTCCTCTTGTCCAGATGGGATAGGGCAGTGTGCAGTGTGATGGCGATTGCATCGTCTGTGGATCTATTGGGGGTGGTAAGCAAATTGAAGTGGGTCTAGGGTGTCAGGTAAGGTAGAGGTGATATGATCCTTAACTAGCCTCTCAAAGCACTTCATGATGACAGAGGTGAGTGCTACGGGGCGATAGTCATTTAGTTCAGTTACCTTTGGTATTAGAAATGTTGTGTCGGAAGTCAAATGTTGCTGGTCATTGCTGTAACAAAGGAGTCCGCTCATACTGAACCTTGATCATAAGTTTATTCATATCACAAGCTTTCAGCATGAGTTACAGGTGTCAAGATCACCCGGAGAGCAACGTCCCAGATTGCAATGGCTGCTCTAACCTCTTCTTCCTCCAGCATATACTTATAAACAATGCAAAAATATGGGTTGCTCCCTCTGCTGTCCAATCACCTGTCTCCCCTGGGGCGTCACCCTACAAATGGCTACTTTTGAACTAAGATAAACATCCCCTCTGGTTCCATTAAGAAAGTCATAATCTTAATACACTACATATCCCCCCTTCGAGACGAACTAAAAGTCTCGAAAACAAACAGAATAGGATTATGACAAGTAACAATTTATCTTATTGAGTATCTTTAACATTAAACCAAAAAAAACATGTTACTCTAGAGTGTAAATACCTTTCCATGAAATATGAATAAATGTTTATGAAGTGTGAATACATTACTATGAAATATGAACAAATCTTTATGGAGTGTGAGAGCGAAAAACTGTCTGGCAGCCATCTTTCCAGATATCCATCCATCAATCAAGACAGTAAAATTCTCTCACGGTCCCTCTGCCCCAGGCAACCACCTAGGTACTCCCGATGAATTCATAAATCCTTATCAATGCATTTGAAACTATGATGCAATTAAATACACATGTAAGTCCCTGCAAACAAAATACTATCCAAAATGTCCACACCAAGGCTGGTCAACCCATCGGACCCTACCGTGGACCTCTATCCCTGCCTAGACTCCCTGTCCCTAAGCATTCACGAAATAAACAAAAACATCTAAGTTCCCCACATGTATTCAATAACATCAAATATCATTCTACAAAAATTAATACCTAAGAATATGACACAAATTATGTATTACACATGCAAATATGTCTATATTTCATTGCAGACACTGGAATGTAGTCCACTACACTTCATCTCCCCCGTAGTCTCCTCTTCCAATGCATCGTTGATGATGGAATCGGAATCTTTCCACACCCTCCTTGTTCCATCTCCTCCAGTCATTCTCCCTTCATATTGTCCCTTCATATTGTCCTTGTTTGAGTATTTCAATCTCTACATTTTCCCCCAAATGCTTCTGGAAGAAAAGAAAAGACCAAACAGTATCTTTTGCAAAACAACATTTTCAAATTAAACATCAATATCAGCTAAGAATATAAAAATGATATATAAATTATATATGAATCACTATAAATGATAGAATAATGAAATAGGATATGTGATTCATTCATACACTTCCCCCCTTTTGATTCATAACATCATACTAAAATCACACTAATATTGAATTTTTTTTGGAAAAATGATCAAATAATCAAAAAATGATATTTATCATCAATACTCCATCCAGTCCCACTTGTCCCCTCTTCATCCAGATCAGGAACAGTCAACAACGCATCTGAGTGTTGTCTCCAGGCATCACTACTCCAACCTATCTCAATATCATAGCTTTCGCAAAGGTCAGTAACAAATTACAAACATCACACACAGTGCTATCAAAGCTGCTATTACAATCTGAACCATTACTGCTCCTACTGGGCCTAACTGATCTTGCAACCAAGTCTTCGCTGACCATCCAGCTCCTTCAGATCTACCAAACGCATCCCTTATATATTTCAAACGCATAGTGATACTATCTGAACTATCTGGAATCAAAGTATAGCTAATATTATCAATATGATCTGCCAAAAATGTTACACCATACCATGGAAAAAGTCCCACTTCTCTCTTAGACTTATCCTCCAATGATAGGCTTCAAGACTATGAAAATGTCGCCATGTCCCTTTTCACCCAATTTCCAAACCTAGAATCAGATTTATCTGTGTCTGGTGCTACCCCTCTTTTAATGGTAAAAACCTCATATGGAAGCTTCAACGTTGACATGTAACAACATCCTGTCCATCCATAGGGTAAGAATATATACGCTTTATCACCACAAACCCTCCAAATATCTCTAAAATTCCAAATAGTCACATTGTCAGGCAAAAGCTAATCGTTCACCATCAAAGTCTTGCGGCTCGTTCTTACTACCTGGAACATAAAAAGTAACATTATATTTCTCATTACTACCCTTAAGGTCATGCTTACCCAAAGTTATCATATAACATCACAATCTGATATTCCCATAAACATACCCCTTACATCATATGTTTTATTAGAACAAAAACAACTTTTAGCCCTCACTGGTTTCACCTCCAATGCTTCAGGGTTCGCTGTTAACTGATTTTCCTTCCCATCTAACAAATTCACATAGGGTAATTCACTTAACCCAATAACACTTAAACCTAGGCTTAAACAAATGTTTTGACAACGACATTATTTCATCTGTTAATGATTGTTGCTGATACAACAGTCATGACAAAGCATAAGATTGATACATACTTGATAGAGGTCGAGCGACCGTCTCTAAAATGTTTGGTGCTGGAATTCTCAACAGACATGGACCCTCAAGATTCCTCACTGATCTTACAGAATGAGCTAGCTGCTGGAACCAAATATTCCTACCTGCCCATCATCTTTAATTTTCACAACAGAAGAATCTCTCTTCCCTAACGAGCGGTACTGATCAGATACCTCTCCTTGTCTGTCATTAAAATCAAAGACCTCATCCTGTACCTCCATGATAGTATCCTTCACTATTTCAGATGAATCTATATTGTTCTCTACCACTATCTGCTCTCCTATTTTAACCCTATCCTTACTATCATTGACAGCACTCCCTATCCGTACCATTTCAGAAAAGTTGTTGTTTGTGTCTGTGTCATACTTCCTACATTTGTCATTGCCGTCGCACCATTAATCCCTTTCAAAGTTACCATTAAAGTAGTTGATTTAGTTGATGTATTAACACCCTTAACTACTTCTAGTGGGAAAGCTACCGATATCCTCTGTGTATTATTTACTGTTGGAGTGACTACTGTAATCTACTTCTCCTGAACTCCTTCGGTGACTGTGGAAGCTTCAACAGATTTCAAATCTTCCATTATAAGCGTCACTTTACGAATTACATAGCCTTTTAACCAATAATTCTTAACCGGAACAAATTTGAATGCTTGCACTAGATAAGTACACATATATTCTCCCTGATCTTTCTCTGTAACATTACGCAAATATAAATGAACAAACACTCATAACCCTCTTCCACTTCATATCGTTGTACAAACTATACCTCCTTTGACTAGGTGCAACAGCTTCTACTCCTGGTCCTGATAACAATACTTCTTCTCCATAATTATCTCTCCATGTGGGAGGAACGTCCCCTCTCCCCTCCATCTCTCACATCTACAATGAAGATGAGCTGGATCACTCATCCTAACCCTGATAACAGTCTTTTCCTCTAAAATTGGTGCTGGAGCTATTGGTTCCCTTATAATCAAATGCGATATATTTATGGCTTTAATAACTATCAATGTTGAAAGAGTTAAATTGCTTCTCACTGTTGTTTTAATAGACTGACGTGTTAATGTCCTTATTGTTACTTCATCTAGTTTCCCCAAAGCTTTGAACTCTTTGCTTGTACTTCCATCTATCACCACTAGTGTCAATGACGTAAATGTAACTTACAATTCACTCTCTCTCTCCTACTCTAAACCCTCACTTTCAAACTTGAAATTACCTTGATCTTCCTGCTGGGAATTGTAAATATAGATACTCAATCACCCTCAATCTTCTCTTATCATTCAGCAACGCATACTTGCATCTGCTCCTAACAGATCTAAACTCCTACCATATCTATCTTCCCACTAAACTCTAAAATGCCCTTCACCACTGTTCTCTCTCTTTTACCACTACTAACTAACATTGAAACTTAGCTTACTGTCTTAGAGTTCCTTCAACCCTAGTTCTCCTAACTTTTTTTTAATCTAATCTTTTCTCCTAACTTTTAAAAACCTTTTCCACTGACTTATTCACAAAATCCTTTACCACCAAATTTTTAGAATATGTGATCGGGAAGTCCCCACCTGCTTCTGACTCCTTTACCACACAGACTTGGCAAACGACTAAACATCTTTTAGCCTAGCCTGAAATCTCTTGGTGTAGGAATGTAACCCAGAATAACAGTCACCCTTTTAACTTTATTTTCAGACAGATTGTCTAATAGGCAGTCTAATAGATTATCATCCTTCCTATGATATTATCTTTTTAAGCAAATATGATTCCCAAAAACCCTACTTTTTTTAAAATCCTCCACCAGACAGTTGTCTAGTGTACATCATATTGTACAGTTCAATTTACACAATGCATCTCTTTCCAACAATGCAATAGGTATATGTTCTAATATTAGTATGTCTATTTTAATTTCTCTTTGATTTTATAGAAGAGCTCAATTGGTTCCTTAAGAGTAATTAGCTGTTTTACTCCCTCAAATCCTATCCCAATTAGTTAATTTTTACATAGTGAGATGTTTAACCTCTTTAGGCTCAACACAGATATAAAAGCTTTTCCACTATTCACCTCTCCTAGTCCTTTGTTTTTACTTCAATTGTTAGATATTTTCTCTTCTTCTCTAATCGGTGCTATCAGCTGACACCCCCCTTTCGGATCTTCTAGGCACCTCTAGAATCCTGAAGGGTTCACCTAGAGAACAGGTGAATCTTCACTTGCTCCTTTATCTTTCCTCAGAAATTTCCTCTGTTGTTTCCTCCTGGCCCATTGCAATCACAGGTAAAGTAACCAACCTGTCCACAATTATAACCGTCTTCTTCTGGAAGTTGCTGGAAGTGTAGCTGAATCTTCCTCCTCCTTCTAAGCCTTCTCGTCCTCTTCCTCTCCAATTCTGTGTCTGCCCAGAAACTGGCTGTGGATATGAAACAACTGGTACCCCCAATGGTGGGCTGTACAATTGCGGTTGGAACTGGTCCTGTTTGAAGCTGTAACAGTGATTGTTGATTTGGTTCACTCTGATTCTTCATAACCAAAGCTTCTCTTCTCCACCAGTTGTATGATTGAGTTTTCTGAGAAGTTTCTTGGTCCTGTTCCTTCTTGTTGTTAAACATATCAGTATCTTTCAACAGCTTATATCCTAAGTTTCTGTCCTCGAAATATCATCTTCCATCATCTTCTTACTAGTGGCCTTTTTCCTTGGCCTCACTGTATTCTTCTCCTCCAATTCTTGGGATTCTTTCTCAGCAGTTTTTTTCTTCTCTTCTGTATCTTCATCCTCATCTTTCCGAACCTCATTCTTCTCTTAGTTCCAGACATCTCGGTTTTTTCTTACTTCTGGAGTTTTGGATTCATTTTTATTGTTGTTTCTGCTTGTCCTCTATCTATTATTCGTTCATCTTCATCTCTGATGCAATAATCACCCTCCTGGATGATCACTGGAAGCTGAGGATAAACATCCCTAAGCTCTACTTCCTTCTCATAAGGTGGGTGTCTTTTTTGCTGAATCCGTGTGTGAGAAAGGTGTACTAACTTCTGCCATTAGTTTTTTCTGTCGCCTTCTCTTCCTTTAGCCTTTTCTCTATACCTTTGTTTTATCTTATCGCTGGAATCTTTTATCAGTTTTTGTTTGAGAATGAAGGCAACTTTTGTTTCATTTGCGGATAACCTAGCAATACTTTAGTTAAAGGATTACTATTTTGTACTATATCAACAGGTGTAATTACCTTCATAGCCTTGCTGTCCTTTCTCCCCATTGTAGCAACCCTTTTATATTCCTTTATTGTGAATTATTTTATTTTAGACTATATAGCCTATGGCTTCCCCCCTTTAATTATTAATATAAACCAAACAACCCCATTTTTTTTTTTTTTTTTATTCAAAAAAAAAATATTCAAAAAATATTTTTAATTAAAATAAAAAAATAAAATCAATTAAAAAATCAATTAAAAATTATGAATAATTAAAACCATTTTTTTTTATTTCTATATCCTATCTTACCAATTCATCAATTAGTGGCTATCTTACCAATCCTAAAAACAAAGCCCTCTACCCCTACAATCACTACAATACCCATAAACCCCCTTGCTCTATAAGCACCTAATTATCTTAATTTTACAGAATAATGTTAGTACTCGATTTCCAACACAACTGCAATCAAACCCAAGTGATGCACAGAGACTCCAAAATGCAAATTTTATTCAAATGATCAGTCTGTTGCCAAGCCTCTGTGAAATTGTCATAACATCAAATATCCTGTAGGGGAAGATTTTGTAAACAGACCCAGCCTGATATGACTCGATCCTCTGTCACGTGACGTACACGCCAGCATTTCTCTTTCTTTCTCCCTCTCTCTCCTCTCATTCCTCTCATATGACAAAAGAGCATAGAAACAGAAAAAGAATTTAGCAGTTTATGCAATCACTGAGTTATCCACTTCAATATTTCCCCCACTCATATTCGCTCTAAGACTTACCTCAGGACTAAATAGCTCAATAACATTTTTATTTATTTTAATCCGTCATTTAATTTAATTTATTATAATCCGTCAACATATATCTAATTTATAAATTCACTACATCTCAACAAATAGTTTCATTTTCAAACAACAGCCGCTTTAACAACTAGAAGATTCGTGTCCAAATCTCCCCTTTTTCTGTGTCTGTTTTCTCTGTCTCCCCCTGCAGCCCAGTCTAACAGAAATATGACCAATTTACCCACAATCCCCCGTGTTGTAGTTTTAAGTAAACAACGTGTTGTAGTCTAGTGCCGTAAAAAACAAACGTCTCATAATCTCGTGCCGTAAACTCCCCCGTTTTGTAGTGTAGTGTCGTAAAATTAAACGCATGCGCAAATACATTTAACGATACGATTTCCAGACAATAGAACGCCAGCATTCTACCCCAGCCCCTCTCTTTTACCCTTTATAGTCAAACAATAACACTTAACAGAGCTCACAATCGCATAGAACCTGAATTCTACACACACAAACATAATTTAAGAGGCTTTATTCCATCGCAATGGCCCTCTAAGGTGACACGTTAGCATGTAGCATGTAACACAATTAGCATTCAGCATTAGCATTTAGCATTTAGCTTAGCCTTTATGTACAATGTGGCATGACGCAATATAACCTGCATTGTGCCTAAATTATTTTCCCTTTTCCACTAACTTTATGCTGCCGTGAGTTCAATAGATATCTACAGAGAGATTACCCCAAGCAGACATCCCGTCGGATGAAAGATGAGCCGTAACCACAATCAAATAAATTCCACAACCCCAGTCTTTAGACTGACCTAAAAACACCTAAACGCGTTATGAGGATTTATGGCCCCATCCTATGATGGCCTCGTTTCGAGGTCTTATCAGATTCACAATGCCCTAATTGTGTATACGTATATCTGCCTTTATTCACTACCATCGATTGCTCTAAACTTCCTATTATTTGCGCCGTTTACCAATGCAACCAAATTTTAGTAATTCCCCCCAATGAGCCAGCGAAACTACTAATGCCCAAATTGTGTGAGAAAATCTCACCTTAGAGCCGGCTTGATAGCGGTAGTCAACTCGCGACTCAGGAAGGGAACCAAGAACGATGCAGTCAGATCCCGGACGAGCCCCCCATTTATCGTGTATCTTGTCGCTGCTGGTACTTATTGCTGTCAAACAAAGGAGTCCGCTCATACTGAACCTTTGATCATAAGTTTTATTCATATCACAACGATTTCAGCATAAGTGACGGATGTCATGACACCCGGAGAGAGCGACGTCCCAGATTGCAATGGTCGCTCTAACCTCTTCTTCGTCCAGCATATACTTATAAACAATGCAAAAATATGGGTTGCTCCCTCTGCTGTCCAATCACCTGTCTCCCCTGGGGCGTCACCCTACAAATGACTACTTTTGAACTAAGATAAACATCCCCTCTGGTTCCATTAAGAAAGTCATAATCTTAATACACTACAAGTTCAATCTTGGTTTCATCAGACCAGAGAATCTTGTTTCTCCTGGTCTGAGTCCTTTAGGTGCCTTTTGGCAAACTCCAAGCGGGCTGTCATGTGCCTTTTACTGAGGAGTGGCTTCCGTCTGGCCACTCTACCATAAAGACCTGATTGGTGGAGTGCTGCAGAGATGGTTGTCCTTCTGGAAGGTTCTCCCAGCTCCACAGAGGAAGTCTGGAGCTCTGTCAGAGTGACCATCGGGTTCTTGGTCACCTCCCTGACCAAGGCCCTTCTCCCCCGATTGCTCAGTTTGGCCGGGCGGCCAGCTCTAGGAAGAGTCTTGGTGGAGACAACTTTTTCTTCCCTCCACTCCAATATGTTCTCCCCTCCTCCGCTCCAATATGTTCTCCCCTCCTCCCCTCCAATATGTTCTCCCCTCCTCCCCCTCCAATATGTTCTCCCCTCCTCCCCTCCAATATGTTCTCCCCTCCAATATGTTCTCCCCCTCCTCCGCTCCAATATGTTCTCCCCTCCTCCCCCCTCCAATATGTTCTCCCCTCCTCCCCTCCAATATGTTCTCCCCTCCTCCCCTCCAATATGTTCTCCCCTCCAATATGTTCTCCCCTCCTCCGCTCCAATATGTTCTCCCCTCCTCCCCTCCAATATGTTCTCCCCTCCTCCACTCCAATATGTTCTCCCCTCCAATATGTTCTCCCCTCCTCCGCTCCAATATGTTCTCCCCTCCTCCCCTCCAATATGTTCTCCCCTCCTCCACTCCAATATGTTCTCCCCTCCAATATGTTCTCCCCTCCAATATGTTCTCCCCTCCTCCCCTCCAATATGTTCTCCCCTCCAATATGTTCTCCCCTCCTCCCCTCCAATATGTTCTCCCCTCCTCCACTCCAATATGTTCTCCCCTCCTCCCCTCCAATATGTTCTCCCCTCCAATATGTTCTCCCCTCCTCCCCTCCAATATGTTCTCCCCTCCAATATGTTTTTATTTTTGGCTCCAATATGTTTTTTTTTTTGGTATATTGTCGCATTTATCCTAAAGAGACTTAATTGAATACTTTATAGGTCCTAGTGTGACCTCCCTGAATCAATCCCTAAATGTGTATTTGGGGTAAAAATGAAACATTTTACTTTTCTATATGTTTTTATTATACTACAGTTTGATCGACTGCTTCAGACATTTGCAGTGTACAGTAAAGAAAAATAAGATTTACAGGGTTTTTGGCTTTTCATACAGATTTATTTTTTTTGATTGATGATGTCAAAATGTTAAAATGAAAAACAAAAATGATTTTCTGAAAACCCAGCCACGTTCAGGACTGATTGAATGGATGTTTGTGTTGACTCAATCCACACGACAGCAGAATATTGTCTGCAGACTAGTTGGTTTGCTCTCGTCACCCATTGCGAGCCTGTTTAGTTGGTTTCTGTATACATGCAGTACGAGTTCTGGTAGAAGTCTGTTTAATTCAATAACAAAATGCTACCATCGAGAAAACAAACAATTGCACCTTTGGGTATTGCACGCCTGAAGTAAAATGTAAATGTAAATGTAAGTAATGCCAAGGAAAAGTAAATGGGGTGTATTCACTAGTGCACACCGTAGCAAACCGTTTTGCATCGGAAAATGTTTTGCAACAACAACAGTTTCTATTGGACCATTTCAGGTTAGGTCCCGCCCCTTTTTGTTCCAATACATCCATGGAAAATCGAGGGACTAAAATAACCTTTAAAATGTATCCTGTTGAAGTTGCACACTGCAGTGTAAGGATAAGGAAGCCACCGAGACACGCATGAAGATGAAATATTCTCTCCAGATAACTGGGCGCTGTTCATTAGGGGCACTTTACAGAACATATTTTGTGTTTCTTACTGGACAACTCCAACTCAGGCTGACACAACAGGGCCGTATTCATTAGCGAAAAAACGTTTTGCAGTGGAAAATGAAAACCAGTGTTGCTTATTGGACAGGGGGGGGGTTCAGTTAGTCCCTTCCTGTTTCAGTCAGTTTTCTTCCGTTTGGAGCCTAATGAACACGACCCAGGAGGAATGAAAACCTCCAACAGTAACCATTTTAATGTCATCTGTCCAGTTTATCTATGCATTGCCCTCATTATACTAGGTCCTCAATACTGTCTGCCAACCACATTTATTTTATCTTTACAAGAAAATGACCATATTTAATACATATAGTATACAAACTTATACCTTAATGATGTTTGTCAATGTATCGACTCTTCTGCAGATATTCATGTGTGATTGTCTTTGAGTTTACAGATGAGACTGTCTATCGTAGCACTGGTCGGTCATATTGTTTTATACCAACAAAAACCCTTGACAAAACCACAACGGTCATGTCTCATGTACTTCATAATATATTGTATTTATCTTTGTTTTATCCACAACTCTTCAGATTTAGCATCATTATTTTTTTTACAAATGTCAGCATGTCTACGGGGGTTTGTTCTGCCAACTTGCCAAATTTTGCGACAAA
Source organism: Coregonus suidteri (assembly GCA_036851935.1). Classification (NCBI taxonomy): domain Eukaryota; kingdom Metazoa; phylum Chordata; class Actinopteri; order Salmoniformes; family Salmonidae; genus Coregonus; species Coregonus suidteri. Next base: position 52,042,131 of record CM072233.1, read on the forward strand.
ATAATATTGACAGATCAAAAATAAAAATCTTTCAGTTTCTCATCCTCAGGGACAGAACTACATTATTCTTACATATCTGTTTAGGTCCATATTCACACAGCAGAGGGCAGTCCTGGGCTGGGGCTGCGTCCCAAATCTACGGAACCCTATCCCCTATATAGTGCACTACTTTTAACCAGAGCCCTATGGGGTCAAAAGTCGTGCCCTAAATAGGGGATAGGATGCAGACACAGATCTCCTGTGTTGGATCTCTGACAGGAGCTATTGAGTCATTTCCAATTGCGCTGCCTAAAAAAAAATATACAAACAAAAAAAACGAAAGCAAACGAAAACTGTAGTCCATCCATGTCAGGAAATAAAGCATCTGGTGATTATTGGATAAAGCTAAAGGGGAGGAGAGTCCTTCCCTTTCCTGCATCCTTCCGTCAATCATTCCTTCAATCCTTCCTTCCTCTGAAGAGTTGGGACTGCAGGCACTGAGCACCGGGGTGCAAATGAAACAGCATCATCAGGAGGATGCTTCTTCACTCTCTTCCCCCACCTCTCTTTTTTGCTCTCTCTCTCTCTCTCTCTCCATTCATCGCTGAGTTTTTTAATCTTCCTGGTTCACCGGACCGCGTGAAGTCCCTGTCAGCGGAGATAGAAGTGCTGTCTCATCAGGCAGAGCTCTGGACACCTCTCCCTGGGGTCCTCGGAGCGCCCATGCTACAACAAGGCCTTCGGAGACCACATTTCCCAGAGTGCAGTGCTTCTGCTTTGTCCTCTAGCTACCACAGTGGAACTGGAATGCTACTCAGACTTCCCGGATCATGTGATCTGGTCCAAGGGCAGAGTAGAGATGGTGCATAGGTGGAGTGGAGGGATGCTTGCTAGCTGGTAGCTAACCAGCAGAGCTAGCTGTCTGTCTGGTGAAGGGTTAGCAACATTAGCTAGCTGGTAGCTAACCAGCAGAGCTAGCTGTCTGTCTGGTGAAGGGTTAGCAACATTAGCTAGCTGGTAGCTAACCAGCAGAGCTAGCTGTCGGTCTGGTGAAGGGTTAGCAACATTAGCTAGCTGGTAGCTAACCAGCAGAGCTAGCTGTCTGTCTGGTGAAGGGTTAGCAACATTAGCTAGCTGGTAGCTAACCAGCAGAGCTAGCTGTCTGTCTGGTGAAGGGTTAGCAACATTAGCTAGCTGGTAGCTAACCAGCAGAGCTAGCTGTCGGTCTGGTGAAGGGTTAGCAACATTAGCTAGCTGGTAGCTAACCAGCAGAGCTAGCTGTCTGTCTGGTAAAGGGATAGCAACATTAGCTAGCTGGTAGCTAACCAGCAGAGCTAGCTGTCTGTCTGGTGAAGTGATAGCAACATTAGCTAGCTGGTAGCTAACCAGCAGAGCTAGCTGTCTGTCTGGTGAAGGGTTAGCAACATTAGCTAGCTGGTAGCTAACCAGCAGAGCTAGCTGTCTGTCTGGTGAAGGGGTTAGCAACATTAGCTAGCTGGTAGCTAACCAGCAGAGCTAGCTGTCTGTCTGGTGAAGGGTTAGCAACATTAGCTAGCTGGTAGCTAACCAGCAGAGCTAGCTGTCTGTCTGGTGAAGGGTTAGCAACATTAGCTAGCTGGTAGCTAACCAGCAGAGCTAGCTGTCTGTCTGGTGAAGGGTTAGCAACATTAGCTAGCTGGTAGCTAACCAGCAGAGCTAGCTGTCTGTCTGGTGAAGGGTTAGCAACAATAGCTAGCTGGTAGCTAACCAGCAGAGCTAGCTGTCTGTCTGGTGAAGGGATAGCAACATTAGCTAGCTGGTAGCTAACCAGCAGAGCTAGCTGTCTGTCTGGTGAAGGGAATAGCAACATTAGCTAGCTGGTAGCTAACCAGCAGAGCTAGCTGTCGGTCTGGTGAAGGTTTAGCAACAATAGCTAGCTGGTAGCTAACCAGCAGAGCTAGCTGTCGGTCTGGTGAAGGGTTAGCAACATTAGCTAGCTGGTAGCTAACCAGCAGAGCTAGCTGTCGGTCTGGTGAAGGGTTAGCAACATTAGCTAGCTGGTAGCTAACGAGCAGAGCTAGCTGTCTGTCTGGTGAAGGGATGGAAGAGCAGGAGGCGGGAGCGAGAGGCAGAATGGAGGGGAAAAAGAGAGGAGGTGGCCGAGAGAGAGGGAGAGGGAGGGAGAACCAGGAGACGTGGGGCAGGTCCGTTGCTAGGCGGTCCGTTGCTAGGCGGTCCGTTGCCCAGGCGGTGCGTCCGTCTCCTAGGAGATCATCTCCAGGATGTAGAAAACCAGCTCCATGACGACGGGGCCCTCGCTGAGTTGACATGCCCGCTGTGGATGACAGGGATCAGGGTGCTGTCCAGATCGCTCAGGTACTGTGGGAGGAGAGGCTGGCCGTTACTGCCCGCCAGGTAACCCACCTGGGAACAAGACAGAGACAGGTGGTTATTATCCATCTGTTTGGGTATCCTAGGCACAGTGGTTGCTGTAGAACAAACCTACACTGCTCTGTCACCTAGTCCGGGACCAAGTCATCACAGACAGCTTGTTGCTTCACAGGTTGTTGTTTCTTACCCTGGTTTAGAAGAAAATTAACAGATGCTCTGGCTGCCCTTCCTCTGTGAAGAGTTGGGACTGCAGGCACTGAGCACCGGGGTGCAAATGAAACAGCATCATCAGGAGGACGCTTCTGGGGCGGCAGGTAGCTTAGTGGTTAAGAGCGTTGTGCCAGTAACCGAAAGGTCGCTGGTTCTAATCCCCGAGCAGACTAGGTGAAAAATCTGTCGATGTGCCCTTGAGCAAGGAACTTAACCCTAATTGCTCCTGTAAGTCCCTCTGGATAAGAGCGTCTGCTAAATGACTAAAAATGTAAATGTAATGTAAATGCCCTGATTGGCAGAAATCGTGTCAATTGTGTTCAACCCTTGCTCTGCTGTCACAGGTTGTTGTTTCTTATCCTGGTTTAGAAGAAAATTAACCGATGCTCTGGCTGTCCTGATTGGCTGAAATCGTGTTAATTGTGTTTAACCCTTGCTCTGCTGTCACAGGGGAGAGAGGGACTCTGGATTGGACCTTTGATGAACATGTATTAAAAAGCCCCTGTACCTGGTCTGAGTCGAGGGTGACCCGTAGGCTCAGCTTGGCCATGCCATCCTCCTTCAACAGTTTGAGGTGCGGGCACAGCGCCACACAGAACGCCCTCGCCACGTTCTCCGTCAGGCGGCTGTGATCAGCAGGGTCGCTCAGACAGTTGGGCTGGGTCTGGTCGTCACTCTGGAGGAAGAAGACCTGGAGACATGGGAAATAGAATGGTTAGAACCGGCTCTGAACTGGTGCATGCAAATCTCAAATGTATCTAAAGTGCATTTATCTCCATGCAAATACGGAATAAAATAATTAAAATGAGGTGTTTTCCCCCAGCAATATTTCTAACACCAATCCATTCCTTTTAAATCCATGAAGGGGAGGGAGTGAGTGAGTGCACACCTCCGGGGAGAAGGGTGAGGTGACAACACGTCACATACCTCTGTCCAGCGGATGACCTTCCCATTGGCCTTGAACTCTGACCCGTGGAAGACCTTCACACTGGTGATGGATTCCATAGACTTCCCATCGATAGGACTGATCACTCTGTGGGGGGAGGTTTAGTTAAAACACTTACTGTCGGTCATAGATGGACCCAAGAGGGAAAAGCTATTTTTTAAAGTCCAAATCGATCCCTAACCTCTAGCCACTCCTGTAGATTGAGAGAGGATTGGATCATTGGAAGAAATATGGCAACATTACCTTTCCACCCACCCAAATCAGAAGGCAAGGTGAAGCTATTACAAAAAATGCTTATGTCTAGCCAATCCCCTCAGATCTACAGGAGTTCAGGGGCTAGGAGTTGATTTGGAATTCAGGAAACACTCACCCCTTGTTGAAGTTGTGTTCATCATCTAGCCACTGAATATGAACGTGTTCCTCCCTCTTTCACTCCCTCCCCCCTCCTCCCTCTCCCTCCTCACTCTCTCCCCCTCCTCCCTCCCTCCCCCTTTCCCCTTTCCCCTCCCTCCCCCTCCTCCCTCCCTCCCTCTTTCCCCTCACCCCTTCCCCCTCCTCCCTCCCTCCCTCCCCCTTTCCCCTTCCCCCTCACCCCTTATTGAAGTTGAGGTCATCATCTATCCACTGTATGTGAACGTGTTCCTGGCCGTCCTCCTGGTCTACCAGACCACAGGCGACACTAAAGTCCTTCATGTCCCTCAGGGCTTGCCGTAGAGCGTCCATAGTTTCTCCTGTGATCTGCACCATCACACCGTCTACAGGGGAACAACAGATATATAACACCATCACACCGTCTACAGGGGGAACAAACAGATATATAACACCATCACACCGTCTACAGGGGAACAAACAGATATATAACACCATCACACCGTCTACAGGGGAACAACAGATATATAACACCATCACACCGTCTACAGGGGAACAACAGATATATAACACCATCACACCGTCTACAGGGGAACAACAGATATATAACACCATCACACCGTTCTACAGGGGAACAACAGATATATAACACCATCACACCGTCTACAGGGGAACAAACAGATATATAACACCATCACACCGTCTACAGGGGAACAACAGATATATAACACCATCACACCGTCTACAGGGGAACAACAGATATATAACACCATCACACCGTCTACAGGGGAACAACAGATATATAACACCATCACACCGTCTACAGGGGAACAACAGATATATAACACCATCACACCGTCTACAGGGGAACAACAGATATATAACACCATCACACCGTCTACAGGGGAACAACAGATATATAACACCATCACACCGTCTACAGGGGAACAACAGATATATAACACCATCACACCGTCTACAGGGGAACAACATGTACAGTGGCTTGCGAAAGTATTCACCCCCTTTGGCATCTTTTCGATTTTGTTGCCGTACAACCTGGAATGAAAATGGATTTTTGGGGGGTTTGTATCATTTGATTTACACAACATCCCTATCACTTTGAAGATGCAAAATATTTTTTTTTGTGAAACAAACAAGAAATAAGACAGAAAAACAGAAAACTTGAGCGTGCATAACTATTCACCCCCAAGACTCTTGGGGTATGTCTCTATAAGCTTGGCACATCTAGCCACTGGGATTTTTGCCCATTCTTCAAGGCAAAACTGCTCCAGCTCCTTCAAGTTGGATGGGTTCCGCTGGTGTACAGCAATCTTTAAGTCATACCACAAATTCTCAATTGGATTGAGGTCTGGGCTTTGACTAGGCCATTCCAAGACATTTAAATGTTTCCCCTTAAATGGTGTTCTCGGGGTGATGAGAGGTGTTGGTTTGCGCCAGACATAGCGTTTTTCCTTGATGGCCAAAAAGCTCAATTTTAGTCTCATCTGACCAGAGTACCTTCTTCCATATGTTTGGGGAGTCTCCCACATGGCTTTTGGCAAACACCAAACGTTTTTTGCTTATTTTTTTCTTTAAGCAATGGCTTTTTTCTGGCCACTCTTCCGTAAAGCCCAGCTCTGTGGAGTGTACAGCTTAAAGTGGTCCTATGGACAGATACTCCAATCTCCGCTGTGGAGCTTTGCAGCTCCTTCAGGGTTATCTTTGGTCTCTTTGTTGCCTCTCTGATTAATGCCCTCCTTGCCTGGTCTGTGAGTTTTGGTGGGCGGCCCTCTCTTGGCAGGTTTGTTGTGGTGCCATATTCTTTCAATTTTTTAATAATGGATTTAAAAAATGGTGCTCCGTGGGATGTTCAAAGTTTCTGATATTTCTTTATAACCCAACCCTGATCTGTACTTCTCCACAACTTTGTCCCTGACCTGTTTGGAGAGCTCCTTGGTCTTCATGGTGCCGCTTGCTTGGTGGTGCCCCTTTGCTTAGTGGTGTTGCAGACTCTGGGGCCTTCAGAGAACAGGTGCATATATATATATATATATATATATATATATATATATATATATATATATATATATATATATATATATATATATAATATATATATATATATATATATATATTATATATATATATATATATATATATATATATATATATATATATATATATATATATATATATATATATATATATATATATACACTGAGATCATGTGACACTTAGATTGCACACAGGTGGACTTTATTTAACTAATTATGTGACTTCTGAAGGTAATTGGTTGCACCAGACTTATTTAGGGGCTTCATAGCAAAGGGGGTGAATACATATGTACGCACCACTTTTCCGTTATTTACACTACCGTTCAAAGGTTTTGGGTCACTTAGAAATGTCCTTGTTTTCGAAAGAAAAGCAAATTTTTTGTCTGTGTACTACTCCCTTCACAAAACAGCGCAAACTGGCTCTAACCAGAATAGAAAGAGGAGTGGGAGGCCCCAGTGCACAACTGAGCAAGAGGACCATGACATGAAATCCAAATAGAATCCATAAAGAAAAATCCATTGTCGTAATGCAACAAAATAGGAAAAACGCCAAGGGGGATGAATACTTTTGCAAGGCACTTATATGTCACACCATCACACCGTCTACAGGGGAACAACAGATGTATAACAGGTACGCTCCATCCACATCAGGAATTATACGGTAAAAAATATGTGGGTAAACTAAACCCGGAGCACCACAAAAAACACTACATTTAGTGTAACAGGTGGGTACACACGATTCACAAATAAAAAAAAGGTGGGTAAACTGGAGTACCTTCTACGATGCTGGTCTTGGCCAGGTGTCCTGCCTTTAGAGAACCGCTGAACACAAAGAAGCAGGCGCCGGTCACTGGAAGAAAGAACAAGAAATATTGGTTTTAGTCACCATGACATTTTCCATCTGAAGGGATTCAACACTAGCGCCATCTATGGTTAGTCCCACTTCACAGACTATGAACTCCCCATGGTGTGTGTGTGGTGTGTGTGTGTGTGTCTACCTCTGCGTGGTTGGTGGTGGATGCTGATGGCCTGTGTGTGTGTGTGTGTGTGTGTGTGTGTCTACCTTTGCGTGGTTGGTGGTGAATGCTGATGGCCTGTGTCTGTGTCTGTGTCTGTGTCTGTGTGTCTGTGTGTGTGTGTGTCTGTGTGTGTGTCTGTGTGTGTGTCTGTGTGTGTGTGTGTGTGTCTGTGTGTGTGTGTGTGTGTGTGTGTGTGTGTGTGTGTGTGTGTGTGTGTGTGTGTGTGTGTGTGTGTGTGTGTGTGTGTGTGTGTGTGTGTGTGTGTGTGTGTGTGTGTGTGTGTGTGTGTGTGTGTGTGTGTGTGTGTGTGTGTGTGTGTGCGTGTGTGTGTGGTGTGTGTGTGTTTGGGTGTGTGTGTTCTACCTGCGTGTGGTGGTGGATGCTGATGGCCTGTGTCTGTGTGTACCTCTACGTGGTTGTGTGCTGTGCCTGTGTGTGTCTACCTCTACGTGGTTGGTGGTGGATGGATGGCCTGTGTGTGTACCTGTGGTTGATGCTGATGGCCTGTGTGTGTGTCTCTGCGTGGTTGGTGGTGGATGCTGATGGCCTGTGTCTGTGTGTACCTCTACGTGGTTGGTGGTGGATGCTGATGGCCTGTGTCTGTGTGTACCTCTACGTGGTTGGTGGTGGATGCTGATGGCCTGTGTGTGTGTCTACCTGGTTTGGTGGTGGATGCTGATGGCGTGGTGTGTACCTCTACTGCGTGGTGGATGCTGATGGCCTGTGTCTGTGTGTACCTCTACGTGGTTGGTGGTGGATGCTGATGGCCTGTGTCTGTGTGTACCTCTACGTGGTGGTGGTGAATGCTGATGGCCTGTGTTGTGGTGTGCTGATGGCTGTGTGTGTGTGTACCTCTGCGTGGTTGGTGGTGGATGCTGATGGCCTGTGTGTGTGTACCTCTACGTGGTGGTGGTGGATGCTGATGGCCTCTACGTGGTTGGTGGTGGATGCTGATGGCCTGTGTCTGTGTGTACCTCTACGTGGTTGGTGGTGAATGCTGATGGCCTGTGTGTGTGTGTGTACCTCTGCGTGGTTGGTGGTGGATGCTGATGGCCTGTGTGTGTGTGTACCTCTGTGGTTGGTGGTGGATGCTGAGATGGCCTGTGTGTGTACCTCTACGTGGTTGGTGGTGAATGCTGATGGCCTGTGTGTGTGTCTACCTCTACGTGGTGGTGGTGGATGCTGATGGCCTGTCTGCGTGGTGTGTGGTGGTGGTGGATGCTGATGGCCTGTGTCTGTGTGTGTACCTCTACGTGGTTGGTGGTGAATGCTGATGGCCTGTGTCTGTGTGTGTCTACCTCTACGTGGTTGGTGGTGGATGCTGATGGCCTGTGTCTGTGTGTGTGTACCTCTACGTGGTTGGTGGTGGATGCTGATGGCCTGTGTCTGTGTGTGTACCTCTACGTGGTTGGTGGTGGATGCTGATGGCCTGTGTCTGTGTGTGTGTGTGTGTACCTCTACGTGGTTGGTGGTGGATGCTGATGGCCTGTGTCTGTGTGTGTGTGTACCTCTACGTGGTTGGTGGTGGATGCTGATGGCCTGTGTGTGTGTCTACCTCTACGTGGTTGGTGGTGAATGCTGATGGCCTGTGTCTGTGTGTGTGTGTGTGTACCTCTACGTGGTTGGTGGTGCGTGGTTGGTGGTGGATGCTGATGGCCTGTGTCTGTGTGTGTGTGTGTACCTCTACGTGGTTGGTGGTGGATGCTGATGGCCTGTGTCTGTGTGTACCTCTACGTGGTTGGTGGTGAATGCTGATGGCCTGTGTCTGTGTGTGTGTGGTGTGTGTACCTCTACGTGGTTGGTGGTGAATGCTGATGGCCTGTGTCTGTGTGTGTGTGTGTGTGTACCTCTACGTGGTTGGTGGTGGATGCTGATGGCCTGTGTGTGTGTGTGTGTGTGTCTACCTCTGCGTGGTTGGTGGTGGATGCTGATGGCCTGTGTCTGTGGCCTGTGTCTGTGTGTACCTCTGCGTGGTTGGTGGTGGATGCTGATGGCCTGTGTGTGTGTCTGTGTGTGTGTACCTCTACGTGGTTGGTGGTGGATGCTGATGGCCTGTGTCTGTGTGTACCTCTACGTGGTTGGTGGTGAATGCTGATGGCCTGTGTCTGTGTGTGTGTGTACCTCTGCGTGGTTGGTGGTGGTGCTGGCCTGTGTGTGTGTGTACCTCTGCGTGGTTGGTGGTGAATGCTGATGGCCTGTGTGTGTGTGTGTGTGTGTGTGTGGTGTGTACCTCTACGTGGTTGGTGGTGGATGCTGATGGCCTGTGTGTGTGTACCTCTACGTGGTTGGTGGTGGATGCTGATGGCCTGTGTCTGTGTCTACCTCTGCGTGGTTGGTGGTGGATGCTGATGGCCTGTGTGTGTGTGTGTGTGTACCTCTGCGTGGTTGGTGGTGGATGCTGATGGCCTGTGTGTGTCTGTGTGTGTGTACCTCTACGTGGTTGGTGGTGGATGCTGATGGCCTGTGTGTGTCTGTGTGTGTGTACCTCTACGTGGTTGGTGGTGGATGCTGATGGCCTGTGTCTGTGTGTCTACCTCTACGTGGTTGGTGGTGGATGCTGATGGCCTGTGTCTGTGTGTGTGTGTGTGTACCTCTGCGTGGTTGGTGGTGGATGCTGATGGCCTGTGTCTGTGTGGTGGTGAATGCTGATGGCCCTGTGTCCTCTACGTGGTTGGTGGTGGATGCTGATGGCCTGTGTGTGTGTACCTCTACGTGGTTGGTGGTGGATGCTGATGGCCTGTGTCTGTGTGTGTGTGTGATCCTGTGTGTTGGTGGTGGATGCTGATGGCCTGTGTGTGTGTCTACCTCTGCGTGGTTGGTGGTGGATGCTGATGGCCTGTGTGTCTGTGTGTCTACCTCTGCGTGGTTGGTGGTGGATGCTGGATGCCTGTGTGTGTGCCTGTGTGTCTGTGTGTACCTCTGCGTGGTTGGTGGTGGATGCTGATGGCCTGTGTCTGTGTGTACCTCTACGTGGTTGGTGGTGGATGCTGATGGCCTGTGTCTGTGTGTGTCTGCGTGGTTGGTGGTGGATGCTGATGGCCTGTGTCTGTGTGTGTGTCCTCTACCTCTGCGTGGTTGGTGGTGGATGCTGATGGCCTGTGTGTGTGTCTACCTCTGCGTGGTTGGTGGTGAATGCTGATGGCCTGTGTGTGTGTGTGTGTCTGTGTGTGTGTGTGTGTGTGTACCTCTGCGTGGTTGGTGGTGGAATGCTGATGGCCTGTGTCTGTGTGGTGTGTACCTCTGCGTGGTTGGTGGTGGATGCTGATGGCCTGTGTGTACCTCTGCGTGGTTGTGGTGTGATGAGGCCTGTGTCTGGTGTCTACATCTACGTGGTTGGTGCGTGAATGTACCTCTACGTGTGTGTGTGGTGTGTGTGTGTGTGACCTCTGCGTGGGGTGGTGAATGCTGATGGCCTGTGTCTGTACCTCTGCGTGGTTGGTGGTGGATGCTGATGGCCTGTGTCTGTGTGTGTGTACCTCTGCGTGGTTGGTGGTGGATGCTGATGGCCTGTGTCTGGTAGTTTCCGTCGTCGTTCTGAACACACACCAGGTGGGAGTCGGCCCGCTCGTTGAAACACGCCCCCATGGCCAAGACGTGCTCATTGGACTTGTTCATAGTCTTCATCAGCTGCAGGGGACAGATAATATGGTTGTGTCATTAAAAGGTCCAATCTGTAACGTCAACAGACTAACCCTGCCACTCGTTCATAGCTGGGGTGGAAATAACATTTCATTAGTCTCCGTTGTAGCTGGGAGAAAATACAGATATTTCATATAAACAATAACATGCCCTGGAGTGTAGTGGTTAGGGGGAACGGGGTTGTGACACAGTTATAGTATGTACACAGGTCTCTAAATCAGTTCAGTTCTGAAGACGAAATAGGTTTAATTTTAATAGAGGGAAAATCCAGTACAATATTGAAGAAATCCTGGTTATGTGATTGACATTTCTGAACTGTAATTCACAAGGCAGAAAACAAGTGAGAATCTGGAGCGTTTTAGACCGACTGTGTTAAGAGCGACCATACAAGCTGTTGGTATTGCTGTGCATCATATCCCTGGGTTTCCCATCTGCCAGGGCGACCATACAAGCTGTTGGTATTGCTGTGCATCATATCCCTGGGGTTCCCCATCTGCCCGGGTGGCAGTAGCCAAGCAGAGAAACCATACATTTAGTAACAATGCTTACAGGGAATAATGAAGCCTTCTGTACCAAATTGCAGACATCTTGGTTAGCCTGGAATCATGACAGCTAATATCACTATCGATGAAGGCAGGTCCAGACTGAATCAGTGAAGTTAAACAGAATGATATTCGGTGTGGATTTCCGGCTACATACGGTCGGTCTTGTTAGGGTTCATTTTAGCACACTTTGTTTAGGTTTAGTTTAGTCTTTGTCATTTAGACTAAAACATCATTAAGTCACATTTTTGTCATTTGAATAATTATTTAGTCTAGTTATTGTCAAAATGACGAAAACAGGGGGCCATTTTAGTCAACTAAATGCCCTTCCATTTTAGTCACATCACATTTGTATTGCCTCATTAACCTGTAGTAAACATACATCCTGACTTCCATGTGAACAAATATACAGAACCTTGTCCTACCAACATATTGTTCTGCATAACGTCGTATTCTCTTCCTAACAGCAGAAATTTGAATTCCTAATTCAGCCTACATAGATATTCAACATTGAGAGAGAGAGAGAGAGAGAGAGAGAGAGAAGAGAGACAGAGAGAGAGAGAGACAGAGAGACAGAGAGACAGAGAGAGAGAGAGAGAGAGAGACAGAGAGAGACAGAGAGAGAGAGAGAGAGACAGAGAGAGAGAGAGAGAGAGAAGCACAATCACCAGACCGGTGCCACAAAGTTATTTGGC
>CM072233.1:52054453-52259453 GCA_036851935.1 Coregonus suidteri
AGGATGGATAGGGGCTGAAAACATTTGGATCAGAGTGCCCCCCCCTTTTTAAGAGGGGGATGCCCGCGGAGTTCCAATCTCGGGGTTCAGACGTTACGAAAGAAGGGAAAGGCTAGTAAGGGGGGGGTTCGACAATTTCGGCGGCTAGTTTAGAAAGAAAGGGCCAGATTGTTTTCCCCAGTGATTTAGGGGTCCAGTTTTTTCAGCTTTTTAGAACTAGTGTTGGATTTTTGGTGGGAGAAGCAGGGGGGGGGGCCCCGGGGCCCAAGTTGCAGCGGAGGGGGGCAGAGTGGTGGGGGGGGGGAGTGGTTCCGGGTGGAAAGCATGGCCAGCCGTAGCAAAAGCTTGTTGAAATTCCGATTTTTGTGTTTATCGGGGTGATAGTGTTTCCTAGCCCCCGGCAGGGGCAGCGGGGAGGAGTTTTTATTTTCCTAGATTTCTTTTTTTCCTTTATTTTCCTTTCCAAAATGGTGCAAAAAAGTGCAAATCAATCCCAGAACAAAGCAAAGGCCCTTGGAAGATGCTGGAAAAAAAAGGGTACAAAGGGCCCTTGTATGTGTATGGGTTAAATGCTGGAAATTTTGCTGATAAAAAAAGGAGTCCGTTCATACTAAACCTTGAAAAATTTTATTCATACACAAGTTTTCCAAAATTTTTACAGGTGTCTGCACCCGGAGACAGGTCCTTTAAAATTGTAATGGCTGCTCTGCCCCCCTGGCCTCCACATATACTTAAAAAACAATGAAAAAATATATGGGTTGCTCCCTTGGGGTCCCACCTGTTCCCCCCGGGGCGCCCCCCTAAAAATGGCAAATTTTAAAATAAATAAACATTTTTTCAGTTCCACTTAAAAACCCATTAACAAAGACATAACCAATACACACATTCCCCCCCCTTCAGACGAACTAAAAGTTCGAAACCAAACAAAAAGGATTATGACAAGTAAAAATTTATTTATTGAGTATTTTTAAACTTTAAACCAAAAATTCTTCTCTAAGTGTAATCCTTCTATAAAATAGAATAAATGTTTATGACAGTGTGAATACATTACTATGAAATATGAATAAATCTGTAAGAGTGTGAGGCGAAAACTGTCTGGCAAATTCGTTCCAAATCCATCCATCAATCAAGACAGTAAAATGCTCTCACAGGTCCCTCTGCCCAGGCAAAACCTAGGTACTCCCGGTGAATACATAAAATCCTCATCAATGCATTGAAACTATGATGCAATTACTAATACACATGTAAGTCCCTGCAAACAAAATCCTATCCAAATGTCCACACCAAGGCGGTCAAACCCATCGGACCCTTATAGGGACCTCTATCCCTGCCTAGACTCCCTGTCCCTAAGCATTCACGTGTAACTACCAACAACACCTACGGTCCCCACCTTATCCAACTCAACCTCACACACCTCAAAAAATAATAAAAAATATCGCCTATTCTACAAAAAAGTAATACCTAAGAATATGACACAAATTTTATGTATTAACACATGCAAATGATGTCTATATTTCATTGCAGACATGGAATGTAGTCCACTACACTTCATCTCCTCAGTAGTCTCCTTCTCTCCCATGCATTTGTTCGATTGAGGAATCGGAATCTTTCCACACCCTCCGTGTTCCATCTCCTCCAGTCTATTCTCCTTTTCATATTGTTCCCTTCAATATTGTCCTTTGTTTGGAGTATTTCAATCTCTAACTTTTTCCCCCAAACAATGCTTCTGGGAAGAAAAGAAAGGACAAAACAGTATCTTTTGCAAAACAACACTTGCAAATTAAACAATCAATATCAGCTAAGAATCTATAAACTTATTATATAAACGATGTATATATATCAACTATACATGATTAGCATAATGAACTAGGAGAATTACGATGGTTCATACAAGTCATTCATACACGTTCCCGCCCTTTGAGTCCATCCAATCATACTAAAATCACACTACTTTTGAATTTTTTTTTGGAAAAATGATCAAATAATCAAAATGGATATTTATATCATCAATCCGCCATTCCATTCCCACTTGTCCCTCGTCATCCAGATCAGGACCAGTCCAACAACGGCATCTGGAGTGTTGTCTCCAGGGCATCACTACTCCAACCCTATCTCAAGATCATAAGCTTTCCTCAAACGGTCAGCAACAAATTCACAAACATCACACACAGTGCTATCAAAGCTGCCATTAAAAATCTAATCCATCACTGCTCCTACTGGGCCTAACTGATCTTGCAACCAAGTCTTCGCTGACCATCCAGCTCCTTCAGATCTACCAAAACGCATCCCTTATATTCTTCAACGCATAGTGATACTTATCTGAACTATCTGGAATCAAAGTATAGCTAATATTATCAATATGATCTGCCAAAAAAAATGTTACACCATACCATGGAAAAAGTCCCCCTTCTCTCTTATAGCCTTATCCTCCAATGATAGGCTTCCCAGACTATGAAATGTCGCGCCATGTCCCTTTTCACCCTACTTCCAAACCTAGATCAGATTATCTGTGTCCGGTGCTACCCCTCTTTAAATGTAAAAACATCATATGGAAGCTTCAACGTTGACATTTAACAACATCCTGTCCATCCATAGGGTAAGAATATATATGCTTCATCACCACAAACCCTCCAAATATCTCTAAATTCCCATAGTCACATTGTCAGGCAAAAGCTAATCTTTCACCATCAAAGTCTTGCTGCTCTTACTATTTGGAACATAAAAAGTAACATTATATTCTCATTACTACCCTTAAGGTCATGGCTTACCCAAAAGCTATCATATAATCACACAATCTGATATTCCATAAATAATTACCCTTACATCATATGTTTTATTAGAACAAAAACAACACTTAGCCCCTCACTGGTTTCACCATCCAATGCTTCGGGTTCGCTGTTAACTGATTTTCCTTCCCATCTAACAAATTCACATAGGGTAATTCATTTAACCCAGATAACACTTAAACCTAGGCTTAAACAAATGTTTTGACAACGACATTATTTTATCTGTTACTGATTGTTGCTGATACAAACAGCCATGACAAAGCATAAGATTGACACATACTTGATAGAGGTCGAGCCGACCGTCTAAAATGTTTGGTGCTGGAATTCTCAACAGACATGGACCCTCAAGATTCCTCACTGATCTTACAGAATGAGCTAGTGCTGGAACCCAAAGATTCCTACCTGCCCATCCATCTTTAAATTTTACACAACAGAAATAAAACCACATGCCTCCATTTCCTCTTCCCTAAGAGCGGGTACTGATCAGATACCTCTCCTTGTCTGTCATTAAAATCAAAGACCTCATCCTGTACCTCCATGATAGTATCCTTCACTATTTCAGATGAATCTATATTGTTTCTCTACCACTATCTGCTCTCCTATTTTAAACCCTATCCTTACTATCATTGACAGCACTCTAATCCGTACCAT
The DNA here is from genome assembly GCA_036851935.1 of Coregonus suidteri. Lineage (NCBI taxonomy): Eukaryota > Metazoa > Chordata > Actinopteri > Salmoniformes > Salmonidae > Coregonus > Coregonus suidteri. The sequence continues at coordinate 52,057,891 of CM072233.1, forward strand.
TGACCACCTGAGTCCTTCTTGCTACCCCCTTTTAATTTCAGAAAAGTTGTTGTCGGTGTCGGTGTCATACTTCCTACATTTGTCATTGCCGTCGCATCATTAATCCCTTCCAAAGTCACCATTAAAGTAGTTGATTTAGTTGATGTATTAACACCCTTAACTACTTCTAGTGGGAAAGCTACCGATATCCTCTGTGTATTATTACTGTTGGAGTGACTACTGTAATCTACTTCTCCTGAACTCCTTCGGTGACTGTGGAAGCTTCAACAGATTTCAAATCTTCCATTATAAGCGGTCACTTTACGAATTACATAGCCTTTTAACCAATAATTCTTAACCGGAACAAATTTGCAATGCTTTGCACTAGATAAGTACACATATATTCTCCCTGATCTTTCTCTGTAACATACGCAAATATAAATGGAACAATCACTCATAACCCTCTTCCACTTCATATCGTTGTACAAACTATTACCCTCCTTTGACTAGGTGCAACAGCTTCTACTCCTGGTCCTGATAACAATACTTCTTCTCCATAATTATCTCTCCATGTGGGAGGAACGTCCACCACTTCCAACTCCATCTCTCACATCTACAAGGAAGATGAGCTGGATCACTCATCCTAACCCTGATAACAGTCTTTTCCTCTAAAATTGGTGCTGGAGCTATTGGTTCCCTTATAATCAAATGCGATATATTTATGGCTTTAATAACTATCAATGTTGAAAGAGTTAAATTGCTTCTCACTGTTGTTTTAATAGACTGACGTGTTAATGTCCTTATTGTTACTTCATCTAGTTCCCCCAAAGCTTTGAACTCTTTGCTTGTACTTCCATCTATCACCACTAGTGTCAAATGACGTAAATGTAACTTCATTCACTCTCTCTTCCTACTCTAAACCCTCACTTTCAAACTTGTGATTATAAAAAAATACACCTGACAATCCCTGATCTTCCTGTGGGAATTGTAAATATAGATACTCAATCACCCTCATCTTCTCTTATCATTCAGCAACGCATACTTTCTCAATGCATCTGCTCCTAACAGATCTAAACTCCTACCATATTATCTTCCCACTAAACTCTAAAATGCCCTTCACCACTGTTCTCTCTCTTTTACTACTAACTAACATTGAAACTTAGCTTACTGTCTTAGGTTTCCTTCAACCCTAGTTCTCCTAACTTTTTTTTTAATCTAATCTTTTCTCCTAACTTTTAAAAAACCTTTTCCACTGACTTTATTCACAAAATCCTTACCACCAAATTTTAGAATATGTGATTGGGGAAGTCCCCACCTGCTTCTGACTCCTTTATACACACAGACTTGGCAAACGACTAAACATCTTTTAGCCTAGCCTGAAATCTCTTGGTGTAGGAATGTAACCCAGAATAACAGTCACCCCTTTTAACTTTATTTTCAGACAGATTGTCTAATAGGCAGTCTAATAGATTATCATCCTTCCTATGAATATTATCTTTTTAAGCAAATATGATTCCCAAAAACCCTACTTTTTTTAAAATCCTCCACCAGACAGTCGTCTCTAGTGTACATCTTATTGTACAGTTCAATTTACACAATGCATCTCTTTCCAACAATGCAATAGGTATATGTGTTCTAATATTAGTATGTCTATTTTAATTTCGTCTTGATTTTTATAGAAGAGCTCAATTGGTTCCTTAAGAGTAATTAGGCTGTTTTACTCCCTCAAATCCTATCCCAATTAGTTAATTTTACATAGTGAGATGTTTAACCTCTTTAGGCTCAACACAGATAAAAGCTTTTCCACTATTCACCTCTCCTAGTCCTTTTGTTTTTACTTCAATTGTTAGATATTTTCTCTTCTTCTCTAATCGGTGCTATCAGCTGACACCCCCCTTTCGGATCTTCTAGGCACCTCTAGAATCCTTGAAGGGTTCACCTAGAGAACAGGTGATCTTCACTTGCTCCTTTATCTTCCTCAGAAATTTCCTCTGTTGTTTCCTCCTGGCCCATTGCAATCACAGGTAAAGTAACCAACCTGTCCACAATTATAACCGTCTTCTGGAAGTTGCTGGAAGTGTAGCTGAAATCTTCCTCCTCCTTCTAAGCCTTCTCGTCCTCTTCCTCTCCAATTCTGTGTCTGCCCAGAAACTGGCTGTGGATATGGATAACTGGTACCCCCAATGGTGGCTGGTACAATTGCGGTTGGAACTGGTCCTGTTGAAGCTGTAACAGTGATTGTTGATTTGGTTCACTCTGATTCTTCATAACCAAAGCTTCTCTTCTCCACCAGTTGTATGATGGAGTTTTCTGAGAGTTTCTTGGTCCTGTTCCTTCTTGTTGTTAACATATCAGTATTCTTCAACAGCTTATATCCTAAGTTCTGTCCTCGAAATATCATCTTCCATCATCTTCTTACTAGTGGCCTTTTTCCTTGGCCTCACTGTATTCTTCTCCTCCAATTCTTGGGATTCTTTTCTCAGCAGTTTTTCTTCTCTTCTGTATCTTCATCCTCATCTTTCCGAACCTCATTCTTCTCTTAGTTTCCAGACATCTCGGTTTTTTCTTACTTCTGGAGTTTTGGATTCATTTTTATTGTCGTTTCTGCTTGTCCTCTATCTATTATTCGTTCATCTTCATCTCTGATGCAATAATCACCCTCCTGGATGATCACTGGAAGCTGAGGATAAACATCCCTAAGCTCTACTTCCTTCTCATAAGGGGGGTGTCTTTTTGCTGAATCCTGTGTGTGAGAAAGGTGTACTAACTTCTGCCATTAGTTTTCTGTCGCCTTCTCTTCCTTTAGCCTTTTCTCTATACCTTTGTTTATCTTATCGCTGGAATCTTTTATCGTTTTTTGTTTGAGAATGAAGGGCAACTTTTGTTTCATTTGCCGGATAACCTAGCAATACTTTAGTTAAGGATTACTATTTTGTACTATATCAACAGGTGTAATTACCTTCATAGCCTTGCTGTCCTTTCTCCCCATTGTTAGCAACCCTTTTATATTCCTTTATTGTGAATTATTTTATTTAGACTATATAGCCTATGGCTTCCCCCCTTTAATTATTAATATAAACCAAACAACCCGCCCAAAAAAAAAAAAAAAAAAATATTCAGAAAAATATATTTTAATTAAAATAAACAAATCATAAAAAAATCAATTAAAAAAATCAATTAAAATTATGAATAATTAAAACCATTTTTTTTTATTTCTATATCATATCTTACCAATTTATCAATTAGTGGCTATCTTACCAATCCTAAAAACAAAGCCCTCTACCCCTACAATCACTACAATACCCATAAACCCCCTTGCTCTATAAGCACCTAATTATCTTAATTTTACAGAATAATGTTAGTACTCGATTTCCAACACAACTGCAATCAAACCCAAGTGATGCACAGAGACTCCAAAATGCAAATTTTATTTCAAATGATCAGTCTGTTTGCAAGCCTCTGTGAAATTGTCATAACATCAAATATCCTGTAGGGGAAGATTTTGTAAACAGACCCAGCCTGATATGACTCGATCCTCTGTCACTTGACGTACACGCCAGCATTTCTCTTTCTTTCTCCCTCTCTCTCCTCTCGTTCCTCTCATATGACAAAAGAGCATAGAAACAGAAAAAGAATTTAGCAGTTTTATGCAATCACTGAGTTATCCACTTCAATATTCCCCCACTCATATTCGCTCTAAGACTTAGCTCAGGACTAAATAGCTCAATAACATTTTTATTTTATTTTAATCCGTCATTTAATTTAATTTATTATAATCCTCAACATATATCTAATTTATAAATTCACTACATCTCAACAAATAGTTTCATTTTCAAACAACAGCCGCTTTAACAACTAGAAGATTCGTGTCCAAATCTCCCCTTTTTCTGTGTCTGTTTCTCTGTCTCCCCCTGCAGCCCAGTCTAACAGAAATATGACCAATTTGCCCCACATCCCCCGTGTTGTAGTTTTAGTAAACAACGTGTTGTAGTCTAGTGCCGTAAAACAAACGTCTCATAATCTCGTGCCGTAAACTCCCCCGTTTTGTAGTGTAGTGTCGTAAAATTAAACGCATGCGCAAATACATCTAACGATACGATTTCCAGACAATAGAACGCTAGCATTCTACCCCAGCCCCTCTCTTTTACCCTTTATAGTCAAACAATAACACTTAACAGAGCTCACAATCGCATAGAACCTGAATTCTACACACACAAACATAATTTAAGAGGCTTTATTCCATCGCAATGGCCCTCTAAGGTGACACGTTAGCATGTAGCATGTAACACAATTAGCATTCAGCATTAGCATTTAGCATTTAGCCTTAGCCTTTATGTACAATGTGGCATGACGCAATATAACCTGCATTGTGCCTAAATTATTTTCCCTTTTCCACTAACTTTATGCTGCCGTGAGTTCAATAGATATATACAGAGAGATTACCCCAAGCAGACATCCCGTCGGATGAAAGATGAGCCGTAACCACAATCAAATAAATTCCACAACCCCAGTCTTTAGACTGACCTAAAAACACCTAACGCGTTATGAGGATTTATGGCCCATCCTATGATGGCCTCGTTTCGAGGTCTTATCAGATTCACAATGCCCTAATTGTGTATACGTATATCTGCCTTTATTCACTACCATCGATTGCTCTAAACTTCCTATTTTTTGCGCCGTTTACCAATGCAACCAAATTGTAGTAATTTACACGGTACATCCTTCCAATTCCCCCCAATGAGCCAGCGAAACAACTAATGCCCAAATTGTGTGAGAAATCTCACCTTAGAGCCGGCTTGAGCGGTAGTCAACTCGCAACTCAGGAAGGGAACCAAGAACGATGCAGTCAGATCCCGGACGAGCCCCCATTTATCGTGTATCTTGTCGCTGCTGGTACTTATTGCTGTCAAACAAAGGAGTCCGCTCATACTGAACCTTTGATCATAAGTTTTATTCATATCACACGATTTCAGCATAAGTGACGGATGTCATGACACCCGGAGAGCGACGTCCCAGATTGCAATGGTCGCTCTAACCTCTTCTTCGTCCAGCATATACTTATAAACAATGCAAAAATATGGGTTGCTCCCTCTGCTGTCCAATCACCTGTCTCCCCTGGGGCGTCACCCTACAAATGACTACTTTTGAACTAAGATAAACATCCCCTCTGGTTCCATTAAGAAAGTCATAATCTTAATACACTACAAGTTCAATCTTGGTTTCATCAGACCAGAGAATCTTGTTTCTCCTGGTCTGAGTCCTTTAGGTGCCTTTTGGCAAACTCCAAGCGGGCTGTCATGTGCCTTTTACTGAGGAGTGGCTTCCGTCTGGCCACTCTACCATAAAGACCTGATTGGTGGAGTGCTGCAGAGATGGTTGTCCTTCTGGAAGGTTCTCCCAGCTCCACAGAGGAAGTCTGGAGCTCTGTCAGAGTGACCATCGGGTTCTTGGTCACCTCCCTGACCAAGGCCCTTCTCCCCCGATTGCTCAGTTTGGCCGGGCGCCCCAGCTCTAGGAAGAGTCTTGGTGGAGACAACTTTTTCTTCCCTCCCTCCGCTCCAATATGTTCTCTCCCTAACTCCTCCCCTCCAATATGTTCTCACCCCTGTTCTCCCCTCCTCCCCCTCCAATATGTTCTCCCCTCCTCCCCTCCAATATGTTCTCCTCCCCTCCAATATGTTCCTCCCCTCCAATATGTTCTCCCTCCGCTCCAATATGTTCTCTCCTCCCCTCCAATATATGTTCTCCCCTCCAATATGTTTTTATTTTTGGCTCCAATATGTTTTTTATTTTCTGGTATATTGTCGCATTGTATCCTAAATGTTCTCCCCTCCTCCACTCCATACTTAATTGAATACTTTATAGGTCCTAGTGTGACCTCCCCTGAATCAATCCCTAAATGTGTATTTGGGGTAAAAATGAAAACATTTTACTTTTCTATATGTTTTTATTATACTACAGTTTGATCGACTGCTTCAGACATTTGCAGTGTACAGTAAAGAAAAATAAGATTTACAGGGTTTTTTTGGCTTTTCATACAGATTTATTTTTTGATTGATGATGTCAAAATGTTAAAATGAAAAACAAAAATGATTTTCTGAAAACCCAGCCACGTTCAGGACTGATTGAATGGATGTTTGTGTTGACTCAATCCACACGACAGCAGAATATTGTCTGCAGAATAGTTGGTTTGCTCTCGTCACCCATTGCGAGCCTGTTTAGTTGGTTTCTGTATACATGCAGTACGAGTTCTGGTAGAAGTCTGTTTAATTCAATAACAAAATGCTACCATCGAGAAAACAAACAATTGCACCTTTGGGTATTGCACGCCTGAAGTAAAATGTAAATGTAAATGTAAGTAATGCCAAGGAAAAGTAAATGGGGTGTATTCACTAGTGCACACCGTAGCAAACCGTTTTGCATCGGAAAATGTTTTGCAACAAACAACAGTTTCTATTGGACCATTTCAGGTTAGGTCCCGCCCCTTTTTGTTTCCAATACATCCATGGAAAATCGAGGGACTAAAATAACCTTTAAAATGTCTCCTGTTGAAGTTGCACACTGCAGCGTAAGGATAAGGAAGCCACCGAGACACGCATGAAGATGAAATATTCTCTCCAGAAAACTGGGCGCTGTTCATTAGGGGCACTTTACAGAACATATTTTGTGTTTCTTACTGGACAACTCCAACTCAGGCTGACACAACAGGGCCGTATTCATTAGCGAAAAAACGTTTTGCAGTGGAAAATGAAAACCAGTGTTGCTTATTGGACAGGGGGGGGTTCAGTTAGTCCCTTCCTGTTTCAGTCGGTTTTCTTCCGTTTGGAGCCTAATGAACACGACCCAGGAGGAATGAAAACCTCCAACAGTAACCATTTTAATGTCATCTGTCCAGTTTATCTATGCATTGCCCTCATTATACTAGGTCCTCAATACTGTCTGCCAACCACATTTATTTTATCTTTACAAGAAAATGACTATATTTAATACATATAGTATACAAACTTATACCTTAATGATGTTTGTCAATGTATCGACTCTTCTGCAGAAATTCATGTGTGATTGTCTTTTGAGTTTACAGATGAGACTGTCTATCGTAGCACTGGTCGGTCATATGTTTTATACCAACAAAAACCCTTGACAAAACCACAACGGTCATGTCTCATGTACTTCATAATATATTGTATTTATCTTTGTTTTTATCCACAACTCTTCAGATTTAGCATCATTATTTTTTTTTACAAATGTCAGCATGTCTACGGGGGTTTTGTTCTGCCAACTTGCCAAATTTTGCAACAAAATAATATTGACAGATCAAAATAAAAATCTTTCAGTTTCTCATCCTCAGGGACAGAACTACATTATTCTTACATATCTGTTTAGGTCCATATTCACACAGCAGAGGGCAGTCCTGGGCTGGGGTTGCGTCCCAAAATCTACGGAACCCTATCCCCTATATAGTGCACTACTTTTAACCAGAGCCCTATGGGGTCAAAAGTCGTGCCCTAAATAGGGGATAGGATGCAGACACAGATCTCCTGTGTTGGATCTCTGACAGGAGCTATTGAGTCATTTCCAATTGCGCTGCCTAAAAAAAATATACAAACAAAAAAAAACGAAAGCAAACGAAAACTGTAGTCCATCCATGTCAGGAAATAAAGCATCTGGTGATTATTGGATAAAGCTAAAGGGGAGGAGAGTCCTTCCTTTTCCTGCATCCTTCCGTCAATCCTTCATTCAATCCTTCAATCAATCCTTCCTTCCTCTGAAGAGTTGGGACTGCAGGCACTGAGCACCGGGGTGCAAATGAAACAGCATCATCAGGAGGATGCTTCTTCACTCTCTTCCCCCACCTCTCTTTTTTGCTCTCTCTCTCTCTCTCTCTCCATTCATCGCTGAGTTTTTTAATCTTCCTGGTTCACCGGACCGCGTGAAGTCCCTGTCAGCGGAGATAGAAGTGCTGTCTCATCAGGCAGAGCTCTGGACACCTCTCCCTGGGGTCCTCGGAGCGCCCATGCTACAACAAGGCCTTCGGAGACCACATTTCCCAGAGTGCAGTGCTTCTGCTTTGTCCTCTAGCTACCACAGTGGAACTGGAATGCTACTCAGACTTCCCGGATCATGTGATCTGGTCCAAGGGCAGAGTAGAGATGGTGCATAGGTGGAGTGGTCTTGGAGGGATGCTTGCTAGCTGGTAGCTAACCAGCAGAGCTAGCTGTCTGTCTGGTGAAGGGTTAGCAACATAGCAGCTGGTACTATTAGCTAGTCTGGTGAGCTAACATTAGCTAGCAGCAGAGCTAGCTGTCTGTCTGGTGAAGGGAATAGCAACATTAGCTAGCTGGTAGCTAACCAGCAGAGCTAGCTGTCTGTCTGGTGAAGGGATAGCAACATTAGCTAGCTGGTAGCTAGCTACCAGCAGAGCTGGTAGCTGTAGCTGTCTGGTGAAGGGTTAGCAACATTAGCTAGCTGGTAGCTAACCAGCAGAGCAACATTAGCTGTCTGTCTAGGTGAAGGGAAGGTGATAACATTAGCTAGCAACATTAGAGCTAGCTGTCTGTCTGTAGCTAACACTAGCTGGTAACAGAGCTAGCTGTCGGTCTGGTGAAGGGTTAGCAACATTAGCTAGCTGGTAGCTAACCAGCAGAGCTAGCTGTCTGTCTGGTGAAGGGTTAGCAACATTAGCTAGCTGGTAGCTAACCAGCAGAGCTAGCTGTCTGTCTGGTGAAGGGTTAGCAACATTAGCTAGCTGGTAGCTAACCAGCAGAGCTAGCTGTCTGTCTGGTGAAGGGAATAGCAACATTAGCTAGCTGGTAGCTAACCAGCAGAGCTAGCTGTCTGTCTGGTGAAGGGATAGCAACATTAGCTAGCTGGTAGCTAACCAGCAGAGCTAGCTGTCTGTCTGGTGAAGGGTTAGCAACATTAGCTAGCTGGTAGCTAACCAGCAGAGCTAGCTGTCTGTCTGGTGAAGGGATAGCAACAATAGCTAGCTGGTAGCTAACCAGCAGAGCTAGCTGTCGGTCTGGTGGTTAGCAATTAGCTAGCTGGTATTAGCTTTCGGTCTGTGAAAGGGTTAGCAACATTAGCTAGCTGGTAGCTAACGAGCAGAGCTAGCTGTCTGTCTGGTGAAGGGATGGAAGAGCAGGAGGCGGGAGCGAGAGGCAGAATGGAGGGGAAAAAGAGAGGAGGTGGCCGAGAGAGAGGGAGAGGGAGGGAGAACCAGGAGACGTGGGGCAGGTCCGTTGCTAGGCGGTCCGTTGCTAGGCGGTCCGTTGCCAGGCGGTGCGTCCGTCTCCTAGGAGATCATCTCCAGGATGTAGAAAACCAGCTCCATGACGACGGGGCCCTCGCTGAGTTGACATGCCCCGCTGTGGATGACAGGGATCAGGGTGCTGTCCAGATCGCTCAGGTACTGTGGGAGGAGAGGCTGGCCGTTACTGCCCGCCAGGTAACCCACCTGGGAACAAGACAGAGACAGGTGGTTATTATCCATCTGTTTTGGGTATCCTAGGCACAGTGGTTACTGTAGAACAAACCTACACTGCTCTGTCACCTAGTCCGGGACCAAGTCATCACAGACAGCTTGTTGCTTCACAGGTTGTTGTTTCTTACCCTGGTTTAGAAGAAAATTTAACAGATGCTCTGGCTGCCCTTCCTCTGTGAAGAGTTGGGACTGCAGGCACTGAGCACCGGGGTGCAAATGAAACAGCATCATCAGGAGGACGCTTCTGGGGCGGCAGGTAGCTTAGTGGTTAAGAGCGTTGTGCCAGTAACCGAAAGGTCGCTGGTTCTAATCCCCTCGAGCAGACTAGGTGAAAAATCTGTCGATGTGCCCTTGAGCAAGGCACTTAACCCTAATTGCTCCTGTAAGTCCCTCTGGATAAGAGCGTCTGCTAAATGACTAAAAATGTAAATGTAATGTAAATGCCCTGATTGGCAGAAATCGTGTCAATTGTGTTCAACCCTTGCTCTGCTGTCACAGGTTGTTGTTTCTTATCCTGGTTTAGAAGAAATTAACCGATGCTCTGGCTGTCCTGATTGGCTGAAATCGTGTTAATTGTGTTTAAACCCCTTGCTCTGCTGTCACAGGGGAGAGAGGGACTCTGGATTGGACCTTTGATGAACATGTATTAAAAAGCCCCTGTACCTGGTCTGAGTCGAGGGTGACCCGTAGGCTCAGCTTGGGCCATGCCATCCTCCTTCAACAGTTTGAGGTGCGGGCACAGCGCCACACAGAACGCCCTCGCCACGTTCTCCGTCAGGCGGCTGTGATCAGCAGGGTCGCTCAGACAGTTGGGCTGGGTCTGGTCGTCACTCTGGAGGAAGAAGACCTGGAGACATGGGAATAGAATGGTTAGAACCGGCTCTGAACTGGTGCATGCAAATCTCAAATGTATCTAAAGTGCATTTATCTCCATGCAAATACGGAATAAAATAATTAAAATGAGGTGTTTTCCCCCAGCAATATTTCTAACACCAATCCATTCCTTTTAAATCCATGAAGGGGAGGGAGTGAGTGAGTGCACACCTCCGGGGAGAAGGGTGAGGTGACAACACGTCACATACCTCTGTCCAGCGGATGACCTTCCCATTGGCCTTGAACTCTGACCCGTGGAAGACCTTCACACTGGTGATGGATTCCATAGACTTCCCATCGATAGGACTGATCACTCTGTGGGGGGAGGTTTTAGTTAAAAACACTTACTGTCGTCATAGAGATGGACCCAAGAGGGAAAAGCTATTTTTTAAAGTCCAAATCGATCCTAACCTCTAGCCACTCCTGTAGATTGAGAGAGGATTGGATCATTGGAAGAAATATGGCAACATTACCTTTCCACCCACCCCAAATCAGAAGGCAAGGTGAAGCTATTACAAAAAATGCTTATGTCTAGCCAATCCCCTCAGATCTACAGGAGTTCAGGGGCTAGGAGTTGATTTGGAATTCAGGAAACACTCACCCCTTGTTGAAGTTGTGTTCATCATCTAGCCACTGAATATGAACGTGTTCCTCCCTCTTTCACTCCCTCCCCCCTCCTCCCTCTCCTCCTCACTCTCTCCCCCTCCTCCCTCCCTCCCCCTTTCCCCTTTCCCCTCCCTCCCCCTCCTCCCTCCCTCCCTCTTTCCCCTCACCCCTTCCCCCTCCTCCCTCCCTCCCTCCCCCTTTCCCCTTCCCCCTCACCCCTTATTGAAGTTGAGGTCATCATCTATCCACTGTATGTGAACGTGTTTCCTGGCCGTCCTCCTGGTCTACCAGACCACAGGCACACTAAAGTCCTTCATGTCCCTCAGGGCTTGCCGTAGAGCGTCCATAGTTTCTCCTGTGATCTGCACCATCACACCGTCTACAGGGGAACAACAGATATATAACACCATCACACCGTCTACAGGGGAACAACAGATATATAACACCATCACACCGTCTACAGGGGAACAACAGATATATAACACCATCACACCGTCTACAGGGGAACAACAGATATATAACACCATCACACCGTCTACAGGGGAACAACAGATATATAACACCATCACACCGTCTACAGGGGAACAACAGATATATAACACCATCACACCGTCTACAGGGGAACAACAGATATATAACACCATCACACCGTCTACAGGGGAACAACCAGATATATAACACCATCACACCGTCTACAGGGGAACAACAGATATATAACACCATCACACCGTCTACAGGGGAACAACAGATATATAACACCATCACACCGTCTACAGGGGAACAACAGATATATAACACCATCACACCGTCTACAGGGGAACAACAGATATATAACACCATCACACCGTCTACAGGGGAACAACAGATATATAACACCATCACACCGTCTACAGGGGAACAACAGATATATAACACCATCACAACAACCATCCGTCTACAGGGAACAACAGATATATAACACCATCACACCGTCTACAGGGGAACAACATGTACAGTGGCTTGCGAAAGTATTCACCCCCTTTGGCATCTTTTCGATTTTGTTGCCGTACAACCTGGAATGAAAATGGATTTTTGGGGGGTTTGTATCATTTGATTTACACAACATCCCTATCACTTTGAAGATGCAAAATATTTTTTTTTGTGAAACAAACAAGAATAAGACAGAAAAACGAAAACTTGAGCGTGCATAACTATTCACACCCCAAGACTCTTGGGGTATGTCTCTATAAGCTTGGCACATCTAGCCACTGGGATTGTTGCCCATTCTTCAGGGCAAAACTGCTCCAGCTCCTTCAAGTTGGATGGTTCCGCTGGTGTACAGCAATCTTTAAGTCATACCACAAATTCTCAATTGGATTGAGGTCTGGGCTTTGACTAGGCCATTCCAAGACATTTAAATGTTTCCCCTTAAATGGTGTTCTCGGGGTGATGAGAGGTGTTGGTTTGCGCCAGACATAGCGTTTTCCTTGATGGCCAAAAAGCTCAATTTTAGTCTCATCTGACCAGAGTACCTTCTTCCATATGTTTGGGGAGTCTCCCACATGGCTTTTTGGCAAACACCAAACGTTTTTTGCTTATTTTTTTCTTTAAGCAATGGCTTTTTTCTGGGCCACTCTTCCGTAAAGCCCAGCTCTGTGGAGTGTACAGCTTAAAGTGGTCCCTATGGACAGATACTCCAATCTCCGCTGTGGAGCTTTGCAGCTCCTTCAGGGTTATCTTTGGTCTCTTTGTTGCCTCTCTGATTAATGCCCTCCTTGCCTGGTCTGTGAGTTTTGGGGGCGGGCGGCCCTCTCTTGGCAGGTTTGTTGTGGTGCCATATTCTTTCAATTTTTTAATAATGATTTAAAAAATGGTGCTCCGTGGGATGTTCAAAGTTTCTGATATTTCTTTATAACCCAACCCTGATCTGTACTTCTCCACAACTTTGTCCCTGACCTGTTTGGAGAGCTCCTTGGTCTTCATGGTTGCCGCTTGCTTGGTGGTGCCCCTTTGCTTAGTGGTGTTGCAGACTCTGGGGCCCTTTCAGAACAGGTGCATATATATATATATATATATATATATATATATATATATATATATATATATATATATATATATATATATATATATATATATATATATATATATATTATATATACTAGATATATATATTATATATGATATATATATATATATATATATATATATGAATATATATATATATATATATATATATATAGGTTTATACTTATATATATACACTGAGATCATGTGACACTTAGATTGCACACAGGTGGACTTTATTTAACTAATTATGATGACTTCTGAAGGTAATTGGTTGCACCAGACTTATTTAGGGGCCATTCATAGCAAAGGGGGTGAATACATATGTACGCCACCACTTTTCCGTTATTTACAACTACCGTTCAAAGGTTTTAACATGGGTCACTTAGGAATGTCCTTGTAAAAAATTTCGAAAACTAAAAGCAAAAAAAACACTTTTAGTGTCTGTGTACTACTCCGATTCACAAAACAGCGCAAACTGGAGTACCTCTAACCAGGTCTAGAAAGAGGAGTGGGAGAGAACCAGTGAACACAACTGAGCAAGAGGACCATGACATGAAATCCAAAGTCAGAATCCATCTAAAGAAAAATCCATTGTCGTAATGCAACAAAACTAGGAAAAACCCAAGGGTGTGATGAATACTTTTGCAAGTGGTTGGTTATATGTCACACCATCACAACACCCGTCTACAGGGGAACAACAGCGTGTTGGTAACAGGTACGCTCCATCCACCATGTGTCTGAATTATACGGTAAAAAATATGTGGGTAAACTAAACCCTGAGTGTGTTGTCCAAAAACACTACATTTAGTGTAACAGTGGGTACACACGTGTCACAAATAAAAAAAAGGTGGGTAAACTGGAGTACCTGTCTACGATGTGTGTGTGGTCTTGGCCAGGTGTCCTGTGTGTTTAGAGAACGTGCGTGTGTGTGTGCCTGAACACAAAGAATGCATGGCCTGTGTCTGGTGTCACTGGAAGAAAGAACAAGGAAATATGCGTGGTTGGTAGTCACTGATGACATGTTCCATCTGAAGTGATACCTCTACATGGTGGTGGTGGTGGATGCTGAGGCCTGTGTCTGTGTCTACCCATGGTGGTGTGTGTGGTGGATGCTGATGGCCTGTGTGTGTACCTCTCTACGTGGTTGGTGGTGGATGCTGATGGCCTGTGTCTGTGTGTGTGTCTACCTCTGCGTGGTTGGTGGTGGATGCTGATGGCCTGTGTCTGTGTGTACCTCTACGTGGTTGGTGGTGGATGCTGATGGCCTGTGTCTGTGTGTACCTCTGGTGTGGTTGGTGGTGTGTCTGATGTCCTGTGTGTGTGTGTCTGTGTGTGTGTGTGTGTGTGTGTGTCTGTGTGTACCTTTGCGTGGTTGGTGGTGGATGCTGATGGCCTGTGTCTGTGTGTGTGTGTGTGGTCGTGTGGTTGTGTGTGTGTGTGTGTGTGTGTCTGTGTGTCTGTACCTCTACGTGGTGGTGTGTGTGCTGATGGCCTGTGTGTGTGTGTGTGTGTGTGGATACCTCTTGTGGTTGTGGTGAATGCTGATGGCCTGTGTCTGTGTGTGTGTGTGTGTACCTCTGCGTGGTTGGTGGTGGATGCTGATGGCCTGTGTGTGTGTGTGTGTGTGTGTGTGTGTGTACCTCTACGTGGTTGGTGGTGAATGCTGATGGCCTGTGTGTGTGTGTACCTCTACGTGGTTGGTGGTGGATGCTGATGGCCTGTGTCTGTGTGTACCTACCTCTGCGTGGTTGGTGGTGGATGCTGATGGCCTGTGTGTGTACCTCTACGTGTGTTGGTGTGTGATGCTGATGGCCTGTGTCTGTGTGTCTACCTCTACGTGGTTGGTGGTGGATGCTGATGGCCTGTGTCTGTGTGTACCTCTACGTGGTTGGTGGTGGATGCTGATGGCCTGTGTCTGTGTGTACCTCTACGTGGTTGGTGGTGGATGCTGATGGCCTGTGTCTGTGTGTGTCTACCTTTACGTGGTTGGTGGTGGATGCTGATGGCCTGTGTCTGTGTGTACCTCTACGTGGTTGGTGGTGGATGCTGATGGCCTGTGTGTCGTGTGTGTACCTCTACGTGGTTGGTGGTGGATGCTGATGCCTGTGTCTGTGTCCTCTACGTGTTGTGGTGAATGCTGATGGCCTGGCTGTGTGTGTGTGTGTACCTCTACGTGGTTGGTGGTGGATGCTGATGGGTTGGTGGTGGATGCCTGATGGTCTGTGTGCTGTGTGTGTGTGTGTCCTCTACGTGGTTGGTGGTGGATGCTGATGGCCTGTGTGTGTCTACCTCTACGTGGTTGGTGGTGAATGCTGATGCCTGTGTGTGTCCTGTGTGTGTGTGCTACCTCTGCGTGGTTGGTGGTGGATGCTGATGGCCTGTGTGTGTACTGTGTGTCTGGTACCTCTGCGTGGTTGGTGGTGGATGCTGATGGCCTGTGTGTGTACTGTGTGTTGGTGGTGGACCTCTACGTGGTTGTGTGGTGGATGCTGATGGCCTGTGTCTGTGTGTGTGTGTGTACCTCTACGTGGTTGGTGGTGGATGCTGATGGCTGTGTCTGTGTGTGTGTGTACCTCTACGTGGTTGGTGGTGGATGCTGATGGCCTGTGTGTCTGTGTGTGTGTACCTCTACGTGGTTGGTGGTGAATGCGTGGCCTGTGGTGGTGTGTGTGTACCTGCGTGGTGATGGCTGATGGCTGTGTGTGTGTGTGTACCTCTACCTCTACGTGGTTGGTGGTGAATGCTGATGGCCTGTGTCTGTGTGTGTCTACCTCTACGTGGTTGGTGGTGTGCTGTGGCCTGTGTCTGTGTGTGTGTGTGTGTGTACCTCTACGTGGTTGGTGGTGGATGCTGATGGCCTGTGTGTGTGTGTGTGTGTGGTTGGTGGTGGACCTCTGCGTGTGGTGGTGCTGGTTGGTGGTGTGCTGCCTGGCCTGTGTGTGTGTACCTCTGTCGTGGTTGGTGGTGGATGCTGATGGCCTGGTCTGTGTGTACCTCTGTGTCTGTGGTGTGTACCTCTGCGTGGTTGGTGGTGGATGGATGCCTGATGTGCCTGTGTGGTGTGTGTGTGTGTGTGTCTACCTCTACGTGTTGTTGGCTGATGGTGGATGCTGATGGCCTGTGTCTGTGTGTGTGTGGTTGGTGGTGTGCTGATGGCCTGTGTGTGTCTGTGTGTGTGGTGGTGGTGGATGCTGATGGCCTGTGTCTGTGTGTACCTCTGCGTGTTGGTGGCTGATGGCCTGCTGATGGCCTGTGTGTCTACCTCTGCGTGGTTGGTGGTGGATGCTGATGGCCTGTGTCTGTGTGTCTACCTCTGCGTGGTTGGTGGTGGATGCTGATGGCCTGTGTCTGTACTGTTGTGTACCCTGTGTCTGTCTACCTCTGCGTGGTTGGTGGTGGATGATGGCTGTGTGGTGTCCTGTACGTGTGTGTGTGTGGACCTCTGTGTGTGTGTACCTCTGCGTGGTTGGTGGTGGATGCTGATGGCCTGTGTGTGTCTGTGTGTGTGTACCTCTGCGTGGTTGGTGGTGGATGCTGATGGCCTGTGTCTGTGTGTACCTCTACGTGGTTGGTGGTGGATGCTGATGGCCTGTGTCTGGCCTGCGTGGTGTGGTGGATGCTGATGGCCTGTGTGTGTGTACCTCTGCGTGGTTGGTGGTGGATGCTGATGGCCTGTGTGTGTGTGTACCTCTACGTGTTGGTGTGTGGCCTGTGTCTCGTGGTTGGTGGTGGTGTGTGTGTGCGTGATGGCCTGTGTGGTGTGCGTGGTTGGTGTGGATGCTGATGGCCTGTGTCTGTGTGTGTACCTCTGCGTGGTTGGTGGTGGATGCCTGATGGCCTGTGTCTGTGTGTGTGTGTGTGTGTGGTGTGTGGTGTGTGTGTGTGTCTACCTCTGCGTGGTTGGTGGTGAATGCTGATGGCCTGTGTCTGTACCTCTGCGTGGTTGGTGGTGGATGCTGATGGCCTGTGTCTGTGTGTACCTCTACGTGGTTGGTGGTGAATGCTGATGGCCTGTGTCTGTACCTCTGCGTGGTTGGTGGTGGATGGATGTGTCTGATGGTGTACCTGTGTTGGTGGTGGATGTTTCTGGTAGTTTCGTCGTCGTTCTGAACACACACCAGGTGGGAGTCGGCCCGCTCGTTGAAACACGCCCCCATGGCCAAGACGTGCTCATTGGACTTGTTCATAGTCTTCATCAGCTGCAGGGGACAGATAATATGGTTGTGTCATTAAAAAGGTCCAATCTGTAACGTCAACAGACTAACCCTGCCACTCGTTCATAGCTGGGGTGGAAATAACATTTCATTAGTCTCCGTTGTAGCTGGGAGAAAATACAGATATTTCATATAAACAATAACATGCCCTGGAGTGTAGTGGGGGAACGGGGTTGTGACACAGTTATAGTATGTACACAGGTCTCTAAATCAGTTCAGTTCTGAAGACGAAATAGGTTTAATTTTAATAGAGGAAAATCCAGTACAATATTGAAGAAATCCTGGTTATGTGATTGACATTTCTGAACTGTAATTCACAAGGCAGAAAACAAGTGAGAATCTGGAGCGTTTTAGACCGACTGTGTTAAGAGCGACCATACAAGCTGTTGGTATTGCTGTGCATCATATCCCTGGGTTCCCATCTGCCAGGGCGACCATACAAGCTGTTGGTATTGCTGTGCATCATATCCCTGGGTTCCCCATCTGCCCGGGTGGCAGTAGCCAAGCAGAGAAACCATACATTTAGTAACAATGCTTACAGGGAATAATGAAGCCTTCTGTACCAAATTGCAGACATCTTGGTTAGCCTGGAATCATGACAGCTAATATCACTATCGATGAAGGCAGGTCCAGACTGAATCAGTGAAGTTAAACAGAATGATATTCGGTGTGGATTTCCGGCTACATACGGTCGGTCTTGTTAGGGTTCATTTTAGCACACTTTGTTTAGGTTTAGTTTAGTCTTTGTCATTTAGACTAAAACATCATTAAGTCACATTTTTGTCATTTGAATAATTATTTAGTCTAGTTATTGTCAAAATGACGAAAACAGGGGGCCATTTTAGTCAACTAAATGCCCTTCCATTTTAGTCACATCACATTTGTATTGCCTCATTAACCTGTAGTAAACATACATCCTGACTTCCATGTGAACAAATATACAGAACCTTGTCCTACCAACATATTGTTCTGCATAACGTCGTATTCTCTTCCTAACAGCAGAAATTTGAATTCCTAATTCAGCCTACATAGATATTCAACATTGAGAGAGAGAGAGAGAGAGAGAGAGAGACAGAGAGACAGAGAGAGAGAGAGACAGAGAGACAGAGAGACAGAGAGAGAGAGAGAGAGAGAGAGACAGAGAGAGACAGAGAGAGAGAGAGAGAGACAGAGAGAGAGAGAGAGAAGCACAATCACCAGACGGTGCCACAAAGTATTGGCAAAGTAGTATGGGTTGCACCTACAGGAGATAATGACTGTTTCACCCAGTGACGTGGTGGAGTCACTAAACATCAAGATAATGACTGTTTCACCCAGTGATGAATACACGGATACGGTGACTGAGTTCATCAGGAAGTGTATAGGAGATGTTGTACCCACTGTGACAACTAAAACCTATCCAAACCAGAAACCGTGGATAGATGGCAGCATTCGCAAAACTGAAAGCGCGAACCTCCGCATTTAACCATGGCAAGGTGACTGGGAATATGGCCGAATACAAAACAGTGTAGTTAACAGGCAAAACGTCAGTACAGAGACAAAGTGGAGTCGCAATTCAACGGCTCAGACACGAGTCGTATGTGGCAGGGTCTACAGACAATCACGGACTACAAAGGGAAAACCAGCCACGTCTCAGACACCGACGTCTCGCTTCCAGACAAGCTAAACACCTTCTTCGCCCGCTTTGAGGATAACTCAGTGCCACCGACGCGGCCCGCTACCAAGGACTGTGGGCTCTCCTTCTCCGTGGCCGACGTGAGTAAGACATTTAAGCGTGTTAACCCTCGCAAGGCTGCCGGCCCAGACGGCATCCCTAGCCGTGTCCTCAGAGCATGCTGGCTGGTGTGTTTACCGACATATTCAATCTCTCCCTATTCCAGTCTGCTGTCCCCACTTGCTTCAAGATGTCCACCATTGTTCCTGTTCCCATGAAAGCAAAGGTAACTGAACTAAATGACTATTGCCCTGTAGCACTCACCTCTGTCATCATGAAGTGCTTTGAGAGGTTAGTTAAGGATCATATCACCTCTACCTTACCTGTCACCCTAGACCCACTTCAATTTGCTTACCACCCCCAATAGATCCACAGACGATGCAATCGCCATCACACTGCACACTGCCCTATCCCATCTGGACAAGAGGAATACCTATGTAAGAATGCTGTTCATTGACTATAGCTCAGCATTCAACACCCTAGTACCCTCCAAGCTCATCATTAAGCTCGGGGTCCTGGGTCCGAACCCCGCCCTGTGCAACTGGGTCCTGGACTTCCTGACGGGCCGCCCCAGGTGGTGAAGGTTGGAAACAACACCTCCACTACGCTGATCCTCAACACTGGGGCCCCACAAGGGTGTGTGCTCAGCCCCCTCCTGAACTCCCTGTTCACCCGTGACTGCGTGGCCAAGCACGCCTCCAACTCAATCATCAAGTTTGAAGACGACAACAGTAGTAGGCCTGAATACCAACAATGATGAGACAGCCTACAGGGAGGAGGTGAGGGCTCTGGGAGTGTGGTGCCAGGAAAATAACCTCTCACTCAACGTCAGCAAAACAAAGGAGATGATCGTGGACTTCAGGAAACAGCAGAGGGTGCACCCTCCTATCCACATCGACGGGACCGCAGTGGAGAAGGTGGAAAGCTTCAAGTTCCTCGGTGTACACATCACTGACGATCTGAAATTGTCCACCCACACAGACAGGAGGCTGAAGAAATTTGGCATGGCACCTAAAACCCTCACAAACTTTAACAGATGCACAATTGAGAGCATCCTGTCGGGCTGTATCACCACCTGGTATGAAAACTGCACCGCCCGCAACCACAGGGCTCTCCAGAGGGTGGTGCGGTCTGCCCAACGCATCACCGGGGGCAAACTACCTGCCCTCCAGGAAACCTACAGCACCCGATGTCGCAGGAAGGCCAAAAAGATAATCAAGGATATCAACCACCCGAGCCACTGCCTGTTCACCTCGCTATCATCCAGAAGGATTTTTTTGTTGTTATTCTGTCTCTCACTGTTCAAATAAACCTACCATTAAAATTATAGACTGATCATTTCTTTGTCAGTGGGCAAACATACAAAATCAGCAGGGGATCAAATACTTTTTTCCCTCACTGTAGTGTAGTGGTAAGAGGAGTTATTAACCAGTCAGATATAGTGTAGTGGTAAGGGGAGTTATTAACCAGTCAGATATAGTGTAGTGGTAAGAGGAGTTATTAACCCAGTCAGATATAGTGGTAAGAGGAGTTATTAACCCAGTCAGATATAGTGTAGTGGTAAGAGGAGTTATTAACCAGTCAGATATAGTGTAGTGGTAAGAGGAGTTATTAACCCAGTCAGATATAGTGTAGTGGTAAGAGGAGTTATTAACCAGTCAGATATAGTGTAGTGGTAAGAGGAGTTATTAACCAGTCAGATATAGTGTAGTGGTAAGAGGAGTTATTAACCCAGTCAGATATAGTGTAGTGGTAAGAGGAGTTATTAACCCAGTCAGATATAGTGTAGTGGTAAGAGGAGTTATTAACCAGTCAGATATAGTGTAGTGGTAAGAGGAGTTATTAACCCAGTCAGATATAGTGTAGTGGTAAGGGGAGTTATTAACCAGTCAGATATAGTGTAGTGGTAAGAGGAGTTATTAACCCAGTCAGATATAGTGTAGTGGTAAGAGGAGTTATTAACCCAGTCAGATATAGTGTAGTGGTAAGAGGAGTTATTAACCCAGTCAGATATAGTGTAGTGGTAAGAGGAGTTATTAACCAGTCAGATATAGTGTAGTGGTAAGAGGAGTTATTAACCCAGTCAGATATAGTGTAGTGGTAAGAGGAGTTATTAACCCCAATCAGATATAGTGTAGTGGTAAGAGGAGTTATTAACCCAGTCAGATATAGTGTAGTGGTAAGAGGAGTTATTAACCCAGTCAGATATAGTGTAGTGGTAAGAGGAGTTATTAACCCAGTCAGATATAGTGTAGTGGTAAGAGGAGTTATTAACCAGTCAGATATAGTGTAGTGGTAAGAGGAGTTATTAACCCAGTCAGATATAGTGTAGTGGTAAGAGGAGTTATTAACCCAGTCAGATATAGTGTAGTGGTAAGAGGAGTTATTAACCAGTCAGATATAGTGTAGTGGTAAGAGGAGTTATTAACCAGTCAGATATAGTGTAGTGGTAAGAGGAGTTATTAACCCAGTCAGATATAGTGTAGTGGTAAGAGGAGTTATTAACCCAGTCAGATATAGTGTAGTGGTAAGAGGAGTTATTAACCCAGTCAGATATAGTGTAGTGGTAAGAGGAGTTATTAACCAGTCAGATATAGTGGTAAGAGGAGTTATTAACCAGTCAGATATAGTGTAGTGGTAAGAGGAGTTATTAACCCAGTCAGATATAGTGTAGTGGTAAGAGGAGTTATTAACCCAGTCAGATATAGTGTAGTGGTAAGAGGAGTTATTAACCAGTCAGATATAGTGTAGTGGTGAGAGGAGATATTAACCAGTCAGATATAGTGTAGTGGTAAGAGGAGTTATTAACCCAGTCAGATATAGTGTAGTGGTAAGAGGAGATATTAACCAGTCAGATATAGTGTAGTGGTAAGAGGAGTTATTAACCCAGTCAGATATAGTGTAGTGGTGAGAGGAGATATTAACCAGTCAGATATAGTGTAGTGGTAAGAGGAGTTATTAACCCAGTCAGATATAGTGGTAAGAGGAGTTATTAACCAGTCAGATATAGTGTAGTGGTAAGAGGAGTTATTTACCCAGTCAGATATAGTGGTAAGAGGAGTTATTAACCCAGAGGAGTTATTAGATATAGTGTAGTGGTAAGAGGAGTTATTAACCAGTCAGATATAGTGTAGTGGTAAGAGGAGGTATTAACCCAGTCAGATATAGTGTAGTGGTAAGAGGAGTTATTAACCAGTCAGATATAGTGTAGTGGTAAGAGGAGGTATTAACCCAGTCAGATATAGTGTAGTGGTAAGAGGAGTTATTAACCAGTCAGATATAGTGTAGTGGTAAGAGGAGTTATTAACCCAGTCAGATATAGTGTAGTGGTAAGAGGAGTCATTACCCAGTCTGATATAGTGTAGTGGTAAGAGGAGTTATTAACCAGTCAGATATAGTGTAGTGGTAAGAGGAGTTATTAACCCAGTCAGATATAGTGTAGTGGTAAGAGGAGTTATTAACCCAGTCAGATATAGTGTAGTGGTAAGAGGAGTTATTAACCCAGTCAGATATAGTGTAGTGGTAAGAGGAGTTATTAACCCAGTCAGATATAGTGTAGTGGTAAGAGGAGTATTAACCAGTCAGATATAGTGTAGTGGTAAGAGGAGTTATTAACCAGTCAGATATAGTGTAGTGGTAAGAGGAGTTATTAACCCAGTCAGATATAGTGTAGTGGTAAGAGGAGTTATTAACCCAGTCAGATATAGTGGTAAGAGGAGTTATTAACCAGTCAGATATAGTGTAGTGGTAAGAGGAGTTATTAACCAGTCAGATATAGTGTAGTGGTAAGAGGAGTTATTAACCAGTCAGATATAGTGTAGTGGTAAGAGGAGTTATTAACCCAGTCAGATATAGTGGTAAGAGGAGTTATTAACCCAGTCAGATATAGTGTAGTGGTAAGAGGAGTTATTAACCAGTCAGATATAGTGTAGTGGTGAGAGGAGTTATTAACCAGTCAGATATAGTGTAGTGGTAGGAGGAGTTATTAACCAGTCAGATATAGTGTAGTGGTAAGAGGAGTTATTAACCCAGTCAGATATAGTGTAGTGGTAAGAGGAGTTATTAACCCAGTCAGATATAGTGTAGTGGTAAGAGGAGTTATTAACCAGTCAGATATAGTGTAGTGGTAAGAGGAGTTATTAACCCAGTCAGATATAGTGGTAAGAGGAGTTATTAACCCAGTCAGATATAGTGTAGTGGTAAGAGGAGTTATTAACCAGTCAGATATAGTGTAGTGGTGAGAGGAGTTATTAACCAGTCAGATATAGTGTAGTGGTAGGAGGAGTTATTAACCAGTCAGATATAGTGTAGTGGTAAGAGGAGTTATTAACCCAGTCAGATATAGTGTAGTGGTAAGAGGAGTTATTAACCAGTCAGATATAGTGTAGTGGTAAGAGGAGTTATTAACCCAGTCAGATATAGTGTAGTGGTAAGAGGAGTTATTAACCCAGTCAGATATAGTGTAGTGGTAAGAGGAGTTATTAACCCAGTCAGATATAGTGTAGTGGTAAGAGGAGTTATTAACCCAGTCAGATATAGTGTAGTGGTAAGAGGAGTTATTAACCCAGTCAGATATAGTGTAGTGGTAAGAGGAGTTATTAACCAGTCAGATATAGTGTAGTGGTAAGAGGAGTTATTAATCCAGTCAGATATAGTGTAGTGGTAAGAGGAGTTATTAACCCAGTCAGATATAGTGGTAAGAGGAGTTATTAACCAGTCAGATATAGGGTAGTGGTAAGAGGAGTTATTAACCAGTCAGATATAGTGTAGTGGTAAGAGGAGTTATTAACCAGTCAGATATAGTGTAGTGGTAAGAGGAGTTATTAACCCAGTCAGATATAGTGTAGTGGTAAGAGGAGTTATTAACCAGTCAGATATAGTGTAGTGGTAAGAGGAGTTATTAACCCAGTCAGATATAGTGGTAAGAGGAGTTATTAACCCAGTCAGATATAGTGTAGTGGTTCCATTATATTAGTGTTATATTAGTGTAGTGGTTCCATTATAGTGTAGATATAGTCCATTACAGTTCCAGGCACTCAACAGGAATGATGGGTTGTGGCATTTGTTGCCAATCATAGGACCTGCCATAGATGCTGCTAAACAGCGATCTTGGATAAATTACATCTATTATAACCAACAGCGATTTGTTAACTATACACGCACTGCCCTGACTGGAATGTCGGAACAACCACGGCAGCAGTCGGGAGAGGACGTGTTTTTCTCTAGCTCTCTAGCTCTCTAGCTGGAGGTAAGCAAACTTCTCATTTGGTGTTGAGTATAGCTTAACCATGCATTAGATCGTAGGTTGGTAGTTAGTTGTAGTTAGGTATTGTATTTATTATAGGTTAGTATTGTTGTTATTGTAGGTTTCCGTAGGTTATTGTAGGCTAGTATTGAAGCTCGAGGCTAGCTAGCTCTCTAGCTGGAGGTAAGCAAACTTCTCATTTGGTGTTGAGTATAGCTTAACCATGCATTAGATCGTAGGTTGGTAGTTAGTTGTAGTTAGGTATTGTATTTATTATAGGTTAGTATTGTTGTTATTGTAGGTTATTGTAGGTTAGTATCGAAGCACGAGGCTAGCTAGCTAGCGGGTAGCTACTGGTAACGATTAGCTGTTCCCACTGTTAAATGTGCTTCTAGCCAACGTTTAATTTTTGCTGCGTTCTGCGTTATGTAAGGAACTAGACACGGACATGAATCATCTGTTTAGTGTGCTAACACACTCTTGGCAGTTTGTTGTAACCAAGTATTGGTGCTAATTGTGTGTTAATGGATGCTAGCTTGCTAGTTAGCTACGGCGTCATAGCTAGGTATCGTGGGTAGCTACTGTGTCTTGGCAGTGTCTTCCGCCGTGCCGGCTGTAGCACGAAGCGAGCTAATTAGCCGTTTTTTTTCGAACAGAGTCAGAGTCAACACAGTAGCCATTGTGTGCCGGGTGTAGCACGAAGCTAGCTAGCTAGCCGTTCTTCAAACAAAGCCAACACAGTGGCCATTGCTAGCTACCCAGCACGACCAGCGAACGGTGCGGTAGTAGCTAATTACAATATACTTGTCCTAGCTAGCCAATGTTGAATCATTGCTGCGTCATGAAAGGAACTTGACACAGACACGAATGATCTGTTTAGTGTGTTATCACACTATTGGTGGTTTGCTGTGACCAAGTGTTTGTGCTTGGCTGTGTGTTACTGGATGCTGGCATGCTGGTTAGCTAGTTAACACACTATTGGTGGTTTGTTGTGAGTATTGGTGCTTAACTGTGTGTTAAACTGTGTGTTATTGGATGCTAGCATGCTAGTCAGCTATGGTGTCATAGTTGGCTAGCTGAATAAAGTGGGTTTGAGTTTATTCCTTTAAACATTGAACAACTGTTCAGTGAAACAATTTTAGTTTCTGAGGTAGAAGTAGAAGTTTTTGGTGAGGGAGGCCCCCCTCTCTCCTCTCCCAGATGCTTAGCTCATTTCATTCCGATCTCCTCTGCATTTTTGTAGCCATTTGCTACAGCCTGTCAACTATGCCTCTGCCTATCCCTGTTCTCTCGTCTCTGCACAGGCTACACAAACAACGCACAACACCGCGCGGCTGCTGCCTCTCCAACCTGGTGGTCCCTGCTCGCACCCCTCACCTGGAGTTCCAGGTCGCAGGCAGCCTCTGGAACTGCCGTTCTGCTGCCAACAAAGCTGACTTCATCCCAGCCTATGCCAACCTCCAGTCCCTCGACTTCCTGGCGCTGACGGAAACATGGATCACCACTGAAAACACGGCTACTCCTACTGCTCTCTCCTCGTCTGACCATGTGTTCTCGCATACCCCGAGAGCATCTGGTCAGAGGGGTGGTGGTACAGGAATCCTCATCTCTCCCAAGTGGACATTCTCAATTTTTCCCCTAACCCATCTGTCTATCTCCTCATTTGAATTCCATGCTGTCACAGTCACTAACCCATTTAAGCTTAATATCCTTGTCATCTATCGCCCTCCAGGTTCCCTTGGAGAGTTCATCAACGAGCTTGACGCCTTGATAAGTTCCTTTCCTGAGGATGGCTCACCCCTCACAGTTTTGGGGGATTCAACCTCCCTATGTCCACGTTTGACTCATTTCTCTCTGCCTCCTTCTTTCCACTCCTCTCCTCTTTTGACCTCACCCTCTCACCGTCCCCCCCTACTCACAAGGCAGGCAATACGCTTGACCTCATCTTCACTAGATGCTGCTCCTCTACTAATCTCACTGCAACTCCCCTCCAAGTCTCCGACCACTACTTTGTTTCCTTTTCTCTCTCGCTCTCCTCCCACACTACTCACTCTGCCCCTACACAGATGGTAATGCGCCGCCGCAACCTTCGCTCTCTCTCTCCCACTACTCTCTCCTCTTCCATCCTATCATCTCTTCCCTCTGCTCAATCCTTCTCCCTCCAATCTCCTGATTCTGCCTCCTCAACCCTCCTCTCCTCCCTTTCTGCATCCTTTGACTCTCTGTGTCCCCTATCCTCCCGGCCGGCTCGGTCCTCCCCCCCAGCTCCGTGGCTTGATGACTCACTGCGAGCTCACAGAACAGAGCTCCGGGCAGCGGAGAGGAAATGGAAGAAAACTAAACTCCCTACCGACCTGGCATCTTTTCACTCCCTCCTCTCTACATTTTCTTCATCTGTTTCTGCTGCTAAGGCCACCTTCTACCACTCTAAATTCCAAGCATCTGCCTCTAACCCTAGGAAGCTCTTTGCCACATTTTCCTCCCTCCTGAATCCTCCTCCCCCCCCCCCCCCCCTCCTCTCTCTCTGTGGATGACTTCGTCAACCACTTTGAAAAGAAGGTTGACGACATCCGATCCTCGTTTGTTAAGTCTAATAACACTGCTGGTCCTGCTCACACTGCCCTACCCTATGCTTTGACTTCTTTCTCCCCTCTCTCTCCAGATAAAATCCTGCGACTTGTGACTGCAGGCCGCCCAACAACCTGCCCGCTTGACCCCATCCCCTCCTCCCTTCTCCAGACCATCTCCGGTGACCTTCTCCCCTACCTCACCTCGCTGATCAACTCATCCTTGACCGCTGGCCATGTCCCTTCCGTCTTCAAGAGAGCGAGAGTTGCTCCCCTCCTCAAAAAACCAACACTCGACCCCACTGATGTCAACAACTACAGACCAGTATCCCTTCTTTCTTTTCTTTCCAAAACTATTGAGCGTGCCGTCTTTAGCCAACTCTCTTGCTATCTCTCTCAGAATGACCTTCTTGATCCAAACCAATCAGGTTTCAGGACTGGTCATTCAACTGAGACTGCTCTTCTCTGTGTCACGGAGACTCTCCGCACTGCTAAAGCTAACTCTCTCTCCTCTGCTCTTGTCCTTCTAGACCTGTCTGCTGCCTTTGATACTGTGAACCATCAGATCCTCCTCTCCACCCTCTCCGAGATGGGCATCTCCGGCGCGGCTCACTCCTGGATTGCGTCCTACCTGACCGGTCGCTCCTACCAAGTGGCGTGGCGGGAAGCTGTCTCCGCACCACGTGCTCTCACCACTGGTGTCCCCCAGGGATCGGTTCTGGGCCCTCTCCTTTTCTCCCTATACACCAAGTCACTTGGCTCTGTCATATCCTCACATGGTCTCTCCTATCATTGCTACGCTGACGATACACAACTAATCTTCTCCTTTCCCCCTTCTGATAACCAGGTGGCGAATCGCATCTCTGCATGTCTGGCAGACATATCAGTATGGATGACGGATCACCACCTCAAGCTGAACCCTGGCAAGACGGAGCTGCTCTTCCTCCCGGGGAAGGACTGCCCGTTCCATGATCTCGCCATCACGGTTGACAACTCCGCTGTGTCCTCCTCCCAGAGTGCGAAGAGCCTAGGCGTGACCCTGGACAACACCCTGTCGTTCTCCGCCAACATCAAGGCGGTGACCCGCTCCTGCAGGTTCATGCTCTACAACATTCGGAGAGTGCGACCCTGCCTTACACAGGAAGCGGCGCAGGTCCTGGTCCAGGCACTTGTCATCTCCCGTCTGGACTACTGCAACTCGCTGTTGGCTGGGCTCCCTGCCTGTGCCATTAAACCCCTACAACTCATCCAGAATGCCGCAGCCCGTCTGGTGTTCAACCTTCCCAAGTTCTCTCACGTCACCCCCCTCCTCCGCACACTCCACTGGCTTCCAGTTGAAGCTCGCATCCGCTACAAGACCATGGTGCTTGCCTATGGAGCAGTGAGGGGAACGGCACCTCTGTACCTTCAGGCTCTGATCAGTCCCTACACCCAAACGAGGACATTGCGTTCATCCACCTCTGGCCTGCTGGCTCCCCTTCCTCTGCGGAAGCACAGCTCCCGCTCAGCCCAGTCAAAAACTGTTCGCTGCTCTGGCACCCCAATGGTGGAACAAGCTCCCTCACGACGCCAGGACAGCGGAGTCACTCACCACCTTCCGGAGACATTTGAAACCCCACCTCTTTAAGGAATACCTGGGATAGGATAAAGTATTCCTTCTAACCCCCCCCCCCCCCCCCCCCCCCAAATTGTAAAGTGGTTATCCCACTGGCTATAGGGTGAACGCACCAATTTGTGAGTCGCTCTGGCTAAGAGCGTCTGCTAAATGACGTTAATGTGCCCTTGAGCAAGGCACTTAACCCTAATTGCTCCTGTAAGTCGCTCTGGTTAAGAGCGTCTGCTAAATGACTAAAATGTAATGTAATGTAAATGTAAGAGGAGTTATTAACCCAGTCAGATATAGTGTAGTGGTAAGAGGAGTTATTAACCCAGTCAGATATAGTGTAGTGGTAAGAGGAGTTATTAACCAGTCAGATATAGTGTAGTGGTAAGAGGAGTTATTAACCCAGTCAGATATAGTGTAGTGGTAAGAGGAGATATTAACCAGTCAGATATAGTGTAGTGGTAAAGAGGAGTTATTAACCAGTCAGATATAGTGTAGTGGTAAGAGGAGTTATTAACCCAGTCAGATATAGTGTAGTGGTAAGAGGAGTTATTAACCCAGTCAGATATAGTGTAGGGGTAAGAGGAGTTATTAACCAGTCAGATATAGTGTAGTGGTAAGAGGAGTTATTAACCCAGTCAGATATAGTGGTAAGAGGAGTTATTAACCCAGTCAGATATAGTGTAGTGGTAAGAGGAGTTATTAACCAGTCAGATATAGTGTAGTGGTGAGAGGAGTTATTAACCAGTCAGATATAGTGTAGTGGTAGGAGGAGTTATTAACCAGTCAGATATAGTGTAGTGGTAAGAGGAGTTATTAACCCAGTCAGATATAGTGTAGTGGTAAGAGGAGTTATTAACCAGTCAGATATAGTGTAGTGGTAAGAGGAGTTATTAACCCAGTCAGATATAGTGTAGTGGTAAGAGGAGTTATTAACCCAGTCAGATATAGTGTAGTGGTAAGAGGAGTTATTAACCCAGTCAGATATAGTGTAGTGGTAAAAGAGGAGTTATTAACCCAGTCAGATATAGTGTATGGTAAGAGGAGTTATTAACCCAGTCAGATATAGTGTAGTGGTAAGAGGAGTTATTAACCAGTCAGATATAGTGTAGTGGTAAGAGGAGTTATTAATCCAGTCAGATATAGTGTAGTGGTAAGAGGAGTTATTAACCCAGTCAGATATAGTGGTAAGAGGAGTTATTAACCAGTCAGATATAGGGTAGTGGTAAGAGGAGTTATTAACCAGTCAGATATAGTGTAGTGGTAAGAGGAGTTATTAACCCAGTCAGATATAGTGTAGTGGTAAGAGGAGTTATTAACCAGTCAGATATAGTGTAGTGGTAAGAGGAGTTATTAACCCAGTCAGATATAGTGTAGTGGTAAGAGGAGTTATTAACCCAGTCAGATATAGTGGTAAGAGGAGTTATTAACCCAGTCAGATATAGTGTAGTGGTAAGAGGAGTTATTAACCCAGTCAGATATAGTGTAGTGGTAAGAGGAGTTATTAACCCAGTCAGATATAGTGTAGTGGTAAGAGGAGTTATTAACCAGTCAGATATAGTGTAGTGGTAAGAGGAGTTATTAACCCAGTCAGATATAGTGTAGTGGTAAGAGGAGATATTAACCAGTCAGATATAGTGTAGTGGTAAGAGGAGTTATTAACCAGTCAGATATAGTGTAGTGGTAAGAGGAGTTATTAACCAGTCAGATATAGTGTAGTGGTAAGGAGGAGTTATTAACCAGTCAGATATAGTGTAGTGGTAAGAGGAGTTATTAACCCAGTCAGATATAGTGTAGTGGTAAGAGGAGTTATTAACCAGTCAGATATAGTGTAGTGGTAAGAGGAGTTATTAACCAGTCAGATATAGTGTAGTGGTAAGAGGAGTTATTAACCCAGTCAGATATAGTGGTAAGAGGAGTTATTAACCAGTCAGATATAGTGTAGTGGTAAGAGGAGTTATTAACCCAGTCAGATATAGTGGTAAGAGGAGTTATTAACCAGTCAGATATAGTGTAGTGGTAAGAGGAGTTATTAACCAGTCAGATATAGTGTAGTGGTAAGAGGAGTTATTAACCAGTCAGATATAGTGTAGTGGTAAGAGGAGTTATTAACCCAGTCAGATATAGTGGTAAGAGGAGTTATTAACCAGTCAGATATAGTGTAGTGGTAAGAGGAGTTATTAACCAGTCAGATATAGTGTAGTGGTAAGAGGAGTTATTAACCAGTCAGATATAGTGTAGTGGTAAGAGGAGTTATTAACCCAGTCAGATATAGTGTAGTGGTAAGAGGAGTTATTAACCCAGTCAGATATAGTGTAGTGGTAAGAGGAGTTATTAACCCAGTCAGATATAGTGTAGTGGTAAGAGGAGTTATTAACCCAGTCAGATATAGTGGTAAGAGGAGTTATTAACCAGTCAGATATAGTGTAGTGGTAAGAGGAGTTATTAACCAGTCAGATATAGTGTAGTGGTAAGAGGAGTTATTAACCAGTCAGATATAGTGTAGTGGTAAGAGGAGTTATTAACCCAGTCAGATATATAGTGGTAAGAGGAGTTATTAACCAGTCAGATATAGTGTAGTGGTAAGAGGAGTTATTAACCCAGTCAGATATAGTGGTAAGAGGAGTTATTAACCCAGTCAGATATAGTGTAGTGGTAAGAGGAGTTATTAACCCAGTCAGATATAGTGTAGTGGTAAGAGGAGTTATTAACCAGTCAGATATAGTGTAGTGGTAAGAGGAGTTATTAACCCAGTCAGATATAGTGTAGTGGTAGGAGGAGTTATTAACCAGTCAGATATAGTG
Source organism: Coregonus suidteri (assembly GCA_036851935.1). Taxonomy (NCBI): domain Eukaryota; kingdom Metazoa; phylum Chordata; class Actinopteri; order Salmoniformes; family Salmonidae; genus Coregonus; species Coregonus suidteri. The sequence continues at coordinate 52,089,023 of CM072233.1, forward strand.
TAGTGGTAAGAGGAGTTATTAACCCAGTCAGATATAGTGTAGTGGTAAGAGGAGTTATTAACCCAGTCAGATATAGTGTAGTGGTAAGAGGAGTTATTAACCCAGTCAGATATAGTGTAGTGGTAAGAGGAGTTATTAACCCAGTCAGATATAGTGTAGTGGTAAGAGGAGTTATTAACCCAGTCAGATATAGTGTAGTGGTAAGAGGAGTTATTAACCCAGTCAGATATAGTGTAGTGTAAGAGGAGTTATTAACCAGTCAGATATAGTGTAGTGGTAAGAGGAGTTATTAACCCAGTCAGATATAGTGTAGTGGTAAGAGGAGTTATTAACCAGTCAGATATAGTGTAGTGGTAAGAGGAGTTATTAACCCAGTCAGATATAGTGTGGTAAGAGGAGTTATTAACCAGTCAGATATAGGGTAGTGGTAAGAGGAGTTATTAACCAGTCAGATATAGTGTAGTGGTAAGAGGAGTTATTAACCAGTCAGATATAGTGTAGTGGTAAGAGCAGTTATTAACCCAGTCAGATATAGTGTAGTGGTAAGAGGAGTTATTAACCAGTCAGATATAGTGTAGTGGTAAGAGGAGTTATTAACCCAGTCAGATATAGTGTAGTGGTAAGAGGAGTTATTAACCCAGTCAGATATAGTGGTAAGAGGAGTTTATTAACCCAGTCAGATATAGTGTAGTGGTAAGAGGAGTTATTAACCCAGTCAGATATAGTGTAGTGGTAAGAGGAGTTATTAACCCAGTCAGATATAGTGTAGTGGTAAGAGGAGTTATTAACCAGTCAGATATAGTGTAGTGGTAAGAGGAGTTATTAACCCAGTCAGATATAGTGTAGTGGTAGAGGAGTTATTAACCAGTCAGATATAGTGTAGTGGTAAGAGGAGTTATTAACCCAGTCAGATATAGTGTAGTGGTAAGAGGAGATATTAACCAGTCAGATATAGTGTAGTGGTAAGAGGAGTTATTAACCCAGTCAGATATAGTGTAGTGGTAAGAGGAGTTATTAACCAGTCAGATATAGTGTAGTGGTAAGAGGAGTTATTAACCAGTCAGATATAGTGTAGTGGTAAGAGGAGTTATTAACCCAGTCAGATATAGTGGTAAGAGGAGTTATTAACCAGTCAGATATAGTGTAGTGGTAAGAGGAGTTATTAACCCAGTCAGATATAGTGTAGTGGTAAGAGGAGTTATTAACCCAGTCAGATATAGTGTAGTGGTAAGAGGAGTTATTAACCCAGTCAGATATAGTGTAGTGGTAAGAGGAGTTATTAACCAGTCAGATATAGTGTAGTGGTAAGAGGAGTTATTAACCCAGTCAGATATAGTGTAGTGGTAAGAGGAGTTATTAACCCAGTCAGATATAGTGTAGTGGTAAGAGGAGTTATTAACCCAGTCAGATATAGTGTAGTGGTAAGAGGAGTTATTAACCCAGTCAGATATAGTGTAGTGGTAAGAGGAGTTATTAACCCAGTCAGATATAGTGTAGTGGTAAGAGGAGTTATTAACCAGTCAGATATAGTGTAGTGGTAAGAGGAGTTATTAACCAGTCAGATATAGTGTAGTGGTAAGAGGAGTTATTAACCCAGTCAGATATAGTGGTAAGAGGAGTTATTAACCCAGTCAGATATAGTGTAGTGGTAAGAGGAGTTATTAACCCAGTCAGATATAGTGTAGTGGTAAGAGGAGTTATTAACCAGTCAGATATAGTGTAGTGGTAAGAGGAGTTATTAACCCAGTCAGATATAGTGTAGTGGTAAGAGGAGTTATTAACCAGTCAGATATAGTGGTAAGAGGAGTTATTAACCCAGTCAGATATAGTGTAGTGGTAAGAGGAGTTATTAACCAGTCAGATATAGTGTAGTGGTAAGAGGAGTTATTAACCCAGTCAGATATAGTGTAGTGGTAAGAGGAGTTATTAACCCAGTCAGATATAGTGTAGTGGTAAGAGGAGTTATTAACCCAGTCAGATATAGTGTAGTGGTAAGAGGAGTTATTAACCCAGTCAGATATAGTGTAGTGGTAAGAGGAGTTATTAACCCAGTCAGATATAGTGTAGTGGTAAGAGGAGTTATTAACCCAGTCAGATATAGTGTAGTGGTAAGAGGAGTTATTAACCAGTCAGATATAGTGTAGTGGTAAGAGGAGTTATTAACCAGTCAGATATAGTGTAGTGGTAAGAGGAGTTATTAACCCAGTCAGATATAGTGTAGTGGTAAGAGGAGTTATTAACCCAGTCAGATATAGTGTAGTGGTAAGAGGAGTTATTAACCAGTCAGATATAGTGTAGTGGTAAGAGGAGTTATTAACCCAGTCAGATATAGTGTAGTGGTAAGAGGAGTTATTAACCCAGTCAGATATAGTGTAGTGGTAAGAGGAGTTATTAACCAGTCAGATATAGTGTAGTGGTAAGAGGAGTTATTAACCAGTCAGATATAGTGTAGTGGTAAGAGGAGTTATTAACCCAGTCAGATATAGTGTAGTGGTAAGAGGAGTTATTAACCCAGTCAGATATAGTGTAGTGGTAAGAGGAGTTATTAACCCAGTCAGATATAGTGGTAAGAGGAGTTATTAACCAGTCAGATATAGTGTAGTGGTAAGAGGAGTTATTAACCAGTCAGATATAGTGTAGTGGTAAGAGGAGTTATTAACCAGTCAGATATAGGGTAGTGGTAAGAGGAGTTATTACCAGTCAGATATAGTGTAGTGGTAAGAGGAGTTATTAACCAGTCAGATATAGTGTAGTGGTAAGAGGAGTTATTAACCAGTCAGATATAGTGTAGTGGTAAGAGGAGTTATTAACCAGTCAGATATAGTGTAGTGGTAAGAGGAGTTATTAACCAGTCAGATATAGTGTACTAGACTACTGACAGTGTTACCAGGGCCACGTTCATATAGACTACTGACAGTGTTACCAGGGCCACGTTCATATAGACTACTGACAGTGTTACCAGGGCCACGTTCATATAGACTACTGATAGTGTAGTGATGTTCCAAAACCTTGCGTCCTGCTGAACGCGCCCCCAGGTTGTTAGCTATAGCTAGCTAATTAGGTGGCATTACTTAATAATGTGTCGCCTAAACAGATGGTTAGCGGTCCGGTCCACAAGTAGCCTATTTTAGAATGGCCCACGATTGTGCCCATCACGAAAAAGCTCTCACTCTCTCCAAAAACTCTTGTCCAGTCCACTGAGTCAGATTTTAGTCACAGAGAAAATCGTTTTAGTCAATTGAAATGAAAATATTTTTTGTTTAGTTACAGTTTTGTCTGGGTCTATTCAGTCAGTTATAGTTAATTGCCACTGAAAAATAAGTGTTAAGATAAATATTTAAGTAGATGAAATTAACACTGTGGTCTGTTGTCTCTGGTTGGGGAGCATGGTGACTAATGATTGGCTGTGACCATGCAACTGGGGGGGGGGGGGGGGGGGGGGGGGGGGGGGGGGGGGGGGGGAGGGGGGGGGGGGGGGGGGGGGGGATTGGTTGAGGGGGGGGGGGGGGGGGGGTTGCTGGGGGGGGGGGGGCAGGTCTTCTTCACCTCCATGTCCCCCAGGAGGAATTCACCATGGGCTGACTGGTAACTGCGGAAGTAATGCAGGACATTACATTGATTAGAAGGGCCACTTCATCATGTATCGGTTGTCCTGGTAATTATGCAGGTCTTCTTCACCTCCATGTCCACCACCAGGCCCTTCACCATGGGCAACGTGTACTGGTAGTTACGGAAGTCCTGCAGGTACATTACATTATATTAGAAGGGCCCTTCACCATGGGCAACGTGTGTCCTGGTAGTTACGGAAGTCCTGCAGGTACATTACATTATATTAGAAGGGCCCTTCACCATGGGCAACGTGTACTGGTAATTACGGAAGTCCTGCAGGTACATTACATTATATTAGAAGGGCCCTTCACCATGGGCAACGTGTCCTGGTAATTACGGAAGTCCTGCAGGTACATTACATTATATTAGAAGGGCCCTTCACCATGGGCAACGTGTCCTGGTAATTACGGAAGTCCTGCAGGTACATTACATTATATTAGAAGGGCCCTTCACCATGGGCAACGTGTCCTGGTAATTACGGAAGTCCTGCAGGTACATTACATTATATTAGAAGGGCCCTTCACCATGGGCAACGTGTCCTGGTAATTACGGAAGTCCTGCAGGTACATTACATTATATTAGAAGGGGCCCTTCACCATGGGCACGTGTGTCCTGGTAATTACGGAAGTCCTGCAGGTACATTACATTATATTAGAAGGGCCCTTCACCATGGGCAACGTGTACTGGTAGTTACGGAAGTCCTGCAGGTACATTACATTATATTAGAAGGGCCCTTCACCATGGGCAACGTGTACTGGTAGTTACGGAAGTCCTGCAGGTACATTACATTATATTAGAAGGGCCCTTCACCATGGGCAACGTGTACTGGTAGTTACGGAAGTCCTGCAGGTACATTACATTATATTAGAAGGGCCCTTCACCATGGGCAACGTGTCCTGGTAATTACGGAAGTCCTGCACGTCAACACAAGACATGGAAACATTCAGAGGCAAAAAGACAAGAAACAAAAGAAAAATATATAAAATCAGAAAGTAAACAAAAAATACTAAAATCATTCAAAGACTCAGAGGCAGAAAAGACCAGTTGTTACCCTAGCAGCTAGCAGGTTCATGATGGTGTGGCCGGTCTCTCCAAAGAGGGGTTTTCTGAACCTCACACTGAACAGAGGGCAAGGGTAGACTGAAACATATCAGATGAAAACATAACCCTGTGTTAAACACGTCCTCTGTAGCTCAGCTGGTAGAGTATTGCTAAACATAACCCTGTGTTTAAACACGTCCTCTGTATCTCAGCTGGTAGAGTATTGCTAAACATAACCCTGTGTTAAACACGTCCTCTGTATCTCAGCTGGTAGAGTATTGCTAAACATAACCCTGTGTTAAACACGTCCTCTGTATCTCAGCTGGTAGAGTATTGCTAAACATAACCCTGTGTTAAACACGTCCTCTGTAGCTCAGCTGGTAGAGTATTGCTAAACATAACCCTGTGTTAAACACGTCCTCTGTAGCTCAGCTGGTAGAGTATTGCTAAACATAACCCTGTGTTAAACACGTCCTCTGTAGCTCAGCTGGTAGAGTATTGCTAAACATAACCCTGTGTTAAACACGTCCTCTGTAGCTCAGCTGGTAGAGTATTGCTAAACATAACCCTGTGTTAAACACGTCCTCTGTAGCTCAGCTGGTAGAGTATTGCTAAACATAACCCTGTGTTAAACACGTCCTCTGTAGCTCAGCTGGTAGAGTATTGCTAAACATAACCCTGTGTTTAAACACGTCCTCTGTAGCTCAGCTGGTAGAGTATTGCTAAACATAACCCCTGTGTTAAACACGTCCTCTGTAGCTCAGCTGGTAGAGTATTGCTAAAACATAACCCTGTGTTAAACACGTCCTCTGTAGCTCAGCTGGTAGAGTATTGCTAAACATAACCCTGTGTTAAACACGTCCTCTGTAGCTCAGCTGGTAGAGTATTGCTAAACATAACCCTGTGTTAAACACGTCCTCTGTAGCTCAGCTGGTAGAGTATTGCTAAACATCACCCTGTGTTTAAACACGTCCTCTGTAGCTCAGCTGGTAGAGTATTGCTAAACATAACCCTGTGTTAAACACGTCCTCTGTAGCTCAGCTGGTAGAGTATTGCTAAACATAACCCTGTGTTAAACACGTCCTCTGTAGCTCAGCTGGTAGAGTATTGCTAAACATAACCCTGTGTTAAACACGTCCTCTGTATCTCAGCTGGTAGAGTATTGCTAAACATAACCCTGTGTTAAACACGTCCTCTGTAACGCCAGGGTAGTGGGTTCGATCCCCGGGACCACCCATACGTAAAAATGTATGCACACATGACTAAGTCGCTTTGGATAAAAGCGTCTGCTAAATGGTATATTATTATTATTATTATTAAAACCACTGATTGATGTAATTACAATTTCTGTTCTAACAAGCCAAAAACATAACCCAAAACAACAACGCGATCCCTTCGTACTCACATCTGTACTCGGCGCCCAGTCGCAGCATGAGCCTGATGGGGAACGCCTTGGCCCAGGGGGTCTCCCACTTCTGCAGCAACACCCCAAACAGGTAGGGGGGGTTGGGGAGCATCAGGTCCTGGAGGGCCTGGAAGGACGGGGAGACGTAGAGGAACCCTCCATGCTCCCTGCTGCCCAGGAAACTCTGGGTGAAGAACGAGTGGCCCAGGTGGGTCAGGACCTTACCTGGAGAGAGGAGGAGAGAAGAATGTTACCTGGAGGGAGGAGGAGAGGAAGAGGAGAGGTGATGAGGAGAGAAGAGGAGGAGAGAGGAAGAGGAGGGGAGAGGAAGAGGAGGGGAGAGGGGAACGAGTGGCCCAGGTGTGTCAGAACGTTACCTAGAGAGGGGAGGGGAGAGAAGTGTTTGAATTTTAAAACACCTTTTATTTAGCAATTAAGGAGTGAACTGAGTGTTGCATGCCTAGTCCCCTCCCTAAGATGTTCACTGTAAATTATTGTCACCCGTTTTCAATACCTCACCCCAAAAGAATAACTGCACTGAGCCTTTTTCTAAAATGTTTTATGAGCTGGGAGAACACATTGGGAGGGATCTTTGACCATTCCTCCATGCAGAATCTTTCCAGATGCTTGATATCCTTCGTCTGCGCTTATGGACTGCCCTCTTAATTCAAACCACAGGTTTTCAATGGGTTTCAAGTCCGGAGACTGAGGTGGCCATTGCAAAATGTTGATTTTGTGGTCAATTAACAATTTCTTTGTGGATTTTGACGTGTGCTTGGGACTATCGTCTTGCTGGAAGAGTCACTTGCAGCCAAGTTTCAGCCTGCTGGCAGAGGCGACGAGGTTTTTGGTTATAAAGTCCCGGTACTGGGTAAAGCTCATGTTGCCGTTGACCTTAACAAGGCCCCAGGACCAGTAGGAGAAAAACAGTCCATAACATCAAAGATCCACCGTCATATTTTACAGAAGGGATGGGGTTCTTTTCCGAATATGCATCTTTCTTTAGACGCCAAACCCACCACTGGTGTGCATGGCCCAAAAAGCTCTGTTTTCAGGTCATCTGACCAAAGCACCGGTTCCAATCCAAGTGCGAAAGAGCTCTGTTTTCAGGTCATCCAACAAATTAAAAAACACCTGGAGTTCCCTAAACGGTATTGGCACTTGGATTGGAAACCAGTGCTATGGTCCCAGTGCTATGGTCCCAGTGCTATGGTCCCAGTGCTATGGTCCCAGTGCTATGGTCCCAGTGCTATGGTCAGATGACACTTCAGGCTGAGGAGGAAGTTTCACACATTCCCATGTGCTACATTAGCTAACGTTAGCTAGCTAGCTCATAATCAAGTAAACCTGACGACATGTTTGATGCATGTTACCAGCTTGCTTTCAATAACGTTTCAACTCCAACTGACTAGCTACTGTAAGATCCCTGCTAAATAATATTAGGCAAACTAGCTAGATAGATCTCCGGGAAGAGGGCTGGAGTTAAAACCTACAGGATGGTATTTTTCCAGGAATAAGGCAAAAGTTAAAAACTACAGTGCCTTCAGAAAGTATTTCACACCCCTTGACCGTTTCCCCATTTTGTTGTTACAGCCTAAATTTAAAATGTGATTAAATTTTAGATTTTGTCGTCACTGGCCTACACACAATACCCCACAATGTCAAAGTGAAATGATGTTTGACATTTTTTACAAATTAAAAGCTGAAATGTTTTGAGTCAATTAGTATTCAACCCCTTTGTTATGGCAAGCCTAAATAAGTTCAGGAGTAAAAATGCGCTTAACAAGTGACACAATAAGATGCATGGACTCACTCTGTGTGCAATAATAGTGTTTAACATGATTTTTGAATGACTACCTCATCTCTGTACCCTACACATACAATTATCTGTAAGGTCCCTCAGTCGAGCAGTGAATTTCAAACACAGATTCAATCACAAAGAGCAGGGAGGTTTTCCAATGCCTCGCAAAGAAGGGCACCTATTGGTAGATGGGTAAAAATAAAAAGGCAGACATTGAATATCCCTTTGAGCATGGTGAAGTTATTAATTACACGTTGGATGGTGGATCAATACACCCAGTCACTACAAAGATACAGGCGTCCTTCCTAACTCAGTTGCCGGAATGGAAGGAAACCGCTCAGGGATTTCACCATGAGGCCAATGGTGACTTTAAAACAGTTAAAGAGATTAATGTCTGTGATAGGAGAAAACTGAGGATGGATCAACAACACTGTAGTTACTCCACAATACTAACCTAAATGACAGAGTGAAAAGAAGGAAGCCTGTACAGAATAAAAATATTCCAAAACATGCATCCTGTTTGCAACAAAACTAAAGTAAAACTGCAAAAAAAATGTGTCAAAGCAATTAACTTTTTGTCCTGAATACAAAGCTTTATGTTTGAGGAAAATCCAATCCAATACATTACCGAGTACCACTCTCCATATTTTCAAGCATAGTTGTGGCTGCATCATGTTATGGGTATGCTTGTAATTGTTAAGGACTGGAGATTTTTTTGGGATAAAAAATAAACGGAATGGAGCTACGCACAGGCAAAATCCTAGAAGAAAATACCTGGTTCAGTCTGCTTTCCAACAGACACTGGGATATTAATTCACCTTTCAGCAGGACAATATCCTAAAACACAAGGCCAAAATATACAATGGAGTGACCCGAGTTACAGTTTTGACTTAAATCTGCTTGAAAATCTATGGCAAGGACCTGAACATGGCTGTCTAGGAATGATCAACAACCAATTTGACAGAGCTTGCAGAAATTTGAAAAGAATAAATGGGCAAATGTTGCAGAATCCAGGTGCGGAAAACTCTTAGAGACTTACCCAGAAAGACTCACAGCTGTAATCGCTGCCAAAGGTGATTCTTCAAAGTATTGACTCAGGGGTGTGAATACTTAAGACATTTCTGTATTTAATTTTCAATAAATGTTTTCCCTTGTTTTCAATGTGTCATTATGGGGCATTGTGTGTAGATGGGTGAGAAACACATCTATTTAATCCATTTTGAAATTCAGGCTGGAACAAAACAGAATGTAGAATAAGTCAAGGGGTATGAATAGTTTCTGAAGGCACTGTACAGGATGGTATCTATCCAGGAACAGGTTGGAGTTAAAACCTACAAGATGGTGTATCTCTCTAGGAAGAAGGTTGGGCAGGCCCGATTTAGATAATACACAACACTAGAACTGCTAAGGATGACGATGTAGCATTTTGCTCCATCACCGTACTGACTGACTGACTAAACCAGCAGAGACACAGACAATATGTCTGTCATTCCCCAGCCTGTTGAGTTTCCCTGGTGTTGCAGAGACACAGACAATATGTCTGTCATTCCCCAGCCTGTTGAGTTTCCCTGGTGTTGCAGAGACACAGACAATATGTCTGTCATTCCCCAGCCTGTTGAGTTTCCCTGGTGTTGCTGTGAATATCTAAACCAGCCACAGCCTGAGGCACAGACACATCAACGTCAAAACAATATATTTTTTTAACCGCAGCGTAAGGTGGAGTGGTGAGACAGAGGTCGTGGAGTGGTGAGACAGAGGTCGTGGAGTGGTGAGACAGAGGTCGTGGAGTGGTGAGACAGAGGTCGTGGAGTGGTGAGACAGAGGTTGTGTGGTGAGACAGAGGTCGTGGAGTGGTGAGACAGAGGTCGTGGAGTGGTGAGACAGAGGTCGTGGAGTGGTGAGACAGAGGTCGTGGAGTGGTGAGACAGAGGTCGTGGAGTGGTGAGACAGAGGTCGTGGAGTGGTGAGACAGAGGTCGTGGAGTGGTGAGACAGAGGTCGTGTCCAAAATGGCACCCTATTCCCTACGTAGTGCACTTGTTTTGTCCACGTCCCAAAGGGGCTCTGGTCAAAAGTAGTGCACTATATAGGGAATAGGGTGCCATTTTGGACGCATACAGAGAACCGTAGTGGGACACTACAGCCTTACAACAGGACACTAAATGTTTTGACTGTATTTCCTGACGAGGTCGAGCCACACCATTCAGTGGCTTAGAGGCAGTAGCCTTGTTTCCAGGCAGTAGCCTTGTTTCCAGGCAGTAGCCTTGTTTCTGTGAAGGTAACCTGGCTGGGATTGATCAACTCACCTCTAGACCTCTAACACCTACATTTCCCCATGAGTGCCTCCTGGCAATGCTGTATAATATCATCTAAGTAGGCTTCCTGGTTGAGGTAGCATACTGATCTTATTATCCCTGTGAGGGCCTCCTGATGGAGGTATATTATACTAACCTGTGAGGGCCTCCTGATGGAGGTATATTTTACTAACCTGTGAAGGCCTCCTGGTGGAGGTATATTATACTAACCTGTGAAGGCCTCCTGGTGGAGGTATATTATACTAACCTGTGAAGGCCTCCTGGTGGAGGTATATTATACTAACCTGTGAAGGCCTCCTGGTGGAGGTATATTATACTAACCTGTGAGGGCCTCCTGATGGAGGTATATTATACTAACCTGTGAGGGCCTCCTGATGGAGGTATATTATACTAACCTGTGAGGGCCTCCTGATGGAGGTACAGTATATACTAACTGTGAGGGCCTCCTGGTAGAGCTGTACGAAGTGGCTGAAGAGGTCTTTGGGGATGCTCTTCTCGTCAGGCAGACACTGCAGCAGCACAACCACCTCAGCCTGGCCCACTGCATGCATCCCCTTACTGGTCACATACCAACACTTCCTGTTTACGTCTACAAGGGGAGAAGGGACACCAGAGTGGGGGTTAGATACTGTAGCGTAGGGGGAGAGGGGGTTAGATACTGTAGCGTAGGGGCAGAGGGGGTTAGATACTGTAGCGTAGGGGGAGAGGAGAGGGGGTTAGATACTGTAGCGTAGGGGCAGAGGGGGTTAGATACTGTAGCGTAGGGGGAGAGGGGGTTAGATACTGTAGCGTAGGGGGGAGAGGAGAGGGGGTTAGATACTGTGTAGCGTAGGGGCAGAGGGGGTTAGATACTGTAGCGTAGGGGGAGAGGAGAGGGGGTTAGATACTGTAGCGTAGGGGGAGAGGAGAGGGGGTAGATACTGTGTAGCGTAGGGGCAGAGGGGGTTAGATACTGTAGCGTAGGGGGAGAGGAGAGGGGGTTAGATACTGTAGCGTAGGGACAGAGGGGGTTACTGTAGCGTAGGGGGAGAGGGGGTAGCGTAGGGGCTAGGGGGAGAGGAGAGGGGGTTAGATTTAGATACTGTAGCGTAGGGGGAGAGGGGGTTAGCGTAGGGGGAGAGAGAGGGGTTAGATACTGTAGCGTAGGGGGTTAGAGTAGCGAGGGGGGGGGTTAGATACTGTAGCGTAGGGGGAGAGGGGGTTAGATACTGTAGCGTAGGGGGAGAGGGGGTTAGATACTGTAGCGTAGGGGGAGAGGGGGTTAGATACTGTAGAGGGGGAGAGGAGGGGATTAGATACTGTAGCGTAGGGGGAGAGGGGGTTAGATACTGTAGCGTAGGGGGAGAGGGGGTTAGATACTGTAGCGTAGGGGGAGGGGGTTAGATACTGTAGAGGGGGAGGGGGGTAGATACTGTAGCGTAGGGGGAGAGGGGGTTAGATACTGTAGCGTAGGGGAGAGGGGGTTAGATACTGTAGCGTAGGGGGAGAGGAGGGGGGTAGATACTGTAGCGTAGGGGGAGAGGGGGTTAGATACTGTAGCGTAGGGGGAGAGGGGGTTAGGTACTGTAGCGTAGGGGGGAGAGGGGGTTAGATACTGTAGCGTAGGGGGAGAGGGGGTTAGATACTGTAGCGTAGGGGGAGAGGGGGTTAGATACTGTAGCGTAGGGGGAGAGGGGGGTAGATACTGTAGCGTAGGGGGAGAGGGGGGTTAGATACTGTAGCGTAGGGGGAGAGAGGGGGTTAGATACTGTAGCGTAGGGGGAGAGGGGGGTTAGATACTGTAGGGGGAGTAGGGGGAGAGGGGGTTAGATACTGTAGCGTAGGGGGGAGAGGGGGTTAGATACTGTAGCGTAGGGGGAGAGGGGGTTTAGATACTGTAGCGTAGGGGGAGAGGGGGTTAGATACTGTAGCGTAGGGGGAGGGGGGAGGGGGTTAGATACTGTAGCGTAGGGGGAGAGGGGGTTAGATACTGTAGCGTAGGGGGGTGAGAGAGGGGTTAGATACTGTAGCGTAGGGGGAGAGGGGGTTAGATACTGTAGCGTAGGGGGAGAGGGAGAGGGGTTAGATACTGTAGCGTAGGGGGAGAGGGGGGGATTGTAGATACTGTAGCGTAGGGGGGAGAGGAGGGGGTTAGATACTGTAGCGTAGGGGGAGAGGGGGTTAGATACTGTGTAGCGTAGGGGGAGAGGGGGTTAGATACTGTAGCGTAGGGGGGAGGGGGTTAGATACTGTAGCGTAGGGGGAAGAGGGGGTTAGATACTGTAGCGTAGGGGGAGAGGGAGGGGGTTAGATACTGTAGCGTAGGGGGAGAGGGGGGTTAGATACTGTAGCGTAGGGGGGGGGAGAGGGGGTTAGATACTGTAGCGTAGGGGAGAGAGGGGTTGTAGATACTGTAGCGTAGCGTAGGGGGGAGAGGGGGTTAGATACTGTAGCGTAGGGGGAGAGGGGGTTAGATACTGTAGCGTACTGTAGAGGAGAGGGGGTTAGGTACTGTAGCGTAGGGGGGGAGGAGGGGGTTAGATACTGTGTAGCGTAGGGGGAGGGGGAGAGGGGGTTAGATAGATAGAGGTGGGGTAGCGAGGGGGAGAGGGGGTTAGATACTGGGGTAGGGGGAGAGGGGGTTAGATACTACTGTAGCGTAGGGGGGGGAGGAGGGGGGTTAGATACTGTAGCGTAGGGGGGAGAGGGGTTAGATACTGTAGCGTAGGGGTAGCGTAGATAGGGGGGGGAGAGGGGGTTAGGTACTGAGCGTAGATACTGTAGTTAGTACTGTAGGGGGAGAGGAGAGGGGTTAGATACTGTAGCGTAGGGGGTTAGTAGATAATGGAGGGGGGGTTAGATACTGTAGCGTAGGGGGAGAGGGGGGGGGGTTAGATACTGTAGCGTAGGGGGAGAGGGGGTTAGATACTGTGTAGCGTAGGGGGAGAGGGGGTTAGATACTGTAGCGTAGGGGGAGAGGAGGGGGGGTTAGATACTGTAGCGTAGGGGGAGAGAGGGGGTTAGATACTGTAGCGTAGGGGGAGAGGGGGTTAGATACTGTAGGGGGTTAGTTAGATACTGTAGCGTAGGGGGAGAGGGGGTTAGATACTGTAGCGTAGGGGGAGAGGGGGTTAGGTGTAGCGTAGGGGAGAGGGGGTAGATACTGTAGCGAGGGGGAGAGGGGGTTAGATACTGTAGCGTAGGGGGGGGAGAGGGGGTTAGATACTGTAGCGTAGGGGGAGAGGGGGTTTAGATACTGTAGAGAGGGGGGAGAGGGTTTAGATTTAGATACTGTAGCGTAGGGGGAGAGGGGAGGGGGTTAGATACTGTAGCGTAGGGGGAGAGAGGGGGTTAGATTAGATACTGTAGTAGCGTAGGGGGAGAGGGGGTTAGATACTGTAGCGTAGGGGGAGAGGAGGGGGGTTAGATACTGTAGCGTAGGGGGAGAGAGGTAGGGGGGGTTAGACTACTGTAGCGTAGGGGGAGAGGTAGGGGTTAGATACTGTAGCGTAGGGGGAGGAGGGGGGTTAGATACTGTAGCGCGTAGGGGGAGGGGGTTAGATACTGTAGCGTAGGGGAGAGGAGAGGGGGTTAGATACTGTAGCGTAGGGGGAGAGGGGGTTAGATACTGTAGCGTAGGGGGAGAGGGGGTTAGATACTGTAGCGTAGGGGGAGAGGGGGTTAGATACTGTAGCGTAGGGGGAGAGGGGGTGAGATTTAGATACTGTAGCGCAGGGGGAGAGGGGGGGGTTAGATACTGTAGCGCAGGGGGAGGGAGAGGGGGTTAGATACTGTAGCGTAGGGGGAGAGAGGGGGTTAGATACTGTAGCGTAGGGGGAGAGGGGGTTAGATACTGTAGCGTAGGGGGAGAGGGGGGGTAGATACTGTAGATACTGGGAGAGGGGTTAGGGGAGAGGAGAGGGGGTTAGATACTGTAGCGTAGGGGGAGAGGGGGGGGTTTAGATACTGTAGCGTGGGGGAAGGAGGGGGTTAGATACTGTAGCGTAGGGGGGAGAGGGGGTTAGATACTGTAGCGTAGGGGGAGAGGAGAGGGGGTTAGATACTGTAGCGTAGGGGGAGAGGAGAGGGGGTTAGATACTGTGCGTAGGCGTAGGGGGATAATGTAGCGTAGGGGGAGAGGGGGTTAGATACTGTAGCGTAGGGGGAGAGGGGAGATACTGTAGCGTTAGGGGGAGTAGCGTAGGGGGAGAGGGGAGAGGGGGTTAGATACTGTAGCGTAGGGGGAGAGGGGGGGTTAGATACTGTAGCGTAGGGGGAGAGGGGGGTTAGATACTGTAGCGTAGGGGAGAGGAGAGATACTGTAGGGGTTTAGATACTGTAGCGTAGGGGGAGAGGGGGTTAGATACTGTAGCGTAGGGGGAGGGGAGAGGGGTTAGATACTGTAGCGTAGGGGGAGAGGAGAGGGGGTTAGATACTGTAGCGTAGGGGCAGAGGGGTTAGATACTGTAGCGTAGGGGGAGAGGGGGTTAGATACTGTAGCGTAGGGGGAGGAGGGGGTTAGATACTGTAGCGTAGGGGGAGAGGGGGAGAGGGGTTAGATACTGTAGCGTAGGGGGAGAGGGGGGGGGGTTAGATACTGTAGAGTAGGGGGAGAGGGGGTTAGATACTGTAGCGTAGGGGGAGAGGAGAGGGGGTTAGATACTGTAGCGTAGGGGAGAGGGGGTTAGATACTGTGTAGCGTAGGGGGAGAGGAGAGGGTTAGATACTGTGTAGGGGGAGAGGGGGGGTTAGATACTGTAGCGTAGGGGGAGAGGGGAGTTAGATACTGTAGCGTAGGGGGAGAGGGGGGTTAGATACTGTAGCGTAGGGGGAGAGGGGGTTAGATACTGTAGCGTAGGGGGGAGAGGGGGGTTAGATACTGTAGCGTAGGGGGAGAGGAGAGGGGGTTAGATACTGTAGCGTAGGGGGAGAGGAGAGGGGGAGATACTGTAGCGTAGGGGGAGAGGGGGGGGGGGAGAGGGGGTAGATACTGTAGCGTAGGGGGAGAGAGGGGTTAGATACTGTAGCGTAGGGGGAGGGGGTTTAGATACTGATGTAGCGTAGGGGGAGAGGAGATACTGAGCGGGGTTAGATAGATACTGTAGCGTAGGGGGGAGAGGATAGGGGGTTAGATACTGTAGCGTAGGGGGAGAGGGGGGGTTAGATACTGTAGGGGGGTTAGCGTAGGGGGAGAGGGGGTTAGATACTGTAGCGTAGGGGGAGAGGGGAGGGGGTAGATACTGTAGCGTAGGGGGAGAGGGGGGAGACTGTAGCGTAGAGAGGGGGGTTAGATACTGTAGCGTAGGGGGAGAGGGGGGGGGTTAGATACTGTAGCGTAGGGGGAGAGGGGGTTAGATACTGTAGCGTAGGGGGAGAGGAGGGGGATACTAGTGGTTAGATAGATACTGTAGCGTAGGGGAGAGAGGGGGTTAGATACTGTAGCGTAGCGTAGGGGCATACTGTAGAGGGGAGGGGGTTAGATACTGTAGCGTAGGGGGAGAGAGGGGGTTAGATACTGTGTAGCGTAGCGGGAGGATAGGGGGTTAGAGGGGGTTAGATACTTAGTAGCGTAGGGGGAGAGGAGAGGGGGTTAGATACTGTACTGTAGCGTAGGGGGAGAGGGGGTTAGATACTGTGTAGCGTAGCGTAGGGGGTTAGAGAGGGGGTTAGGGGTTACTGTAGCGTAGGGGGAGAGGAGAGGGGGGGGGTTAGATACTGTAGCGTAGGGGGAGAGGAGAGGGGGTTAGATACTGTAGCGTAGGGGCGAGAGGGGGTAGGGGGAGAGGGGGGGTTAGATTTAGAACGGGGAGAGGGGTTAGATACGAGTAGCGTGGGGAGATACTACTAGCGTAGGGGGAGAGGAGAGGGGTTAGATACTGTAGCGTAGGGGGGTTAGAGGGGGGAGAGGGGGTAGATACTGTAGCGTAGGGGGAGAGGAGAGGGGGTTAGATACTGTAGCGTAGGGGGGAGAGGGGGTTAGATACTGTAGCGTAGGGGTAGAGTAAGATACTGTAGCGTAGGGGAGAGGGGGTTAGATACTGTAGCGTACTGTAGGGGGGGAGAGGGGGTTAGATACTGTAGCGTAAGGGGGAGAGGGGGTTAGATACTGTAGCGTAGGGGGAGAGGGAGAGGGGATTAGATACTGTAGCGTAGGGGCAGAGGGGGTTAGATACTGTAGCGTAGGGGCAGAGGGGGTTAGATACTGTAGCGTAGGGGGGAGAGGGGGTTAGATAATGTATAGTGTATAGCAGGGCTATTCAATAACAGTCCTGGAGGGCTAAACACTCAGGTTTATTTTCTCCTTCTAATCAGGGACTAATTCAGACCTATGAGAGTGGAGAAGATGTGAACTCACAGTTGACCAGTTTGACCATGGCCAGCAGGTTGGCATTGAGCACAAAGACCAGCGGGTCAGGACCTCCTTCCTCCAGCTGCTGCATCAGAACGATCTCAGAGGGACGCTCCTCCACCGCGTAGTCTGGGGGGGGGGGTGGGAGGAAAACACAGCTTCAACCCCACCCTATGGACAGGTACCCCCAGCCCCACACCCCTCCCAGCTTGCTACATGGACAGTGGACAAGAAAGCAGACCCACACACACACACACAGCATGATGGACAGTGAGGTGAGGATGGGTGAGGTCAAGCACCTGTGCTGTGTCCTCCCGTACCTCCTTTAACTCCGGTGGAGGTGAGGATGGGAGGAAGGCCGTCCTCCGGAATTAGACTGACCGAGCTGCCGACAGGGCTTCCCACTGGGGCTGCAGGGGCAGGGGACGACGCCTGGAGGGAGGAGGGTTAGAGTGGTAGTGGACAGATCTCTGCTGTGAATGGTTGTAAAAACTGTGATAGAAAGTACTTTGGAAAATTAAAACATTCTAGAACACTGCAGTTAAATGATCATTACCGTCACGGGCAGATTCCCCTTCACATTCAGTAAATAATGTGTGGCAGGGGGCCTTGCCCTTAAGAGCGTTGGGCCAGTAACCGAAAGGTCCCTGGTTCGAATCCCTGAGCCGACTATGTGAGAAATCTGTCGATGTGCCCTTGAGCAAGGCACTTAACCCTAATTGTTCCAGTAAGTCACACTGGATAAGAGCGTCTGCTAAATGACTAAAATTTTAAAATTGTGTGTGTGTGTCAGAGCTGGGTTGAAATGCAATGGATTTTTCAAATCAAAATAGCCGAATACAACAGGTGTAGACCTTACTGTGAAATGCTTACTTACAAGCCCTTAACCAACAGAAAAATCTGCTAAATAAACTGAAGGAAAAATAGTAACAAAAATAACAATGAGGCCATGTACAGGGGGTACCGGTACCGAGTCCATGTGCAGGGGGTACCGGTACCGAGTCCATGTGCAGGGGGTACCGGTACCGAGTCCATGTGCAGGGGGGTACCGGTACCGAGTCCATGTGCAGGGGGGTACCGGTACCGAGTCCATGTGCAGGGGGGTACCGGTACCGAGTCCATGTGCAGGGGGGGTACCGGGGTGGTACCGAGTCCATGTACAGGGGGTACCGGTACCGAGTCCATGTGCAGGGGGTACCGGTACCGAGTCCATGTACAGGGGGTACCGGTACCGAGTCCATGTGCAGGGGGTACCGGTACCGAGTCCATGTACAGGGGGTACCGGTACCGAGTCCATGTACAGGGGGTACCGGTACCGAGTCCATGTGCAGGGGGTACCGGTACCGAGTCCATGTGCAGGGGGTACCGGTACCGAGTCCATGTACAGGGGATACAGGGGTTAGTCGAGGTAATATGTACAGTGGGGAGAACAAGTATTTGATACACTGCCGATTTTGCAGGTTTTCCTACTTACAAAGCATGTAGAGGTCTGTAATTTTTATCATAGGTACACTTCAACTGTGAGAGACAGAATCTAAAACATCCAGAAAAAAAATTCCAGAAAATCACATTGTATGATTTTTAAGTAATTAATTTGCATTTTATTGCATGACATAAGCATTTGATCACCTACCAACCAGTAAGAATTCCGGCTCTCACAGACCTGTTAGTTTTTCTTTAAGAAGCCCTCCTGTTCTCCACTCATTACCTGTATTAACTGCACCTGTTTGAACTCGTTACATAAAAGACACCTGTCCACACACTCAATTAAACAGACTCCAACCTCTCCACAATGGCCAAGACCAGAGAGCTGTGTAAGGACATCAGGGATACAATGTAGACCTGCACAAGGCTGGGATGGGCTACAGGACAATAGGCAAGCAGCTTGGTGAGAAGGCAACAACTGTTGGCGCAATTATTAGAAAATGGAAGAAGTTCAAGATGACAGTCAATCATCCTCGGTCTGGGGTTCCATGCAAGATCTCACCTCGTGGGGCATCAATGATCATGAGGAAGGTGAGGGATCAGCCCAGAACTACACGGCAGGACCTGGTCAATGACCTGAAGAGAGCTGGGACCACAGTCTAAAAAAAAAACCCATTAGTAACACACTACGCCGTCATGGATTAAAATCCTGCAGCGCACGCAAGGTCCCCCTGCTCAAGCCAGCGCATGTCCAGGCCCGGTCTGAAGTTTGCCAATGACCATCTGGATGATCCAGAGGAGGAATGGGAGAAGGTCATGTGGTCTGATGAGACAAACAATAGAGCTTTTTGGTCTAAACTCCACTCGCCGTGTTTGGAGGAAGAAGAAGGATGAGTACAACCCCAAGAACACCATCCCAACCGTGAAGCATGGAGGTGGAAACATCATTCTTTGGGGATGCTTTTCTGCAAAGGGGACAGGACGACTGCACCGTATTGAGGGGAGGATGGATGGGGCCATGTATCGCGAGATCTTGGCCAACAACCTCCTTCCCTCAGTGAGAGCATTGAAGATGGGTCGTGGCTGGGTCTTCCAGCATGACAACGACCCGAAACACACAGCCAGGGCAACTAAGGAGTGGCTCCGTAAGAAGCATCTCAAGGTCCTGGAGTGGCCTAGCCAGACTCCAGACCTGAACCCAATAGAAAATCTTTGGAGGGAGCTGAAAGTCCGTATTGCCCAGCAACAGCCCCGAAACCTGAAGGATCTGGAGAAGGTCTGTATGGAGGAGTGGGCCAAAATCCCTGCTGCAGTGTGTGCAAACCTGGTCAAGACCTACAGGAAACGTATGATCTCTGTAATTGCAAACAAAGGTTTCTGTACCAAATATTAAGTTCTGTTTTTCTGATGTATCAAATACTTATGTCATGCAATAAAATGCAAATTAATTACTTAAAAATCATACAATGTGATTTTCTGGATTTTTGTTTTAGATTCCATCTCTCACAGTTGAAGTGTACATATGATAAATATTACAGACCTCTACATGCTTTGTAAGTAGGAAAACCTGCAAAATTGGCAGTGTATCAAATACTTGTTCTCTCCCACTGTACATGTAGGTAGGGGTAAAGTGACTATGGTAGATAATAAACAGAGAGTAGCAGCGGGTGAAGAGTGGAGGAATGTAAATGTGTGTGTGGCGTCAATATGCATGTTTGTGTGTTGTGTGTGTGTGTGTATGTTGAGCTAATAATATAATATATAATATAATAGATATAAATAAAATAATGGAGGTCAACGCTGTTAGTCTGGGTGGCCATTTGATGAACTGTTCAGCAGTCTGATGGCTTGGGGGTAGAAGCTGTTAAGGAGCCTTTTGGTCCTAGACTTGGCGCTCCGGTACAGCTTGCCGTGCGGTAGCAGACAGACCAGTCTATGACTATGAGTAGAGGACACCGCCTGGTATAGAGGTCCTGGATGGCAGGGAGCTCAGGCCCCAGTGATGTACTGTGCCGCACGCACTACCCTCTGTAGTGCCTTGCGGTCGGAGGCCGAGCGGTTGCCATACCAGGCGGCGATGCAACCAGTCAGGATGCTCTCGATGGTGCAGCTGTATAACTTTTTGAGGATCTGAGGACCCATGCCAAATCTTTTTTGTACGCTGTCGTACACGTTGATCCAGAGCATCCCAAACATGCTCAATGTGTGGCATATCTGGTGAGTATGCAGGCCATGGAAGAACTGGGACATTTTCAGCTTCCAGGAATTGTGTTCAGATCCATGCGACATGGGGCCGTGCATTATCATGCTGAAACATGAGGTGATGGCGGCGGATGAATGGCACGACAATGGGCCTCAGGAACTCGTCATGGTATCTCAGTGCATTCAAATTGCCATCGATAAATGCATTTGTGTTCATTGTCCATAGCTTATGGCTGCCCATACCATAACCCCACCGCCACCATGGGGGACACTGTTCACAATGTTGACAACAGCAAACCGCTCGCCCACACGACGTCATACACGCTGTCTACCATCTGCCCGGTACAGTTGAAACAGGGATTCATCCGTGAAGAACACACTTCTCCAGCCGTGCTGGTGGCCATCGAAGGTGAGCATTGTCCCACTGAAGGCGGTTACGACGCCGAACTGCAGTCAGGTCAAGACCCTGGTGAGGACGACGAGCACGCAGATGAGCTTCCCTGAGACGGTTTCTGACAGTTTGTGCAGAATTTCTTCAGTTGTCCAAACCCACAGTTTCATCAGCTGTCCGGGTGGCTGATCTCAGACGATTCCGGAGGTGAAGAACCTGGATGTTGAGGTCCTGGGCTGGCGTGGTTACACGTGGTCTGCGGTTGTGAGGCCGGTTGGACGTCCTGCCAAATTCTCTAAAACGACGTTGGAGGCGGCTTATGGTAGAGAAATGAACATTCAATTCTCTGGCAAGAGCTCTGGTGGATATTCCTGCAATCAGCAAGCCAATTGCACGCTCCCTCAAAACTTGAGACATCTGTGGCATTGTGTTTTGTGACAAAACTGCACATTTTAGAGTGACCTTTTAATGTCCCCAGCACAAGCTGCACCTGTGTAATGATCATGCTGTTTAATCAGCTTCTTGATATGCCGCACCTGTCAGGTGGATGGATTATCTTGGCAAAGGAGAAATGTGAACAAAATTTGAGAGAAATAAGCTTTTTGTGTGTATGGAAATTGTCTGGGATCTTTTATTTCAGCTCATGAAACATGGGACCAACACTTTACATGTTACGTTTATATTTTTGTTCAGTGTACATTCGAAATGCTTTTCATTCGAGAAACTTTTAGCACTTGTCTGGCTGACGCGCGACCCACGTGACTACACAGCGAGCCGTGACTCACTGGTCTAGTAACTGGTAACTTGGGCTTGTAAAAGGGGAGGTTAGCTCAAATTTTGAGCGACTTTTGGATTGGTTCTCATATGCACATCAATTTGCCAAGCCCTCCTAGAGAGGTAAACAAGCCAAACTAAAGTTAGCTAGCCAGCTAGCCTAAGTAAAACTGTGGGGGGAAAAAAAACAGATGGAGCTTTCTGAAAAGGAGATGGAGAGACAGCCACATAGTAATGACCAACTTAGGGATTAAAATAGGAGCAACTTGAAATATTTTTGAGCCTTTGTGTGAGTGGAGGATGTATTGGCGGTCTTGCCAATTCTGATAGCTTGATCGCCTTTAGCGGGTGGACACGACTAAGTGGCTGGCTTTCTATGGGCTGAACAATGCTAGCTAGCGTTAGCCATGCTCGGTAATGTTAGTTGCTACTTGCTAGCCACAAGATGGTAACGTTGAACAGATTGCAGTTGTCTAATATGTCACTCGTTTTAGTGTAGAAGAGCCCTCCTAGAGAGGTAAACAAGCCAAACTAAAGTTAGCTAGGCTAGCTAGCCTAAGTAAAACTCGTTTTAGCGTAGAAGAGTTGCTGTAACGTTTTGATTTACACGCCCTGTTCATGATGCTAGCAGCAAACAATGTCCAAACTCCGAAGGTTTGTGCTAGCTAGCGAGATACAGTGTGTGTTTGCTTATCTTGGAAGGGCTGGCTGTAAACGGAAGGGCTGGGGCGGTCCTATGTAAAACAACATGATAAGTTATATTCTAAACAGGGATATCCAACCAGCGTAGGGTTGCCGCCTTGAAGTCTGAGGGCACAGCCTTTCATTATCATCAAAGCAGCCGTTCCAAACTCTCAAGTCAGGAAGACTTTGAGAGCTGGTGTCAGCCAGACTATCTTAGCATAGGGTTAAAACACATATATCTCTTGGCTAAGGTCAATCCAGTGACAACTTGCCCTGCTGTGGGTTTCCTCCCAATCGTAGTCAGCCATTGGCCAACCCAGCTCCTGACATCAGGACTATAAACCAACCTCAGAAAATCAATTCTAAACTGTAAATGCTAGACTTTTTCTAAAGTTCCTCTTCAACAATAAGACTTTTAGACCTGTGGTGCCAACCGTACCTCTGACGAATCAGCAGCAGAGAATTTGTTGGAACATTGCGAGTGGGGCTTGGGGGATTCCGCCGCTTCCCCATTGGGTAGGATCCCGTCTGCAAACCACACCCTCCTCTGCTCACGCGCGAGGGACCCTGTGACGCACAGACACCACAGGATACTGTTGGTAAATATTTACCACAGAAACAAAGGGGACGAAACCAGAGTAAAAACTAACCCGAAGAGAGGGTGAGAGGAAAAGTAAAAATTAACCCGAAGAGAGGGTGAGAGGAAAAGTAAAAACTAACCCGAAGAGAGGGTGAGAGGAAAAACTAACCCGAAGAGAGGGTGAGAGGAAAAAATAACCCGAAGAGAGGGT
Source organism: Coregonus suidteri (assembly GCA_036851935.1). NCBI lineage: Eukaryota > Metazoa > Chordata > Actinopteri > Salmoniformes > Salmonidae > Coregonus > Coregonus suidteri. The sequence goes on from CM072233.1 coordinate 52,111,788, forward strand.
GAGAGGAAAAAACTAACCCGAAGAGAGGGTGAGAGGAAAAACTAACCCGAAGAGAGGGTGAGAGGAAAAAACTAACCCGAAGAGAGGGTGAGAGGAAAAAACTAACCGAAGAGAGGGTGAGAGGAAAAACTAACCCGAAGAGAGGGCGAGAGGAAAAACTAACCCGAAGAGAGGGCGAGAGGAAAAACTAACCCGAAGAGAGGGCGAGAGGAAAAACTAACCCGAAGAGAGGGTGAGAGGAAAAACTAACCCGAAGAGAGGGGGAGAGGAAAAACTAACCCGAAGAGAGAGGGTGAGAGGAAAAGTAAAAACTAACCCGAAGAGAGGGTGAGAGGAAAAACTAACCCGAAGAGAGGGTGAGAGGAAAAGTTATAACAGGTGTGTGTATGGGAGATGGTTACCCTCTGAGCCGGGTGTTTTAGGGACCCCCACAGGGACCATGACAGTGGGAAGGGAGGCCAGCGCCCCTGAGGCTTGGACCTGCTGCAGAGGTGGGATGGTACTGCAGTACTCTGCTGGGTTGTTGGGGTTAGGACTCTGGTTAGACCCGCCACACGTACCCTCCCACGAATGAGCTGAGGGCAGAGAGAGACGGAGGAACAACATCGATATAGGCTTGACAGAGGGAGATAAACAGGATTTGATACACACACACACTACCGGTCAAAAGTTTGGACACACCTACTCATTTAAGGGTTTTTCTTTATTTTTACTATTTTCTACATTGTAGAATAATAGTGAAGACATCAAAACTATGAAATAACACATATGGAATCATGTAGTAACTAAAAAAATTAGTTAAACAAATCAAAATATATTTTTGACTTTAGATTCTTCAAAGTAGCCACCCTTCGCCTTGATGACAGCTTTGCACACTCTTGACTCTTGTACACAGTTTTGGTCATGTAGTGTGTACATAGATATATAGGATCAGGTTGATCTAGGATCAGGTTGATCTAAGGAGATATATAGGATCAGGTTGATCTAGGGAGATATATAGGATCAGGTTGATCTAGGGAGATATATAGGATCAGGTTGATCTAGGGAGATATATAGGATCAGGTTGATCTAGGAGATATATAGGATCAGGTTGATCTAGGGAGATATATAGGATCAGGTTGATCTAGGAGATATATAGGATCAGGTTGATCTAGGGAGATATATAGGATCAGGTTGATCTAGGGAGATATATAGGATCAGGTCAGGTGATCTAGGGAGATATATAGGATCAGGTTCTAGGGAGATCTAGGATCAGGTTGATCTAGGGAGATATATAGGATCAGGTTGATCTAGGGAGATATATAGGATCAGGTTGATCTAGGGAGATATATAGGATCAGGTTGATCTAGGGAGATATATAGGATCAGGTTGATCTAGGGAGATATATAGGATCAGGTTGATCTAGGGAGATATATAGGATCAGGTTGATCTAGGGAGAGATATAGGATCAGGTTGATCTAGGGAGATATATAGGATCAGGTTGATCTAGGGAGATATATAGGATCAGGTTGATCTAGGGAGATATAGGATCAGGTTGATCTAGGGAGATATATAGGATCAGGTTGATCTAGGAGATATATAGATCAGGTTGATCTAGGGAGATATATAGGATCAGGTTGATCTAGGGAGATATATAGGATCAGGTTGATCTAGGGAAATATATAGGATCAGGTTGATCTAGGGAGATATATAGGATCAGGTTGATCTAGGGAGATATATAGGATCAGGTTGATCTAGGAGATATATAGGATCAGGTTGATCTAGGATATATAGATCAGGTTGATCTAGAAGATATATATAGGATCAGGTTGATCTAGGGAGATATATAGGATCAGGTTGATCTAGGAGATATATAGGATCAGGTTGATCTAGGGAGATATATAGGATCAGGTTGATCTAGGGAGATATATAGGATCAGGTTGATCTAGGGAGATATATAGGATCAGGTTGATCTAGGGAGATATATAGGATCAGGTTGATCTAGGGAGATATATAGGATCAGGTTGATCTAGGGAGATATATAGGATCAGGTTGATCTAGGGAGATATATAGGATCAGGTTGATCTAGGGAGATATATAGGATCAGGTTGATCTAGGGAGATATATAGGATCAGGTTGATCTAGGGAGATATATAGGATCAGGTTGATAGGATCAATAGGATTTGATCTAGGGAGATATATAGGATCAGGTTGATCTAGGGAGATATATAGGATCAGGTTGATCTAGGAGATATATAGGATCAGGATTAGGGAGATATATAGGATCAGGTTGATCTAGGGAGATATATAGGATCAGGTGATCTAGGATTATAGGATCAAGGTTGATCTAGGGAGATATATAGGATCAGGTTGATCTAGGGAGATATAGGATCAGGTTGATCTAGGATCAGGTTGATCTAGGGAGATATATAGGATCAGGTTGCTCTAGGAGATATAGGATCAGGTTGATCTAGGAGATATAGGATCAGGTTGATCTAGGATCAGGTTGATCTAGGGAGATATAGGATCAGGTTGATCTAGGATCAGGTTGATCTAGGGAGATATAGGATCAGGTTGATCTAGGTTCAAATTAGGAACGATAAAAGATACTTGATAAAGATCAATATAGTGCGAAGACCGATATAGGATCAAATTAAATACCATAATTATAGACCTACAAGATTAGGATCTGGGTATGCCGTCAGCAGAGGAATGCTATGCCCTAGAACTAGGGCCAGAAGTTTTACCTGGAAACGTAACAAGACCAAACCCCAACCAAAGGCAAATGAGGTCGATTCTAGATGCTGATCTAGGATGAGTATTGTGTTTACATCCTAATGGTTAAAGTTAGAAATGGGATGGAGTAAACTGATCCGAGATCTGTGTAGCAGATTTGGATGGAGTGAGCTTGTCTGTAGCAGTGACTAATGGTTGAGGTTATGATCAATGTTCCCTGAGCGCAAACGTGAAGGTTGGGAAAATTCTGTCGCACGTTTACTGTGAACACTGAGGCTGTTTCCTGTGAACACTGAGGCTGTTTCCTGTGAACACTGAGGCTGTTTCCTGTGAACACTGAGGCTGTTTCCTGTGAACACTGAGGCTGTTTCCTGTGAACACTGAGGCTGTTTCCTGTGAACACTGAGGCTGTTTACTGTGAACACTGAGGCTGTTTACTGTGAACACGGAGGCTGTTTACTGTGAACACGGAGGCTGTTTACTGTGAACACTGAGGCTGTTTACTGTGAACACTGAGGCTGTTTCCTGTGAACACTGAGGCTGTTTCCTGTGAACACGGAGGCTGTTTACTGTGAACACTGAGGCTGTTTCCTGTGAACACTGAGGCTGTTTCCTGTGAACACGGAGGCTGTTTACTGTGAACACGGAGGCTGTTTACTGTGAACACGGAGGCTGTTTACTGTGAACACGGAGGCTGTTTCCTGTGAACACGGAGGCTGTTTACTGTGAACACGGAGGCTGTTTACTGTGAACACGGAGGCTGTTTACTGTGAACACGGAGGCTGTTTCCTGTGAACACTGAGGCTGTTTCCTGTGAACACTGAGGCTGTTTCCTGTGAACACTGAGGCTGTTTCCTGTGAACACTGAGGCTGTTTCCTGTGAACACTGAGGCTGTTTCCTGTGAACACTGAGGCTGTTTCCTGTGAACACTGAGGCTGTTTCCTGTGAACACTGAGGCTGTTTACTGTGAACACTGAGGCTGTTTCCTGTGAACACGGAGGCTGGACCCGCTTTAAGTTACAGTGGCCAAGTAGGCTACTGTGGCTATTTGATCATACATGTAAGCCTACTAGAGTGGCCTACCATTAAAAACAATGGAGTAAATGCATCCCATAACATTTTAACACGGAAATAGCTGTTCTGTCATTAAGCCTACAGTAGCAGCCAATGTGTTGTGTTCAACGTAGGTCTACATTCCATGAGATTCTATGAACACATGCAGGGCTTGACATGAACCTGTTCAGACAAGTAGGTGACTGAACACGTTGTTGTATTGTGTTGTTTGACGCAAGCAACCACTTTACAAAAAAAATGTTTTGCTAGCCTCCGCCTTCTGGCTTCTTAGCTTAGTCAAGCCTGTCTCTAAATACAACACTGCCCCTTTAAGACAAGAAAAAAAAAGCTCTTTACAAAGAAAGCTAGAAATGTACACGTTTTGTGCTCTTGCAGGAAGCAACCACTCCCCCATTGCTGACCAAAAACGAGATATAACTAACAAGGCCAACTAGTAAAAGTTGAGTGAAGTTAAATCTCGTGCGTCTCTGCGCGGGCTGGTCTTTCTTCTACGAGGCAGTCCTGGGGGGGTGCGTAGCTTAGAGGGAACTGGAGTAAGCTGATCCTAGATCTGCGGTTAAGTCAGTATCTAATGGTTAAAGTTATGAACGGGATGGAGTAAGCCGATCCTAGATCTGTGGTTAAGTCAGTATCTAATGGTTAAAGTTATGAACGGGATGGAGTAAGCCGATCCTAGATCTGTGGTTAAGTCAGTATCTAATGGTTAAAGTTATGAACGGGATGGAGTAAGCCGATCCTAGATCTGTGGTTAAGTCAGTATCTAATGGTTAAAGTTATGAACGGGATGGAGTAAGCCGATCCTAGATCTGTGGTTAAGTCAGTATCTAATGGTTAAAGTTATGAACGGGATGGAGTAAGCCGATCCTAGATCTGTGGTTAAGTCAGTATCTAATGGTTAAAGTTATGAACGGGATGGAGTAAGCCGATCCTAGATCTGTGGTTAAGTCAGTATCTAATGGTTAAAGTTATGAACGGGATGGAGTAAGCCGATCCTAGATCTGTGGTTAAGTCAGTATCTAATGGTTAAAGTTATGAACGGGATGGAGTAAGCCGATCCTAGATCTGTGGTTAAGTCAGTATCTAATGGTTAAAGTTATGAACGGGATGGAGTAAGCCGATCCTAGATCTGTGGTTAAGTCAGTATCTAATGGTTAAAGTTATGAACGGGATGGAGTAAGCCGATCCTAGATCTGTGGTTAAGTCAGTATCTAATGGTTAAAGTTATGAATGGGATGGAGTAAGCCGATCCTAGATCTGTGGTTAAGTCAGTATCTAATGGTTAAAGTTATGAACGGGATGGAGTAAGCCGATCCTAGATCTGTGGTTAAGTCAGTATCTAATGGTTAAAGTTATGAATGGGATGGAGTAAGCCGATCCTAGATCTGTGGTTAAGTCAGTATCTAATGGTTAAAGTTATGAATGGGATGGAGTAAGCCGATCCTAGATCTGTGGTTAAGTCAGTATCTAATCGTTAAAGTTATGAATGGGATGGAGTAAGCCGATCCTAGATCTGTGGTTAAAGTTATGAACGGGATGGAGTAAGCCGATCCTAGATCTGCGGTTAAGTCAGTATCTAATGGTTAAAGTTATGAACGGGATGGAGTAAGCCGATCCTAGATCTGTGGTTAAGTCAGTATCTAATGGTTAAAGTTATGAACGGGATGGAGTAAGCCGATCCTAGATCTGTGGTTAAGTCAGTATCTAATGGTTAAAGTTATGAACGGGATGGAGTAAGCCGATCCTAGATCTGTGGTTAAGTCAGTATCTAATGGTTAAAGTTATGAACGGGATGGAGTAAGCCGATCCTAGATCTGTGGTTAAGTCAGTATCTAATGGTTAAAGTTATGAATGGGATGGAGTAAGCCGATCCTAGATCTGTGGTTAAGTCAGTATCTAATGGTTAAAGTTATGAATGGGATGGAGTAAGCCGATCCTAGATCTGTGGTTAAGTCAGTATCTAATGGTTAAAGTTATGAATGGGATGGAGTAAGCCGATCCTAGATCTGTGGTTAAGTCAGTATCTAATGGTTAAAGTTATGAACGGGATGGAGTAAGCCGATCCTAGATCTGTGGTTAAGTCAGTATCTAATGGTTAAAGTTATGAATGGGATGGAGTAAGCCGATCCTAGATCTGTGGTTAAGTCAGTATCTAATGGTTAAAGTTATGAACGGGATGGAGTAAGCCGATCCTAGATCTGTGGTTAAGTCAGTATCTAATGGTTAAAGTTATGAACGGGATGGAGTAAGCTGATCCTAGATCAGTGTGGTAATAGTGACTCACCACTCAGTAGGGCAGAGTGACAGGTGATGCAGACTCTGGCCTCCTTCCTGTCCATGTAGATCAGTCTGCTCCTCAGGCTGCAGCAGGCAGCACAGAACACCTGGGGACACACACCCACCACTACATTACCTCTGGAGACACACACCCACCACTACATTACCTCTGGAGACACACACCCACCACTACATTACCTCTGGCCATAGACACACCCACCACTACATTACCTCTGGCCATAGACACACCCACCACTACATTACCTCTGGAGACACACACCCACCACTACATTACCTCTGGAGACACACACCCACCACTACATTACCTCTGGAGACACACACCCACCACTACATTACCTCTGGAGACACACACCCACCACTACATTACCTCTGGCCATAGACACACCCACCACTACATTACCTCTGGCCATAGACACACCCACCCCACCACTACATTTACCTCTGGCCATAGACACACCCACCACTACATTACCTCTGGCCATAGACACACACACCACTACATTACCTCTGGCCATAGACACACCCACCACTACATTACCTCTGGCCATAGACACACCCACCACTACATTACCTCTGGCCATAGACACACCCACCACTACATTACCTCTGGCCATAGACACACCCACCACTACATTACCTCTGGCCATAGACACACCCACCACTACATTACCTCTGGCCATAGACACACCCACCACTACATTACCTCTGGCCATAGACACACCCACCACTACATTACCTCTGGCCATAGACACACCCACCACTACATTACCTCTGGCCATAGACACACCCACCACTACATTACCTCTGGCCATAGACACACCCACCACTACATTACCTCTGGCCATAGACACACCCACCACTACATTACCTCTGGCCATAGACACACCCACCACTACATTACATCTGGCCATAGACACACCCACCACTACATTACCTCTGGCCATAGACACACCCACCACTACATTACCTCTGGCCATAGACACACCCACCACTACATTACCTCTGGCCATAGACACACCCACCACTACAGAACCCCTGGAGATAAACACCCACCACTACATTACCTCTGGCCATAGACCACACCCACCACTACATTACCTCTAGCCATAGACACACCACCACTACATTACCTCTGGCCATAGACACACCACCACTACATTACCTCTGGCCATAGACACACCCACCACTACATTACCTCTGGCCATAGCCACACCCACCACTACATTACATCTGGCCATAGACACACCCACCACTACATTACCTCTGGCCATAGACACACCCACCACTACATTACATCTGGCCATAGACACACCCACCACTACATCTGGCCATAGACACACCCACCACTACATTACATCTGGCCATAGACACACCCACCACTACATTACATCTGGCCATAGACACACCCACCATTATATTACATCTGGCCATAGACACACCCACCACTACATTACATCTGGCCATAGACACACCCACCACTCCATTACATCTGGCCATAGACACACCCACCACTACATTACATCTGGCCATAGACACACCCACCACTACATTACATCTGGCAATAGACACACCCACCATTCCATTACATCTGGCCATAGACACACCCACCACTACATTACATCTGGCCATAGCCACACCCACCACTACATCTGGCCATAGCCACACCCACCACTACATCTGGCCATAGACACACCCACCACTACATCTGGCCATAGACACACCCACCATTCCATCTGGCCATAGCCACACCCACCACTACATTACATCTGGCCATAGACACACCCACCACCCCATTACATCTGGCCATAGACACACCCACCACTACATTACATCTGGCCATAGCCACACCCACCACTACATCTGGCCATAGCCACACCCACCACTACATCTGGCCATAGACACACCCACCACTACATCTGGCCATAGACACACCCACCATTCCATCTGGCCATAGCCACACCCACCACTCCATTCCATCTGGCCATAGACACACCCACCACCCCATTACATCTGGCCATAGCCACTACAGTGTGTGTGCCACCTTGGGAAATGAAGCAGGTGTTTGGTTAGTCCACAGCAGTGTAGGCGTGTCCCAGTGCAGTCCGTTAGCCCAACACAACCCAACACCGTGTCAGTATCTTTACTGCATTTCCTAATCTAGCCAAGTATCATACATTTGAATCAAATCTACATTTATGAAAAGGATAGTTTTGGTTCGAAGATGTTTTAAATTGTTGACACTGCTACTAGAATGGCTACTGATGTTACTACTTTGTTTTATTAGAACAACAAAAATCAAGATCTGAGTGAGTGAAAACCTCCAGAATGATATCTCTGAAGAGCCCTGCTGTATAGACTACACCCACCTTTCCACAGGCCCTGCAGTGATGCCTCCTCTTGGTGAAGGTGAAGCGGGCCTCACACTTCATACAGACTGGTGCCTGGGAGTCAGGGACCCACACAGGGGCCACATCCCCCAGGGAGGAGAGCTGTTTCCTGGGCAGAGCCCCCTGGTGGTGCTGCCCTGCCTGGAAGTCGTTATCCGGGCTGCTCTCTGACGCCACCACCAGGCCCAACGACGATGTCTGACACTCCCCGCTTAGCAACTCCCCCTTCACAACACCACCACCACCACCACCACCAGGGTCGCCCAAGGCAACTACAGTTGCCGTATCCGTGACTTCGGCGCTGCCACGGTTTTCAAGGTTCTTGTTCTTGCCGCCACTGGTAATGCTGCCGGCGGTGTTGGCAGAAGGTTCTAGCTGGTTCTGGACCTGTTCGTATAGGGGCCGGGGGATCTGGAGTTTGAGACTGACCGGCTGTTTAGGACGTGCCCCGCCGAACGGCAAGCTCACCGGCTGCAAACGACTGTTGTTGAGTTTGGAGGGGAAAGAGCTACCACCTCCTCCTCCTTCCTTCTCTTGCTTGCTCTCCTCCATCTCCTTCTCCTCTGTTACGGAGTCCTCCTTGGAGGGGGGAGGGGTGAGAGACCAGCCCTCCCCCTCCGCTCTGCTCCCCCTCTCCTCTCCCCCTCCTGTAGTAGCCAGGCCGTTGGTGAGAGACATCTCTCCATCCTGACCTCCCCTCTTCGCCATCTCTCCTTTCTTCTCCTTCTGAGAAGACTTCCTACACTCCTTTTTCCTCCCTCTCAGTCCCTCCATCCTCCCTTCATTCTGTCCTCTCTCCCCAGAGGCTTCCCCCTGTTCTCCCCCTCTCCAGCCTCCCGTCCTCTGTCCTCTCTCCCCAGAGGCTTCCCCCTGTTCTCCTCCTCTCCAGCCTCCCGTCCTCTGTCCTCTCTCCCCAGTGTCCTGTGACTGTCCCCCAGACATTTCAGCCTCCTCTCTGCCACTCTCCTGTATGGGTGACCCAGCCCAAGTGCTCTCTGGCTCCAGCCGGGGGTTTGACTCCTCTACTGCTACCCGTCTGTCGCCTCCCAGCTTCTCCTCATGGGTAAAGTGTGTTTGACTAATGTGGGAGCTTCCACCACTCCTCTCCCCGCCCCTACCCTCCACAGGGGCATCGGGACGTGGGTCAGAGGGGGCGGGGGGCTGGTGGTGGTTTGAAGGGTTAACAGGGGTCACCCTTGTATGGTTACCCTCGCAGGGTTCTTCACTGAGCCCGTTGAGGGCAGGGCTGGCTGGACTAGAGGGGCTGGTAGAGGAGCAGCCGTTCTCCAGGGCTAGGAGGTGGTAAGGAGGGGGGCTAGAGGAAGCCGGCACAGGGGGAGACAAGCCCTCCTCACCCCCCACCAGCTTACCGATGTTGGGTTGGGGGAGCGGCGGGCTGTGGACGTCCGCAGGGCGGTCCGGCCTCTCCTCTCCCCAGGACGGAGGCTTGGCAGCTGGGTGGCGTTTGGTGTCAGGCCCCTGGGATTCGCTAGAGGACGGGTCGGGGGCCGGGAGGGTCTTGAAGGGGAGGGGACTGTCCCCGTCCCTTGGGTCAGGGGTCAAAGCCAGGGCAGGGTTCAGAGATAGGAAGTGGGCCGGAGGGGCCAGGATCTGACTCCACTTAGCGTCAGACAGAGTGGGACCATCCGTCTCATCATCTAGAGGGGGGCAGAGGGAGAGAGAGATTATGGGCACGTTCCTCTGCGCAGGCGTTGCGACGCCTGGATAGGTATTTTAATGTATCAGCTAACCACATATGTTATAGCAGTCTGGTGCCCAACGGCACAGTCAATGACGTGGCATGCAACCATTGGTTGATGCATGCCACACCTGAGCCGGGGAACACGACCTATAAAACATTAGTTTGAGAAAGAGACGGCACAATGAGACACTGAACGGGAAACCGAAGGGAGTCCATGCAATATTAAAACTAAACAGGAAAGAGGGAGTGTAAACAGGAAAATGCAACACTAAAAACAGGACAACTGGAATGCGACACTAAAAACAGGACAACTGGAATGTGACACTAAAAACAGGACAACTGGAATGTGACACTAAAAACAGGACAACTGGAATGTGACACTAAAAACAGGACAACTGGAAAGTGACACTAAAAACAGGACAACTGGAAAGTGACACTAAAAACAGGACAACTGGAAAGTGACACTAAAAACAGGACAACTGGAATGTGACACTAAAAAACAGGACAACTGGAATGTGACACTAAAAACAGGACAACTGGAATGTGACACTAAAAAACAGGACAACTGGAATGTGACACTAAAAACAGGACAACTGGAAAGTGACACTAAAAACAGGACAACTGGAAAGTGACACTAAAAACAGGACAACTGGAATGTGACACTAAAAACAGGACAACTGGAATGTGACACTAAAAACAGGACAACTGGAATGTGACACTAAAAACAGGACAACTGGAATGTAACACTAAAACAGGACAACTGGAAAGTGACACTAAAACAGGACAACTGGAAAGTGACACTAAAAACAGGACAACTGGAAAGTGACACTAAAAACAGGACAACTGGAAAGTGACACTAAAAACAGGACAACTGGAATGTGCCACTAAAACAGGACAACTGGAATGTGCCACTAAAAACAGGACAACTGGAATGTGCCACTAAAAACAGGACAACTGGAATGTGACACTAAAAACAGGACAACTGGAATGTGACACTAAAACAGGACAACTGGAATGTAACACTAAAACAGGACAACTGGAATGTGACACTAAAACAGGACAACTGGAATGTAACACTAAAAACAGGACAACTGGAATGTAACACTAAAAACAGGACAACTGGAATGTAACACTAAAAACAGGACAACTGGAATGTAACACTAAAACAGGACAACTGGAATGTAACACTAAAAACAGGACAACTGGAATGTAATATTAACTCTTTGGTACTGAAAGGGTTCAAAATGGGAGGAGTGGAAATGGAGAAACGAGGCTGGAATGGGTGGATTGGGAAATGAATGCTGGGATGTATTGGAAGGGATACTCCTTTCCTACCCGTCGCCATGGAAGTACCAGTCGCCGTGGCCAATCATGTCTATCTGCAGGCTGCGGTGAATACATGCTGCGCCCACTACGCGCCACTTTCTACATGTCACAGCAGCTGTCATTGAGGCTGCTAGATCCATCTCTGGCACACACACTCCAGCACAGTAGGTGGCGGTGATGCACCAACGTTGGATGCCAACCGTTGAAAAACCCCACCAAAGGAGGAGGCTGCTAGCTAGGGGACACCGGTACAGTGTCCTTCGCCCCCAAATGCCGAGCACTGCTTTCCCACAGTTCTGTTAAAGTTACAGTGAGGGAAGTAGCTAGCTAGCTAGCGTATCCAACGCTCACACTGGCACTAACGGGTAGTGATTACCCCCGCCATAGCAACTGTATTTAAAATAAAAAACTGAAATAATACATTTACATAAGAATTCAGACCCTTTCCTCAGTACTTTGTTGAAGCACCTTTGGCAGCGAGTACAGCCTTGAGTCTTCTTGGGTATGACGCTACAAGCTTGGCACACCTGTATTTGGGGAGATTCTCCCATTCTTCTCTGCAGATCCTCTCAAGCTCTGTCATCTTGGATGGGGAGCATCGCTGCACAGCTATTTGCGCAGCTATTTTCAGGTCTCACCAGAGATGTTTGATCGGGTTCAAGTCCAGGCTCTGGCTGGGCCACTCAAGGACATTCAGAGACTTGTCCCGAAGCCACTCCTGCGTAGTCTTGGCTGTGTGCTTAGGGTTGTTGTCCTGTTGGAAGGTGAACCTTCGTCCCAGTCTGAGGTCCTGAGCGCTCTGGAGCAGGTTTTCATCAAGGATCTCTCTGTACTTTGCTCTGTTCATCTTCTCTCAATCCTGACTAGTCTCCCAGTTCCTGCCACTGAAAAACATCCCCACAGCATGATGCTGCCCCCACCATGCTTCACTGTAGGGATGGTGCCAGGTTTCCTCCAGAAGTGACGCTTGGCATTCAGGCCAAATAGTTCAATCTTGGCTTCATCAGACCAGAGAATCTGGTTTCTCATGGTCTGAGAGTCTTTAGGTGCCTTTTGGCAAACTCCAAGCGGGCTGTCATGTGCCTTTTACTGAGGAGTGGCTTCCATCTGGCCACTCTACCATAAAGGCCTGATTGGTGGAGTGCTGCAGAGATGGTTGTCCTTCTAGAAGGTTCTCCCATCTCCAGAGGAAGTCTGGAGCTCTGTCAGAGTGACCATCGGGTTCTTGGTCACCTCCCTGACCAAGGCCCTTCTCCCCCGATTGCTCAGTTTGGCCGGACGGCCAGATCTAGGAAGAGTCTTGGTGGTTCCAAACTTCTTCCATTTAAGAATGATTGAGGCCCCTGTGTTCAATGGTGCAGAAATGTTGGTACTCTTCCCCAGATCTGTGCCTCGAGACAATCCTGTCTCAGAGCTCTACGGAAAATTCCTTCAACCTCATGGCTTGGTTTTTGCTCGGACATGCACTGTCAACTGTGGGACCTTATATAGACAGGTGTGTGCCTTTCCAAATCATGTCCAATCAATTGAATTTACCACAGGTGGACTCCAATCAAGTTGTAGAAACATCAAGGATGATCAATGGAAACAGGATGCACCTGAGCTCAATTTCGAGTCTCATAGCAAAGTGTCTGAATACTTATGTAAATAAGGTATCGGTTTTTCATTTTTAATAGATTTGCAAAAATGTCTAACAACCTGTTTTTGCTTTGTCATTATGGGGTATTGTGTGTAGATTAATGAGGGGAAAAAAACAATTTTATCAATTTTAGAATAAGGCTGTAATGTAACAAAAATGTGGAAAAAGTGAAGGGGTCTGAATACTTTCCGAATGCACTGAATGAACAAAAATATAAAAGGCAACATGTAAAGTGTTGGTCCCATGTTTCATGAGGTGAAATAAAAAAATCCCAGAAATGATCCATACACACAGAAAGCTTATTTCTCTCAAATGTTGTGCAGAATTTTTTTTACATCACTGTTAGTGAGAATGTTTCCCTTTTCCAAGATATCCATCCACCTGAGGCATATCAAGAAGCTGATTAAACAGCATTATCATTACACAGATTCACCTTGTGCTGGGACAATAAAAGGCCACACTAAAATGTGCAGTTCTGTCACCCAACACAATGCCACAGATGTCTCAAGTTGAGTGAATGTGCAATTGGCATGCTGACTACAGGAATGTCCACCAGAGCTGTTTCCAGATAATTTAATGTTAATTTCTCTACAAAAAGCCACCTCCGTCATGTTAGAGAATTTGGCAGTACTTCCAACCGGCCTCAAATCGCAGACCACATGAAAACCACGCCAGCCCAGGACCTCCACATCTGGCCTCCTCCAGACACTGTTAGGGCTGCAGAGACTCCTCCACACACTGTTAGGGCCACGGAGACTCCTCCAGATACTGTTAGGGCCACGGAGACTCCTCCAGACACTGTTAGGGCCGCAGAGACTCCTCCAGACACTGTTAGGGCCGCAGAGACTCCTCCAGACACTGTTAGGGCCGCAGAGACTCCTCCAGACACTGTTAGGGCCGCAGAGACTCCTCCAGACACTGTTAGGGCCGCAGAGACTCCTCCAGACACTGTTAGGGCCGCAGAGACTCCTCCAGACACTGTTAGGGCCGCGCAGAGACTCCTCCAGACACTGTTAGGGCCGCAGAGACTCCTCCAGATACTGTTAGGGCCACGGAGACTCCTCCAGACACTGTTAGGGCCACGGAGACTCCTCCAGATACTGTTAGGGCCACGGAGACTCCTCCAGATACTGTTAGGGCCACGGAGACTCCTCCAGATACTGTTAGGGCCACGGAGACTCCTCCAGATACTGTTAGGGCTGCAGAATCTCGGTCCTCCTTTCAGGCTCAAGAATGTGCTCTTTAGAAAAGCTTTCAAGGACCTCTGCTAATTCGGTTCTCATGTCCTCCGGATCGGTTGGATCGGTTGACACATGTATATAGCTTTGATTGTGGTCTGGGGATTTATTGTTTAAAAAAAAGTTTTATTTTTATTTATTTTTATGTGCGCCGTGGGTGATAAAAGCTCTTTACAAATTAAATGAATTATTATTAAATCGTTATTGTGGCTAGCTTCACATAGGTAGGGAAGCAGGTTCCAGGGCTGCATTCAGCAAGAGGACGGACACAACTTTGGCCAACGTTCAGATAGATATGTATTATGTAGAACAAACATGCCTCTGATTCAAGGAATCATGTCAGTTCTATTCATGGCATTTCTATCTGTAACGTTCCAAAACGTTTTTGTACTGAACATACCCAAGGGTGTATTCATTATGCAGATTCTGAAAGAAAACATTTCTTAAAATGAAAGCAAATGGAACGGAGAGGGACCTACCTGAATTTGTGAAATAGAAACGTGTTTCTCTCTGTTTGCTTCCGTTTGGTTCTTAAATTGTAAACTGTTCCCTTAATGAATACACCCCAGGCGAACCCCGCTCTGCCCATCGCTTGTCTCTCTGGAAAGCCTCCGTAAATGAAACCGTGTGGTGGGCGAGCCCTCTCTCTCTCTCTCTCTCTCTCTCTCTCTCTCTCTCTCTCTCTCTCTCTCTCTCTCTCTCTCTCTCTCTCTCTCTCTCTCTCTCTCTCTCTCTCTCTCTCTCTCTCTCTCTCTCTCTCTCTCTCTCTCTCTCTCTCTCTCTCTCTCTCTCTCTCTCTCTCTCTCTCTCTCTCTCTCTCTCTCTCTCTCTCTCTCTCTCTCTCTCTCTCTCTCTCTCTCTCTCTCTCTCTCTCTCTCTCTCTCTCTCTCTCTCTCTCTCTCTCTCTCTCTCTCTCTCTCTCTCTCTCTCTCTCTCTCTCTCTCTCTCTCTCTCTCTCTCTCTCTCTCTCTCTCTCTCTCTCTCTCTCTCTCTCTCTCTCTCTCTCTCTCTCTCTCTCTCTCTCTCTCTCTCTCTCTCTCTCTCTCTCTCTCTCTCTCTCTCTCTCTCTCTCTCTCTCTCTCTCTCTCTCTCTCTCTCTCTCTCTCTCTCTCTCTCTCTCTCTCTCTCTCTCTCTCTCTCTCTCTCTCTCTCTCTCTCTCTCTCTCTCTCTCTCTCTCTCTCTCTCTCTCTCTCTCTCTCTCTCTCTCTCTCTCTCTCTCTCTCTCTCTGAAACATGAATAGTGTCTGAAGAATGTGGGAGGAGGACGACATTCCTGAACACACGAACACACACACACACACACACACACACCCCTACACAAACATTTTAAACCCCCCATCGCCTGCCTTCATTCACACTAAGTTGTTAATACCATACGATGTAGCTTTCTCCTCACATACGTGTGCCAACACACACACACACACACACACACACACACACACACACACACACCACACACACCACACACACCACACACACCACACACACACACACACCACACCACACACGCAGTTAATCTGCCAAGCTGGATCTCCGGAAGAGGACACACAGGTAATCACTCACAGCCTGAACACACACGGACGTCTCCGTGTCATAGCATGGCAGGCACACACAACCGACCGCCCGTGTGTGTGTGTGAGAGAGAGAGAGTGATCATTCCTAGGTCACCTTTGAGGAACAGTGGGGAGAAAAACAAATCTCTTTATAACACATCCAGCCTCCCCACAGCATGGCTCTAATGCTGCTGATCTCTGCACTAGCCTTAAAATAGACACAGTCAAGGACAACACACAGTCTTGCTATAGACAGTGTACTGTCCTATCCATTGTCTACAATGACAATGTATTTTATGTGGCTTCCGTCTGGCCACTCTACCATAAAGGCCTGATTGGTGGAGTGCTGCAGAGATGGCTGTCCTTCTGGAAGGTTCTCCCATCTCCACAGAGGAAGTCTGGAGCTCTGTCAGAGTGACCATCGGGTTCTTGGTCACCGCCCTTCTCCCCCGATTGCTCAGTTTGGCCGGGCGGCCAGCTCTAGGAAGAGTCTTGGTGGTTCCAAACTTCTTCCATTTAAGAATGATGGAGGCCACTGTGTTCTTGGGGACCTTCAATGCTGCAGATATATGTTGGTACCTTTCCCCAGATCTGTGCCTCGACACAATCCTGTCTCAGAGCTCTACGGACAATTCCTTCAACCTCATGGCTTGGTTTTTGCTTTGATATGCTCTGTCAACTGTGGGACCTTCTATAGACAGGTGTGTGCCTTTCCAAATCATGTCCAATCAATTGAATTTACCACAGGTGGACTCCAATCAAGTTGTAGAAACATCTCAAGGATGATCAATGGAAACAAGATGCACCTGAGCTCAATTTCGAGTCTCATAGCAAAGGGTCTGAATACTTATGTAAACAAGGTATATATATATATATTTGCACAAATTTCTAAAAACCTGTTTTCGCTTTGTCATTAGTGTGTGTAGATTGAGGGAAAAAATGAATTTAATCAATTTTAGAATAAGGCCGTAATGGAACAAAATGTGGAAGAAGTATAGTGGTCTGGAATATTTTCTGAATGCGTAAATAAACAAAAATATTTTTTTTTTTTTTTTTTTTTTTTTACAAAAATAAATCTCTGTAAATCAATATTTCAAAGGGGGGGGGGGGGACTCGTGAGATTCTAACCCTTGACACAATCTGCGACAATTGCGAGGACTAAGCACTTTACACAGAGAGAAATTTGACCAGTCAGTCAAATCCACTTGATAGTTGCTTTGACGGTCAGAACATGCTGTTGGACTAAAAGGTTTGTTAAGGACACTTCCATCCATGGACAAGTATTAGAACACATCCAATTACTTGACCTATTTTAAATGGCTGATGCACTCATATCATGTTACCTCATGTTATCTGGTCCCATGTGGCTCAGTTGATAGAGATTGGCGCTAGCAACGCCAGAGTTGTGGGTTCGATTCCCACAGGGGACCAGCACGAAAAAATTAAAAAAAATTATGAACTCACTACTGTAAGTGGCTCTGGATAAGAGCATCTGCTAAATGACTAAAATGTAAAATGTATCTGATGGGACCAGCTACAATTTAGCGTTCAGTCACATGCAAGTCAATCAATTGACAGATATACATTTTGTGCGTGATAACCCATTTAACTTTAAAACGCTCGCAAGTACGGCCCCAGTGTTGGTTGTTTGAAGTAACATCTTTGTTGTAATATCCCAAACGGACGTGGCGGTCCCAAACGGACGTGGCAGTCCCAAACGGACGTGGCGGTCCCAAACGGACGTGGCGGTCCCACCACTAAGGACACTTTAAAAATGAACAGCGATGTGACCGTCACACACGAACATGTACTCGCACACACACACCTCAACCAAATATATATGACACCAATTACCCATAACCCCGAGGGAGAGGCTGATCCTATTAACTGCATTCCCACTCTGACTGTTAACCTCCTTTAATAACCAGATAATACGTCCTATAAAACACTCACTCTGGAGAGAAGATGCGAATCAACCCTCAGCCCAGCAACAGTACATCTGATTGCTTGATTGGTTAATTGGCTAATTGGTCTCACCTTGGTTCTGTTCGAAGTCGTCCAGCACCTTGTCCAGGTTGAAGGCCTCTGCCTGGAAGTAGTTCTCCATGGGTCAGGTACCTCCACCCTGACACGCTGCAGCAACCTGTTAACACCACAGGGTTAACAACAGTATGATTCCCCCTCCCTCCCCAGAGGTCCTCTCTCCCCCTCCCCAGAGGTCCTCTCTCCCCTTCCCCAGAGGTCCTCTCTCCCCCTCCCCAGAGGTCTTCTCTCCCCCTCCCCAGAGGTCCTCTCTCCCCCTCCCCAGAGGTCCTCTCCCCCTCCCTCCCCAGAGGTACTCTCCCCCTCCCTCCCCAGAGGTCCTCTCCCCCCCTCCCCAGAGGTCCTCTCTCCCCCTCCACAGAGGTCCTCTCTCCCCCTCCACAGAGGTCCTCTCTCCCCCTCCACAGAGGTCCTCTCTCCCCCTCCACAGAGGTCCTCTCTCCCCCCTCCCCAGAGGTCCTCTCTCCCCTTCCGCAGAGATCCCATGTAGTCTCTTCTCCGCAGGCTACTCTCAGCCACCCTCCAATCCCTCACCTGCCTCTCCTTTTCCCCCCCTCTTTCTTCTCACCTGCCTCTCTCTCTCTCTCTCTCCCCTGCCCAGAGGTCCTCTCCTGCAGCAGTCCCAGGTAGCAGTTGTCTCTCTGCAGACCTCTCTCTCTGCAGACCTCTCTCTCTGCAGACCTCTCTCTCTGCAGACCTCTCTCTCTGCCTCACGTCCTCACCCAGTCTGACCAGCGCCAAGCGCCCATACCTGCAACGACAACAACGTGTCACACTCAAGCTCATCAAGAACAGGCCCACACTTTGTGTTTACATTTCATTACACACCTGTGCAATACGCGAAGTGAATTCACATTACCTGCATTTCTCTCACGAAGTGTGCACACTTCAGGGAGAAGTTGTAGTGAACGAGTGCACACTTCAGGGAGAAGTGGTAGTGAACGAGTGCACACTTCAGGGAGAAGTGGTAGTGAACGAGTGCACACTTCAGGGAGAAGTGGTAGTGAACGAGTGCACACTTCAGGGAGAAGTGGTAGTGAACGAGTGCACACTTCTGGGAGAGAAATAGAAGTATTTCAGCAGAGTAGAGCTGGACTACAGTAACCCAGACACTCTTGGCCAGTCTTCTTGCTGACCTCAGGAGATCCAGGGGTAAAACCTGCACCGTTTCAACTTCAGGGTCATGACAGTATGATGGAGGACAATGGGACAGAGGACCATGCTTTACACCAGGGACCTGATATTCTGCAGTGACTGCTTTACAAAAGGTGCCGTCTCGACACATTTTCCGCTTAGTTTAAGATGCAAGCCCCCCCCCACACACACACTGCAGAGGAGAGGTAGCTAGTAGAAAGAGCTGCTGGTGATGTACAGTATATGGTCAGGGTTGGCCCGCTCCGTCCACCGTCTCCGCAGGGTTGGCCCGCTCCGTCCACCGTCTCAGCAGGGTTGGCCCGCTCCGTCCACTTTCTCCATTTCAATCCAGTCAATTCAGGAAAAGTGAAACTTCCTGAAATTGATATATTGATCGTTTGTGATGCGTAGCAAAATTAAAATTACTAAAAAAGGACGACCTGGAATGCAACCAAGAAGATGACTCCCTACTACCCAAACAAACACACACCTAGATGGATCACCTCCTGTAACGTGCCTTCTAGATGGAACACCTCCTGTAAATGTGCCTTCTAGATGGATCACCTCCTGTAACGTGCCTTCTAGATGGATCGCCTCCTGTAACGTGCCTTCTAGATGGATCGCCTCCTGTAACGTGCCTTCTAGATGGAACACCTCCTGTAAATGTGCCTTCTAGATGGAATACCTCCTGTAACGTGCCTTCTAGATGGAACACTCCTGTAAATGTTTCTTCTAGATGGATCACTCCTGTAACGTGCCTTCTAGATGGAACACCTCCTGTAACGTGCCTTCTAGATGGAACACCTCCTGTAACGTGCCTTCTAGATGGAACACTCCTGTAACGTGCCTTCTAGATGGAACACTCCTGTAACGTGCCTTCTAGATGGAACACCTCCTGTAACGTGCCTTCTAGATGGAACACCTCCTGTAACGTGCCTTCTAGATGGAACACCTCCTGTAACGTGCCTTCTAGATGGAACACCTCCTGTAACGTGCCTTCTAGATGGAACACCTCCTGTAAATGTTTATTCTAGATGGAACACCTCCTGTAACGTGCCTTCTAGATGGAACACCTCCTGTAACGTGCCTTCTAGATGGAACACTCCTGTAACGTGCCTTCTAGATGGAACACTCCTGTAATGTGCCTTCTAGATGGAACACCTCATGTAACGTGCCTTCTAGATGGAACACTCCTGTAACGTGCCTTCTAGATGGAACACCTCCTGTAAACGTGCCTTCTAGATGGAACACCTCCTGTAACGTGCCTTCTAGATGGAACACCTCCTGTAACGTGCCTTCTAGATGGAACACCTCCTGTAACGTGCCCTTCTAGATGGAACACACCTCCTGTAAATGTTTATTCTAGATGGAACACCTCCTGTAACGTGCCTTCTAGATGGAACACCTCCTGTAACGTGCCTTCTAGATGGAACACTCCTGTAACGTGCCTTCTAGATGGAACACTCCTGTAATGTGCCTTCTAGATGGAACACCTCATGTAACGTGCCTTCTAGATGGAACACTCCTGTAACGTGCCTTCTAGATGGAACACTCCTGTAATGTGCCTTCTGCACCCAGATCAGCCAACAGGAACTATAGAACAGAGCACCAAACTAAGAGGATATAATTACAGAGCCTAATGTTCCAACACCAGGTCCAGATGGTTCCTGTCCTCACAGAGGAGGGTGTGCAGGATGGAACACAGAATGGATGGGAGCACAACTTACGCATCCTAACACATGAGCCAATTTAAGTTCTCTTCAGTTCTTCAACAGCTTGTATGAAATGGATATGAATGTAGCGAGCCTATTTGGTTTACTGCTATTTCTGTTGATTTGAGGAGATCCTGACCCGCAAGACCCATTTAGTGGTCCTCGCCCCCCCACCCACCCGCCCACGCACCCACCCACGCACCCACGCACACAAGATGACCTTCAGCCAAACGCAGAAATCAGTGACTGACTATTCTGCATGCCTGTCTCTGTCTCTGTGTACCAGAACTATTTCACGTCATGGGGTTAACATTAGGGAAGGAGCTATAGCCTTCTGCAGTATAATGTTCAGTCCAGGGGCCGGGTCCCAAATGGCATCCTATCACCTTAACGGTGCACTACTTCAGACCAGGACCCATAGGGAATATATAGGGTGCCATTTGGGTTGCGGACACAGAGTCTGTCTTGGACACTACTGTGAGTACTAGAATACATGAGTACCATTAGACCTTTCATTACCAGGCTAATCATCAGTACCATTAGACCTTTCATTACCAGGCTAATCATCAGTACCATTAGACCTTTCATTACCAGGCTAATCATCAGTACCATTAGACCTTTCATTACCAGGCTAATCATCAGTACCATTAGACCTTTCATTACCAGGCTAATCATCAGTACCATTAGACCTTTCATTACCAGGCTAATCATCAGTACCATTAGACCTTTCATTACCAGGCTAATCATCAGTACCATTAGACCTTTCATTACCAGGCTAGTCTGACAATCTAAAGTAACCTCTTCCACCTGACTACCGGGACTAAATCTGATTAAAAGAGACAAACAGAACAGATCAAGTGTAACAGTATTTTGACGTCATCCTACTCCTCCAAGCCCCTGTCTAGGGTTGCAAAATTACAGAAACAAAATTCAGGGTATCCAGGTTGGAAGATACCCGGAATCAGCAGGGAATAAGCAGGAAATACGGGAATCCTCCAAACAAGATTTGTGGAAGTTAACAGAGTTCTCCAGTCACAGGTCTTCCAAGTGGAGATCCTACCCCTGTCGTTACTAATTGTACAGTTCTCCAGTCACAGGCCTTCCAAGTGGAGATCCTACCCCTGTCGTTACTAATGGTACAGTTCTCCAGTCACAGGTCTTCCAAGTGGAGATCCTACCCCTGTCGTTACTAATGGTACAGTTCTCCAGTCACAGGCCTTCCAAGTGGAGATCCTACCCCTGTCGTTACTAATGGTACAGTTCTCCAGTCACAGGCCTTCCAAGTGGAGATCCTACCCCTGTCGTTACTAATGGTACAGTTCTCCAGTCACAGGCCCTTCCAAGTGGAGATCCTACCCCTGTAGTTACTAATGGTACAGTTCTCCAGTCACAGGCCTTCCAAGTGGAGATCCTACCCCTGTCGTTACTAATGGTACAGTTCTCCAGTCACAGGTTTCCAAGTGGAGATCCTACCCCTGTCGTTACTAATGGTACAGTTCTCCAGTCACAGGTCTTCCAAGTGGAGATCCTACCCCTGTCGTTACTAATGGTACAGTTCTCCAGTCACAGGTCTTCCAAGTGGAGATCCTACCCCTGTCGTTACTAATGGTACAGTTCTCCAGTCACAGGTTTCCAAGTGGAGATCCTACCCCTGTCGTTACTAATGGTACAGTTCTCCAGTCACAGGTCTTCCAAGTGGAGATCCTACCCCTGTCGTTACTAATGGTACAGTTCTCCAGTCACAGGTCTTCCAACCCCTGTGGGTAGAGTCCTTCCAAGTGGAGATCCCCTGTCGTTACTAATGGTACAGTTCTCCAGTCACAGGTTTCCAAGTGGAGATCCTACCCCTGTCGTTACTAATGGTACAGTTCTCCAGTCACAGGTTTCCAAGTGGAGATCCTACCCGTCGTTACTAATGGTACAGTTCTCCAGTCACAGGCTTCCAACAGAAGCAAATGGAACGAAACGGGGAGGGACCTAACTGAATTTGTCCAATAGAAACTCTCATTTACGTTGCTAAATGTTTTCCATTTAGAAAAATGTTGCTACGGGTGTGCACTAATAAATACACCCCTGGTCTCTATCTGCTACTCTGCAAGTACCCTGTCGGTGTGGGGTGGACACAGGAAACCTTGAGTGATTACTTCCTCTTTCCAGAATGGCCTAGCTGAGATCTTAGATAGCAAGCCTTTGGTTGTGTCCCACATGGCACCCTATACAGTGCACTACTTTTGGCCAGAGCCAATAGGGAGCCATTTGGGATGCAACCCCAGCCTTGTGTTGCTTAATGCTCTGTAAGCTTGGCCTGCAGTACGATATGTCTCCATGCATTCAGTCTCTCCTGACAGACTTACTTAATGCTCTGTAAGCTTGGCCTGCAGTACGATATGTCTCCATGCATTCAGTCTCTCCTGACAGACTTACTTAATGCTCTGTAAGCTTGGCCTGCAGTACGATATGTCTCCATGCATTCAGTCTCTCCTGACAGACTTACTTAATGCTCTGTAAGCTTGGCCTGCAGTACGATATGTCTCCATGCATTCAGTCTCTCCTGACAGACTTAACATAAATGTTAGCCGGCCAGCACAGCGAGGGTTCTGAGATCATCTTACATTAAAGAGGTCTTGGTATGTGTACCTGCGGAGGTAGTGTACCTGCGGAGGTAGTGTACCTGCGGAGGTAGTGTACCTGCGGAGGTAGTGTACCTGCGGAGGTAGTGTACCTGCGGAGGTAGTGTACCTGTGGAGGTAGTGTACCTGTGGAGGTAGTGTACCTGTGGAGTGTAGTGTACCTGTGGAGGTAGTGTACCTGCGGAGGTAGTGTACCTGTGGAGGTAGTGTACCTGTGGAGGTAGTGTACCTGCGGAGGTAGTGTACCTGCGGAGGTAGTACCTGCGGAGGTAGTGTACCTGCGGAGGTAGTGTACCTGTGGAGGTAGTGTACCTGTGGAGGTAGTGTACCTGCGGAGGTAGTGTACCTGCGGAGGTAGTGTACCTGCGGAGGTAGTGTACCTGCGGAGGTAGTGTACCTGCGGAGGTAGTGTACCTGTGGAGGTAGTGTACCTGTGGAGGTAGTGTACCTGTGGAGGTAGTGTACCTGCGGAGGTAGTGTACCTGTAGTGTACCTGCGGAGGTAGTGTACATGCGGAGGTAGTGTACATGCGGAGGTAGTGTACCTGTGGAGGTAGTGTACCTGTGGAGGTAGTGTACCTGTGTACCTGCGGAGTAGTGTACCTGCGGAGGTAGCGGAGGTAGTGTACCTGCGGAGGTAGTAGTGTACCTGCGGAGGTAGTGTACCTGCGGAGGTAGTGTACCTGTGGAGGTAGTGTACCTGCGGAGGTAGTGTACCTGTGGAGGTAGTGTACCTGTGGAGGTAGTGTACCTGCGGAGGTAGTGTACCTCCAGTTTTATTTTAAAACAGCCTTCAAAAGAAACATTTAAGACAAACGACTGAGGACTTAAAAGGAATAAACTGCCATTATGAGTATCCTCTTAAGACTACCATTCCCTCATTCTGTCTCTCTGTGTGATACCTACTAAGACAAGACATGAAGGGAGAACTAAAGCCACAGATTTAAATGCTGAGGAGACCGTACGTGTGTGTGTGTGTGTGTGTGCGCGTGTGTGTGTGTGTGTGTGTGTGTAGCAGAGAGGTACAGAGAGGAGGAGTCGTCAGACTGTCACAGAAAGTGCCTCTCAGCCTCCTTTCATTCCTTCATCTTAGACCTCAACTGCTATTACCAGATTTCTCTCTCTCTCTCTCTCTCTCTGCTTTGATCTACATTTAAACACCAACTGTGTGTCCCAAATGGCAGCCTATTCCCTATATATTGCCCTACTTTTGACCAGAGCCCATCAAAAGTAGTGCACTATGAAGGGAATAAGGTGCTATTTGGGCCGCATTCCCCAGAGACAAACCCCGGTAGGAACAAGCTGCCTGTTGGTCTGCCATCAGAGGAGGAAGTGGAATACTTACTGAGAGCAGAGTGTAACCTACATCTGAGAAGGCTCAGGATCTCTCCCAGTGTTTCACACTGCTTTCAGAGGTATTTAATATCATCCTCTCATTCTATAGGTTAGACATCCTTCCATCCCTTATATAGTGCACTACTTTTGACCAGGGCCCATAGGGAATAGGGTGCGATTTGGGACACAGGCATATGGAATCATTCTATAGAAGTTGTGTCATCTGGAATCATTCTATAGAAGTTGTGTCATCTGGAGTCATTCTATAGAAGTTGTGTCATCTGGAGTCATTCTATAGAAGTTGTGTCATCTGGAGTCATTCTATAGGTAAGACATCATGCGTTAGTAAATAGTTGATCTCCTGTGTGAGATTCAGCAGCAGTTCCTATCCACCCTCCAGAGGGAGAGCTGTCAGATGAAACCAGTATAGACCAAGGTGAACGTTCACTAGTTTTATGACATCAATATACTGGATGACGACTCCATGGAAGTATTTTCTGACTACAGCGCAATATTATTTTACACATCAACAAACAGTGTCTCAGGCTTACGTAGCCTTGTTGAAAACAAATAACTGGTTCCGTATGTATCAAGAAGTGTTGATCTAAAATCAGGGGATGTTGCCACAAGTGCGGATGAGAGATTTTACTCCTATTGTTATGTGTCAAAATAAAAGCTACGTATGAAGCCTCTTCAGTCACAAGAGTCTAGTCGACAGATATTTAGGACACCTCATTGGCTGTCCTAACCAGTTAAGAGTTACCAACAGGTGTCTTGATAATTGAAAAAAGCAGTGAGTGAGTGTTTCCGGCACCACATGCAATCGCTTTGGAGTTGTTGGGAGAACATTTTGGTAATTTTTATAATGATTCAATCCATAAATAATCTAGACCAACATGCAACAGTAGACTATCTCTTGCGCTTCTGACAATGATGTCATGTTAGGCCTATTTCACATGATGGGCCTAAATATTTACAACCACTATGCCAAGCGGTCACCAAACTTTTCTGAGTCAAAATACAAGCAGAAATCTACCGCTCAGATTATTATTATATATATTTTTGAACATGACTTTTTTTTTTTTTTTATGTAAGCCTATGCAACACTAAAAACAGTTATGTAGCAATGAGGCTTTTGGTAGTCTATAGCCCAGTACATTATCACTGCATATTGGCTAGCCGGTGCCCCCCGCACATTGACTCTGCACCGGTACCCCACTGTATATATAGCCTCCCTACTGTTATTTTATTTTACTTCTGCTCTTTTTTTTCTCAAAACTTTTTTTGTTGTTGTTTTAATTTTACTTTTTTGTTAAAAATAAATGCACTGTTGGTTAACAGCTGTAAGTAAGCATTTCACTGTGATGTCTGCACCGGTTGTATTCGGCGCATGTGACCAATAAAATTTGATTTGATTTGAATTGCCCTGCCACTGTTCTTCTCAGACCATTTAGAAATGATATTTAAAACATGTTAGGTATATGATCACACTGGTAATAGATCATTTGTTGTATTACTTGTGAGGCACTGCTGAGTGAGCACAATCATTTGCTTTTTTTTTATTTTCTTTTTATTGAGAAAAAAGGGGGCACCGTCTTCCAGCTGGTGGTGAAACTCAAGTCGTACTGCGTTATCTCTGACTCATGCACCGATGAATGTTGTTAATTCCGACGTCCAGATAAAGTGAAATAGTAATACTAAGCCACTAATAATAAAGCCTATCAGAACACTTTGCTGTACTCATTCATGGCAGCTGCAGTGCTGGTTGTAGTGTGAGTGGAAGTAGGGAGAACACGCATCTTATGGCTTATAAAAGGGTTGAACAAAGTGTTGACAGTGTTGAATAACAACAAACATGAACTTACTCATAAAAACATATATATAATAATATAATAATAATAATATAATAAGCCATTTAGCAGACGCTTTTATCCAAAGCGACTTACAGTCGTGCGTGCATACATTTTTTATTTATTTTTTTGTGTATAGGTGGTCCCGGGGATCGAACCCACTACCTTGGCGTTACAAGCGCCGTGCTCTACCAGCTGAGATACAGAGGACAGAGGACCACATCATCGCTTCGCTGTATTTTTTTAGTCTAGTCATGGTTTTAAAAGTTTTAAATCTCACAGTATCAACTTGGCAATGCGCTCAAGGATTCTTTTTACAGTCTAAGGCTTGAGGAAACGGTGCAGTCACGGTGATCTGAGCTATCTGATTGGCCAGCGGTAGGCCTATAGGTGCACTTGATTTGCTCTCTGGGCCTGCCGGGTAGGCCGAGTTCTGCCTTCAGACACATGAAATGGTTCAAAATGGGAACACTTTGCCTTCCCGGCGCCAGGGCTGCTGAATCAAGTGCACCTACCATCAACAGCATGAAACGAATAATACAAAAAAAATAGGAACGCAAGGCTTTATCGTTGTTGTTTTTTTACAGAAATGTTTGGTGATAAGACTAGGAATGCCTTGGAGATCGACGGGTTGGTGACCATTGCACTAGGCTAATAAATGTCTATGAGCGTCAGCCATCTTTCCTTCGCAGTACCTCAAAGTGTCATGTTTACCAGCTGAGACATTTTTACAAGTTGATTTTACTCCAGGCTCCTGGAGCAGGGTCTTAACATCATCCTAAAACCTACTCTGAGCTGAGTTTTTTAGTTGTTGTCTTAAAAAAAAACAGGTTAACTGGATTCCTAGGACCTTTTCTGATATGTTTTGTGGATGGTCTACCCTGTCCACATTCTCTTTTAAAATAGTGATCTAAAAGGCTAAATTGATCCTAAATCTACACTCCTACTCCGAGACGCTTGATACATACCTCTAGAATAGGCCAACCACTTTCACTTACTCTAACACATAACTATCCTACACAAGGAATCAGTTCAATACTTAGGCAAATTATTATTATTATACCAATAAACAGTTGATAATTATAGTCTGGCAAGTCACATTCAGTACCTTGTCAACATTAAATGGCACCCTAGGTCGTTACATTTGATAATATACATGAACATAGCTACCATTAAAAAGAAATGACAGCTAGTTAACTGTTTGTTGGTTGTTTATGGTTAACTAGGGAGTTTATGGGGTTACCGTCAACACAAGGACCGGCTACTGCGGTAGTACGCCAGTAGCTAAAGCAATGCAGAATCCACTTTAGGAGGCCGCACAAGTTACAGTCAGTCATGTGAAGGCTACAACGTTGCAACAACGTGCTCAAATGTCGCTAAATAGTAACAACAGAGAGAGCGAATGTTTCCAAGTAGCAGTTTCAGACAATGGATTTATTGTAGCTTTGTAAATGACCAGCTGAACGTTTCCGGGTGGTCGCGCCGAGTGAATTAGCAGCTACTGTGTTGCTGCAATCATATCGTCATAGATCCGTTGAGGTTATGATGGCTAAAAGCCAGTGGCAATTATATTATTTTTATTAAACAAAGCTGACACCCGAAAGTAGCCTAATGTTGTCCACTGCCAGCCAAGAGATTAGCTAGCGTTATTTCCCGTCAGTTAGCTTGCTTGTTTGCTAATGTTGTTTGTGTGGCTTAGCTACCCAACGTTGGCGCTAACTAGCTAACGAGAGCCACCTACTTAAGTAGGCAATGTTACAATTAGTCAAATATGCATCTTTAGAATGTCCCTATCGGATCTTATGGAGGACTTCCACAATGTCAGAAATATAATCCATTGTATCCAGCAGTAGGAGTCAATACAATGGCCGTAGCCTAGTGACTGTGTACCACCAGAGGCTAAGAGGACCTGAAAAACAAACCGACGGCATTAGCTATACTCACCGGAGGAATCCCCATCATCACGCGTAGTGCCACCAAATCATTCCGTTGGTATCCCTCATTCTCTCACTCACACACAGGTAGCCGAAAACAATCGCCTTTCAATTCTATTTTACAAGTCTCCCCGTGTAGCTAAACCACACCACTTACAGTTCAGTTGTTGCCAGACTCGAACAGCAGAAGTCGGAAAGTAATAGTTGTGCAACAGCACTGAAGAATCCCTCCTCCCCCAAGCGTTAACATGAGGAAAGGTTACCGGAGCGGCAGAGGCGCGACATCTTGGCTCAACCCATCCGAATGGTGACTGAGCCCCGATTTAAAACGCGCTCCACCGTTGAGCCAAGATGGCATTCATTTCATAACCTTGTGAGATGGCTTTTCCCAAGCAACAGAAGAGGGCGCAGAGCAAGACACACAGCAGCAGAGAGCCCATTGATCCTGAGGAAATACGTCTCAAATGGCACCCTATTCCCAAAATAGTTCAGCGCGGTCAAAAGTATTGCACTACATAGGGAATAGTGTACTATTTGGGATACCTTCCTTGGAATAGTGTACCATTTGGGATACCATCCTTCTCACGAACATTAAACGTCACCGATGGCAATCAATTTTATATGGGATTTCTGGATTTCACATTGGCTTTGTAACCATGCAGTGGTGTGATTAGCCTGAAGACCCGACGTTGAATTGCAATTGAATCTTATGTCGGGCAGAAATTAGTGTTTGGATCAGGAAAGTTATTTCAAGACAGAAAGTTGAATACAATTATATTTTAACTTGCTTTACAGGTTGTCTGTGCGGTTGGTCCTTTTGGAGTTATGAATGTGAGACAATATAGATCAACGTTTTTTCAAAACGCTGGTAGTGAGTTCAGATTTCGATCACCTGAAGCATGCGCAGAAAGAACCATGTAAACACCTGCACGATCTCGGCAAGTAGGAATGCATCTCGTCCATCTATTTTCTTTTCGTGCACATGTTTCAGGTGTCAGAAATCTGAACTCTACCTGCGCTTTAAAAAGTTATACTTTCCGTCTCACCTTCCTCCCCGCTAAAGGACCAACCACAAGAACAACCGGAAAAGTATGATGAAATATAATTGTATTCAACATTCTGGCTTGTGAGATGTATTTTCCAAACAAATGTATGGCATTTATCTCAGACTGTGTACCGTAGGTATCACAGTCTGATTGTCAGGCAAATAGGTGATCTATGCTGTGAGACCTTGGGGGAAAATAGCCTATACATTTACACACACATTCCTGGTGAGGCTCTATTCTGTTGTCTTGTGAGTCTTTATATGCCATTTATAAAATTAAGCACAACCACAGGGAAAAAAATGCAGCTCCCCAT
This sequence comes from Coregonus suidteri, assembly GCA_036851935.1. Taxonomy (NCBI): domain Eukaryota; kingdom Metazoa; phylum Chordata; class Actinopteri; order Salmoniformes; family Salmonidae; genus Coregonus; species Coregonus suidteri. Next base: position 52,141,715 of record CM072233.1, read on the forward strand.
CCACTTGGACAAAGCCTGCTTTGCAGCCCCTCAATAACATGAAAAACCAAAACATGTCATTAAAAAAAAATTAGCAAAACTATGCACAGGCTTCATCCCAAATGGAATGCATTTCCTGTAGTGCACTACTTTTGACCAGAGCCCCATTGGTACACGTTATAGGGAATAGGGCACCATTTCAGACACACACATTGGATCTGTTGCTATCCCTATAAAAACACACTGTTGCTATCCCTAACACAGCTGATAAAAACACTGATAAAAACAACACAGCTGATAAAAACACACTGTTGGATTGAACAAGCAGATCCCTAATACAGCTAATAAAAACACACTGTTGGATTGAACAAGCAGCTGATAAAAACCACTAATTGAACAAGCTAATACAAATAAAAAACACACTGTTGGATTGAACAAGCAGATCCCTAATACAGCTAATAAAAACACAGCAAACTAAATATTAATGGATCACTTATTTTGTTTTTAATAACACAGGAAGAAAAACAATTCAATAAGACCAATGCTGTCTGACACGGCTGGGTTGGAACGCGTTAGACGTTCTATAGCAAAGGGCCTTTTAAACCTTTAGATGACTGACGGCTGTACTGAAGGTGCGTTTCGAAATGGGACCCTATTCACTGTATAGTGCAAGAGGATAGGGTGCCATTTCAGCCACGACCTAAGTGCCCTAGTCACTCAAGGGGGAATCTAGTCCTGAATGCGACAGCCTGTTAAAAAAACACATGATGTATTGTTGTGTTGCTATGGGTTGGTACACGGGTCCTGCGTCCCAGATCGCATCCTATACCCTACATAGTGCACTACTTTTGACCAGAACCCTGTGAATAGGGAGCCATTTGGGACACACGGCCCCAAGTTGGTTTCTCTGAGGTTAAAATACCCCAGACGACGCCTTTCCATCAACAACAGTTCTACCGTAACAGAGAGGTCTGGGGTGTATTCAGTTAACGTGAAACATTCTGAACGTCACAGATAGAAACAGAACGGATAGAGCTGACATGATTCCCTGTTGCATTTGACAGACATTCATATCTGTTCTATACGTTACATTTTTAGCTGAACGTTCTGTAACGTTACATCTTCCTGAACAGGCCCCCTGTTTGAGCCCACATGATAGAGGGGGTGGGTACTGGTTAGTAGGTGGGGTACTGAGCAGGTACTGGGTAGTTGGTACTAGGTGGAGGGTAGTAGAGGGTTGGAGTTGGATTGGTTCAGTCGGCTTCATTCTTTGACGCCTCATCAAAGTTTTCTACAAGATCTGTGGAGAGGAGAGATGGGAGTCAATTCCAGAGGAGTCTCATATGATGCAAACCTACACACACATAATATTTAATTCAATATGAGAAACTAGCCTGGCTGTGTCCAGAATGATTCTTCTGCTAAGCCAAATTCAAAGTGAAACCAAGCAAATCACCTGTTCTCAGGCTAGTGATTAACATATTTAAAATGGCTGAAAACTGTTCCAAGATCACATGGAGATAATCCTAAACCCCCACATGGAGATAATCCTAAACCCCCACATGGAGATAATCCTAAACCCCATGCCGTACCGGCACCGTATCACACACCAGGGAGGGAGACCAACATACTGCACCTCCACGTGATAATTCACATCACAGTAAAGGGTCAAAGGTTACATGATGCTGTGATTTAACAACAAAGCGTTGTGTGAAACAATACCTGGAACATCGTCATCCTCCTCTTCAATATCTTCTGGTTTGCTGATTGACGTCGCTTTGTTGTCAAGTGCTGCAATTGGAGAAGAAATGGGTAGAAATATACATTTAATAGGGGACAGTGTGTGGATGTGTGACTATATAGGGGACAGTGTGTGGATGGGTGACTATATAGGGGACAGTGTGTGGATGTGACTATATAGGGGACAGTGTGTGGATGTGACTATATAGGGGACAGTGTGTGGATGCGTGACTATATAGGGGACAGTGTGGGATGTGACTATATAGGGGACAGTGTGTGGATGTGTGACTATATAGGGGACAGTGTGTGATGCGTGACTATATAGGGGACAGTGTGTGACTATATAGGGGACAGTGTGTGGATGTGTGTAACTATATAGGGGACAGTGTGTGGATGTGTGTAACTATATAGGGGACAGTGTGTGGATGGGTGACTATATAGGGGACAGTGTGTGGATGTGACTATATAGGGGACAGTGTGTGGATGTGTGACTATATAGGGGACAGTGTGTGGATGTGACTATATAGGGGACAGTGTGGGATGTGTGACTATATAGGGGACAGTGTGGATGTGACTATATAGGGGACAGTGTGTGGATGCGTGACTATATAGGGGACAGTGTGTGGATGTGACTATATAGGGGACAGTGTGTGGATGCGTGACTATATAGGGGACAGTGTGTGGATGTGACTATATAGGGGACAGTGTGTGGATGTGTGTAACTATATAGGGGACAGTGTGTGGATGTGACTATATAGGGGACAGTGTGGATGTGTGACTATATAGGGGACAGTGTGGATGTGACTATATAGGGGACAGTGTGTGGATGTGTGACTATATAGGGGACAGTGTGTGGATGTGTGTGACTATATAGGGGACAGTGTGTGGATGTGTGTGACTATATAGGGGACAGTGTGTGGATGTGACTATATAGGGGACAGTGTGTGGATGTGTGTAACTATATAGGGGACAGTGTGTGGATGTGTGTAACTATATAGGGGACAGTGTGTGGATGCGTGACTATATAGGGGACAGTGTGTGGATGTGACTATATAGGGGACAGTGTGTGGATGTGTGACTATATAGGGGACAGTGTGTGGATGTGACTATATAGGGGACAGTGTGGATGTGTGACTATATAGGGGACAGTGTGGATGTGACTATATAGGGGACAGTGTGTGGATGCGTGACTATATAGGGGACAGTGTGTGGATGTGTGACTATATAGGGGACAGTGTGTGGATGCGTGACTATATAGGGGACAGTGTGTGGATGCGTGGCTATATAGGGGACAGTGTGTGGATGTGACTATATAGGGGGACAGTGTGTGGATGTGTGACTATATAGGGGACAGTGTGTGGATGTGTGACTATATAGGGGACAGTGTGTGGATGTGTGACTATATAGGGGACAGTGTGTGGATGTGTGACTATATAGGGGACAGTGTGTGGATGTGACTATATAGGGGACAGTGTGTGGATGCGTGACTATATAGGGGACAGTGTGTGGATGTGTGACTATATAGGGGACAGTGTGTGGATGTGTGACTATATAGGGGACAGTGTGTGACTATATAGGGGACAGTGTGTGGATGTGTGACTATATAGGGGACAGTGTGTGTGACTATATAGGGGACAGTGTGTGGATGTGTGACTATATAGGGGACAGTGTGTGACTATATAGGGGACAATGTGTGGATGCGTGACTATATAGGGGACAGTGTGTGGATGTGTGACTATATAGGGGACAGTGTGTGGATGTGTGACTATATAGGGGACAGTGTGTGACTATATAGGGGACAGTGTGTGGATGCGTGACTATATAGGGGACAGTGTGTGACTATATAGGGGACAGTGTGTGGATGTGACTATATAGGGGACAGTGTGTGGATGTGTGACTATATAGGGGACAGTGTGTGGATGTGTGACTATATAGGGGACAGTGTGTGGATGTGTGACTATATAGGGGACAGTGTGGATGTGACTATATAGGGGACAGTGTGTGGATGCGTGACTATATAGGGGACAGTGTGGATGTGACTATATAGGGGACAGTGTGGATGTGTGACTATATAGGGGACAGTGTGTGGATGTGACTATATAGGGGACAGTGTGTGATGTGACTATATAGGGGACAGTGTGTGGATGTGACTATATAGGGGACAGTGTGTGGATGTGACTATATAGGGGACAGTGTGTGGATGTGACTATATAGGGGACAGTGTGTGGATGTGACTATATAGGGGACAGTGTGGGATGTGACTATATAGGGGACAGTGTGTGGATGCGTGACTATATAGGGGACAGTGTGGATGTGTGACTATATAGGGGACAGTGTGTGGATGTGTGACTATATAGGGGACAGTGTGTGGATGTGACTATATAGGGGACAGTGTGTGGATGTGACTATATAGGGGACAGTGTGGATGTGACTATATAGGGGACAGTGTGTGGATGCGTGGCTATATAGGGGACAGTGTGGATGTGACTATATAGGGGACAGTGTGGATGTGTGACTATATAGGGGACAGTGTGGATGTGACTATATAGGGGACAGTGTGGATGTGACTATATAGGGGACAGTGTGTGGATGTGACTATATAGGGGACAGTGTGTGGATGTGTGACTATATAGGGGACAGTGTGTGGATGCGACCACGTTAGAAGTTGTCCCTCTGTCTGTCTGTGTCCGTCTGTCGATCTGTGTGTGCATATCAGTGTGTCCATGTCCCACCCACCTTGGCGTGGGAACTGCTCAGCCAGTTTGCGGAGGCTGGTGAGGCTGTCTGCCCCCAGCTGGCTGAGGATGCCCGGGAGCATCTCTGTGAGCTGTTTGTTCTCTGCATGGCCTGTGATGGCAAACGTGTTGGCAGACAGAGAGGCCTGCACCTTGGGGTTGTTGAAGTGGATCACTGTGCCATCGTCCTTTATCATGTTGACCTGGGGGAGGATAATTAAGATGGGGGTTGGACACCAGTTGTCAATACCAGGGGTCTCCTCTAGTTCTGGAATTGGATATCACTGGTCCATACATACATACAGTGCATTTGGAAAGTATTGAGACTCCTTGACTTTTTCCACATTGTTACGTTACATCCTTATTCTAAAATGGATTAAATTGTTTTTTCCCCTCATCAATCTACACACAATACCCCATAATGACAAAGCAAAAACTGCTTTTTATAAAAACATTTACATAAGTATTCAGACCCTTTCCTCAGTACTTTGTTGAAGCACCTTTGGCAGCGATTACAGCCTTTCATCAAGGATCTCTCTGTACTTTGCTCCGTTCATCTTTCCCTCAAGCCTGACTAGTCTCCCAGTCCCTGCCGCTGAAAAACATCCCCATAGCATGATGCTGCCACCACCATGCTTCACCGTAGGGATGGTATTGGCCAGGTGATAAGCGGTGCCTGGTTTCCTCCAGACGTGATGCTTGGCATTCAGGCCAAAGAGTTCAATCTTGGTTTCATCAGACCAGAGAATCTTGTTTCTCATGGTCTGAGAGTCCTTTAGGTGCCTTTTGGCAAACTCCAAGTGGGCTGTCATGTGCCTTTTACTGAGGAGTGGCTTCTGTCTGGCCACTCTACCATAAAGGCCTGATTGGTGGAGTGCTGCATAGATGGTTGTCCTTCTGGAAGGTTCTTCCATCTCCACAGAGGAACTCTGGAGCTCTGTCAGAGTGACCATCGGGTTGTTGTTCACCTCCCTGACCAAGGCCCTTATCCCCCGATTGCTCAGTTTGGCCGGGCGGCCAGCTCTAGGAAGAGTCTTGGTGGTTCCAAACTTCTTCCATTTAAGAATGATGGAGGCCACTGTGTTCTTGGGGACCTTCAATGCTGCAGACATTTTTTGGTACCCTTCCCCAGATCTGTGCCTCGACACAATCCTGTCTAGGAGCTCTAAGGACAATTCCTTCGACCTCATGGCTTGGTTTTTGCTCTGACATGTACTGTCAACTGTGGGACCTTATATAGACAGGTGTTTGCCTCTCAAAATCATGTCCAATCAATTGAATTTACCACAGGTGGAATCCAATCAAGTTGTAGAAACATCTCAAAGGATGATCAATGAAACAGGATGCACCTGAGCTTAATTTCAAGTCTCATTAGCAAATGGTCTGAATACTTATGTAAATACGGTATGTGTTCATTTTTAATACATTTGCAAACATTTCTAAAAAACTGTTTTCGCTTTGTCATTTTGGGGTATTGTGTGTAGATTAATGAGGATTTTGAAAAAATAAAAAACATTTTAGAATAAGGCTGTAACGTGAAAAAAAGTGGGAAAAGGGAAGGGGTCTGAATACTTTCCGAATGCTCTGTATATACAGTGGGGAAAAAAAAGTATTTAGTCAGCCACCAATTGTGCAAGTTCTCCCACTTAAAAAGATGAGAGAGGCCTGTAATTTTCATCATAGGTACACGTCAACTATGACAGACAAATTGAGGGAAAAAAATTAAGAAAATCACATTGTAGGATTTTTATGAATTTATTTGCAAATTATGGTGGAAAAATAAGTATTTTACTACAAACAAGCAAGATTTCTGGCTCTCACAGACCTGTAACTTCTTCTTTAAGAGGCTCCTCTGTCCTCCACTCGTTACCTGTATTAATGGCACCTGTTTGAACTTGTTATCAGTATAAAAGACACCTGTCCACAACCTCAAACAGTCACACTCCAAACTCCACTATGGCCAAGACCAAAGAGCTGTCAAAGGACACCAGAAACAAAATTGTAGACCTGCACCAGGCTGGGAAGACTGAATCTGCAATAGGTAAGCAGCTTGGTTTGAAGAAATCAACTGTGGGAGCAATTATTAGGAAATGGAAGACATACAAGACCACTGATAATCTCCCTCGATCTGGGGCTCCACGCAGGATCTCACCCCGTGGGGTCAAAATGATCACAAGAACGGTGAGCAAAAATCCCAGAACCACACGGGGGGACCTAGTGAATGACCTGCAGAGAGCTGGGACCAAAGTAACAAGCCTACCATCAGTAACACACTACGCCACCAGGGACTCAAATCCTGCAGTGCCAGACGTGTCCCCTGCTTAAACCAGTACATGTCCAGGCCCGTCTGAAGTTTGCTAGAGTGCATTTGGATGATCCAGAAGAGGATTGGGAGAATGTCATATGGTCAGATGAAACCAAAATATAACTTTTGGTAAAAACTCAACTCGTCGTGTTTGGAGGACAAAGAATGCTGAGTTGCATCCAAAGAACACCATACCTACTGTGAAGCATGGGGGTGGGAACTTCATGCTTTGGGGCTGTTTTTCTGCAAAGGGGACCAGGACGACTGATCCGTGTAAAGGAAAGAATGAATGGGGCCATGTATCGTGAGATTTTGAGTGAAAACCTCCTTCCATCAGCAAGGGCATTGAAACTGAAATGTGGCTGGGTCTTTCAGCATGACAATGATCCCAAAACACACCGCCGGGCAACGAAGGAGTGGCTTCGTAAGAAGCATTTCAAGGTCCTGAAGTGGCCTAGCCAGTCTCTCCAGATCTCAACCCCATAGAAAATCTTTGGAGGGAGTTGAAAGTCCGTGTTGCCCAGCGACAGCCCCAAAACATTACTGCTCTAGAGGAGATCTGCATGGAGGAATGGGCCAAAATACCCAGCAACAGTGTGTGAAAAACCTTGTGAAGACTTACAGAAAACGTTTGACCTGTGTCATTGCCAACAAAGGGTATATAACAAAGTATTGAGAAACTTTTGTTATTGACCAAATACTTATTTTCCACCATAATTTGCAAATAAATTCATTAAAAATCCTACAATGTGATTTTCTGGATTTTTTTTCCCTCAATTTGTCTGTCATAGTTGAACGTGTACCTATGATGAAAATTACAGGCCTCTCATCTTTTTAAGTGGGAGAACTTGCACAATTGGTGGCTGACTAAATACTTTTTTCCCCCACTGTATAGTGCCCTCCGTAGTTACTGGGACAGGGAAGCATTTCCTTCTTTTGGCTCTATACTCCAAACGTTTTGTTTTCAAACCAAACAATGACTATGAGGTTAAAGTGCAGACTGTCAGTTTTAATTTGAGGGTATTTTCATCCATATTGGGTGAACCAATTAGAAATTACACCACTTTTTGTGCATTGTCCCCCCATTTTAGGGGACCAAAAGTATTGGGACAAATTCCCTTATATGTGTATTAAAGTAGTAAAAAGTGTAGTATTTGGTCCCAAAATGATGAGTTAGATGCACAAATATCATACCCTTCCAAAAAATGCTAACCTACCCTGTTATTGTAATGGTGAGAGGTTAGCATGTCTTGTGGATATGATATTTGTGTGTTTAACTTTCTCACTCATCATTATTCACGATTAATTCAAGATTATACGTAATCATGGTAGCATCCACATTAATGTAGAAGTGTTTAGAAATATACATTATACATTATTTACCATTACATTATTACATTATTTACCATTCACTTCTATTGGGCACAAAATAATCTGAAACCCAACCAAAACAAACAGCAAAATGTATCCAACAAGTTTGTAGAGTCAAAAGCTTGATGTAATCGTTGTGTGCTACGAATATGGGACCAAATACTACACTTTTTACTACTTTAATACATGTCCCAATACTTTTGGTCCCCTAAAATGGAGGGACTAGGTACAAAAAGTCCTGTAATTTCTAAACGGTTCACCCGATATGGATGAAAACACCTCTAAATAAAGCTGACAGTCTGCACTTTAAACCTCAGTCATTGTTCGATTTCAAATCTTAACTTTGGAGTGTAGTCAAAAGAAGAAAAGAATCCATACAATCAGTTTGTCGGAAATTGTTGATGACATAATAATACTACTTGGGAGAAAGGTGTGATGGGAGTGAATGTTTGGCATACCTCCTCAATACCAGAGATGTTGTTCACTGCCAGCTTCTTCAAGGAACTCTGGAGTTTTTTGTCATCAGCCGTTGCTGTTCTGTGAACCACCTTCTTCTTCCTACGAGCTGTTCCCTGAGGACAACAACACGTTTTCATGTCACGTGCACAAGTACAGAGAAATGCCTTTCTTGCAAGCTCCAAACCCAACAATGCAGTAATCAATATCAATGTAGCGTTAAAAATAACTTACGTTAGAATAAAAACACACAAAAAATACAAATAAGAAGAACATGAGAAAGTAAGTAAGCATATGATATGTATAGGGGTCAGGTGACTATATGCAGGGTCAGTTCCAGTACCATATTAACAATGTGCAGGGATACTGGAGGTAGATATGTATAGGGGTAAGGTGACTATATACAGGGTCAGTACAATACCATATTAACAATGTGCAGGGATACTGGAGTGATGGAGGTAGATATGTATAGGGGTCAGGTGACTATATACAGGGTCAGTACAATACCATATTAACAATGTGCAGGGATACTGGAGTGATGGAGGTAGATATGTATAGGGGTAAGGTGACTATATACAGGGTCAGTACAATACCATATTAACAATGTGCAGGGATACTGGAGTGATGGAGGTAGATATGTATAGGGGTCAGGTGACTATATACAGGGTCAGTTCCAGTACCATATTAACAATGTGCAGGGATACTGGAGTGATGGAGGTAGATATGTATAGGGGTAAGGTGACTAGGCATCAGGATATATGATAAACAGAGTAGCAGCAGCGTATATGATGATTGTATGTGAGTGGGTGGGTGTGTAGAGTCAATATGAATGTGTGCGCGTGTTGTGTGTGTGTATAGAGACAGTGTGTATAGAGACAGTGTGTATTAGAGACAGTGTGTATTAGAGACAGTGTGTATTAGAGACAGTGTGTATTAAAGACAGTGTGTATTAAATACAGTGTGTATTAGATACAGTGTGTATTAGATACAGTGTGTATTAGAGACAGTGTGTATAGAGACAGTGTGTATTAGAGACAGTGTGTATTAGAGACAGTGTATATTAGAGACAGTGTATATTAGAGACAGTGTGTATTAGAGACAGTGTGTATTAGAGACAGTGTATATTAGAGACAGTGTGTATTAGAGATAGTGTGTATTAGAGTGTGTATTAGAGACAGTGTGTATAGAGACAGTGTGTATTAGAGACAGTGTGTATTAAAGACAGTGTGTATAGAGACAGTGTGTATTAGAGACAGTGTGTATTAAAGACAGTGTGTATTAGAGACAGTGTGTATTAGAGACATTGTGTATTAGAGACAGTGTGTATTAAAGACAGTGTGTATAGAGACAGTGTGTATTAAAGACAGTGTGTATTAAAGACAGTGTGTATTAAAGACAGTGTGTATTAAAGACAGTGTGTTATAGAGACAGTGTGTTATAGAGAGTGTGTATAGAGACAGTGTGTATAGAGACAGTGTGTATTAAAGACAGTGTGTATTAGAGACAGTGTGTATTAGAGACAGTGTGTATTAAAGACAGTGTGTATTAAAGACAGTGTGTATTAGAGACAGTGTGTATTAGAGACAGTGTGTATGTAGACTGACAGCTGGTGATTTGGCTGTTCGTTACTCGTCCTGTTGGCTGAGGAAAAGTAAAATGTGGACAGTTATTCTAACATCTTTAAGGTGCGTATCGGAATTTGGTACGAAGGTCAACCCCCCCCTTACCCCACCCAAAAATAAAATAAAATAAAAAACATTGTAAAGTGGTTGTCCCACTGGCTATAAGGTGAATGCACCAATTTGTAAGTCGCTCTGGATAAGAGCGTCTGCTAAATGACGTAAATGTAAATATCGTTGCATCCTCAACTTGCATGTTCTGTTAATATGAATCACCATAATCTAAATGTGATTGGTCATTCTGAGCACTGTGGGTGTGGACACCCTAATCAGGTTACTCCCCCCAATGCATATGGGTCAGGTACAGTTCTCAAATGTCCAGTAAATTAAAACGCTGAGGCGGCCACATTTTCTTTACGGAAACCCTTCCCAGGGTCCTAATTTTGTTGACTAGCTTGGAGAGGACAATGGTGTTGAATGCTGAGCTGTAGTCAAACAGAATTTCTCACATAGATGGGTGTGGCCAGTGTGTGAGTGCAATTGAGATTGAGTCTATGGATCTGTTGGGGTGGTATGCAAATTGGAGTGGGTTTAGAGTGTCTGGGATGATGGAGTTGATATGTGCCATAACCAGCCTTTCGAAGTACTTCATGATTACAGATGTGAGTTCTACAGGGCGGTAGTCATTGTGGCATGAAGCCTTAAGAGTTCATGGCGGACAAGAACAACAAGTGAGGACAACACCTGGTTGTCATATTATTCCAGTGGGACCGAGTACAAACAAGAGAAACACTGCAGAGCAGCCATGAAAGGGACTGGAGGTGACCGATGCAACCATAGAATGACTTTGGATACAACACACACACGCAGTGAACACAGATAGAATCTTCTGCCCATTGCTTAGACTCAGAGCCCAGGGAAATGTATACGAGTCTTCTCTCAAACATTTGTCAACTCATTTTGAACCATCTCAGGTCAGCACAATGGCGTAGAAGCCTAACTTAAAACCATCGTCAACTTAAGCTCCCGAGTGGCGCAGCGGTCTAAGGCACTGCATCTCAGTGCTCGAGGCGTCACTACAGACCCCCTGGTTCGATTCCAGGCTGTATAACAACCGGCCGTGATTGGAAGTCCCATAGGGCGGCGCACAATTGGCCCAGCGTGGTCCGGGTTTGGCCGGTGTAGGCCGTCATTGTAAATAAGAATTTGTTCTTAACTGACCTGCCTAATTAAATAAAGGTTAAATAAATCAAATAAAAAGCAATTTTGAAGAACCCCTTGAAATAACAGGTTAGTGATATCCTGAGTGCCAACAGTGCCATCTAGCTGTGGAGAGGAGACAGCACAGCAGGATGGGGCCCCTACTAAACAGTCAGAGACAAAGCCCTGGGGCCCATAGTCCGGCCACACAGGTCCCAGGCTGAATGGGCCAAAGCATCTGTCCATAATAGGAATGCTTAACTCAGGGAAACAGGACTGGCAGCTGCTTTATCACAGGCAGTTAGGTTACCATACCAACCTATTACATTACCAGATACTGGAAAAGTGACTACGGTGTAGTCATGGCTGTGTCATAACGAAGTGTAAAGATAGTAGGTCGTTACCTTTCCACCTATCCGGACCAGGGCCTGAAGTTTGGCGAGTTTCTCTTGGTTCATGGCTTTATCTGAAAAAAAAAGGAGGGTCAGCCAAAATGTACATGATTTAATTTACAACAAATGTCAACTAAAACGTAGGCCTACTGAATTCATGTAATCTGTTTCAGTGACTGGATCTATTATCTTACTACAGGTTTATCCTGAACCACTGTGGAACCTTTGAATTGACCTAGTTACAAATTAAGGAAGCTGTTGGGTAAACTGACAGTTGAGCTGGCTATATATCTATCTAGCTATTTAGTTAACTAGCTAGATAACCACTGTTAGTAACAAGCAAGCTAGCTAACGTTAGCTAGTAATTACCACTAGCTAGCTAACGTTAAGTCCCTAGTTCCAACATTGACACTCAGCTAGCCATAAAATATGTAGCTTGCTATCTAGCTAGCCGTCAATTAGCAAGCAAACAGAAAGGTTCAGAGATTCTTGGCGAGGTGGCTAGCTAACTATTAAGGTAAAAGTTACCGCATAAAGCCATAGCTAAGCTAACTAGCTAGGTAACCTAGCTAGCGAGCCAGAATAGTTAAACAACACAATGTGATGCTCAAAGCAAAACCGAAATAAACGGATACTGTTTTAGGGCTGTTATCTTTGTCCATACAGTTCATTTAGTGTAAAGACAGCGTCAGTTGTTGGAATCATTCTACCCCGTGTAAAGACACCCAGCGGTCAATAGCTTGTTGGATTGATCCGTCCCACGGCAGAGCACCTTCCCCAGTTGACCACGGCATTTGATCCGTCCCACGGCAGAGCACCTCTACCCAGACAGGTCCCCAGCAGAACAGAACTGGACCACGGCAGAGCTTGTTGGATTGATCCGTCCCACGGCAGAGCACCTCTACCCAGACAGGTCCCCAGCAGAACAGAACTGGACCACGGCAGAGCTTGTTGGATTGATCCGTCCCACGGCAGAGCACCTCTACCCAGACAGGTCCCCAGCAGAACAGAACAGAACTGTTGACCCGCGGCAGAGCACACACGCGAACAGAACTGGACCACGGCAGAGCTTGTGTTGACAGACTGCACATGTCAAGCTTGTTGGATTGATCCCACGTGAAGAGTGCACGACTTGTTGGATTGATCGGCAGAGCACACGGAAAGTGGAAACGGACTTCCTCACCTCCAGGTGGCACTATTTCTTTCTGTGTCGTTTTGGTGTGTGATTGTCAGCGAAGGGTGTAATTGACTGGTTGGTTGATTTTATTTATTAGCTAGAACATTTTAAAAACACATAAAGGCTGCATTTACACAGGCAGCCCAATTCTGATCCTTTTTATTTATTAATTGGTCTTTCGGTAGCGGTACCCCTTGTGTATAGCCTCGTTATTGTTATTTTTATTGTGTTACTATTTTTCCTTTAGTTTATTTAGCAAATTGCTCTCACTTACTTTTTAAAACTGCATTGTTGGTTAAGGGCTTGTAAGTAAGCATTTCACTGTAAGGTCTACACCTGTTGGATTCGGTGCATGTGACAAATAACATGTGATTTGATTTGACCTGGGAGGACGGCAGGAAGGGACAGAAGAGAGGAGACTCTCGTTACTAGATTAAGTGTGGGACACAGCCGGTAGAATAAGACTTTAAACTTGATAGGAAAGCATCCAACAGGAAAGTGTGATTATTGCCAGGAAACAGAGACAGTGGAGCATGTATTAGTGTGGGCAGTATCAGAGGGAAAGAGAGAGGCTGAGATCTAGTATGAGGGAGAAGGGGATACAGGAATTGAGTTTAACGAGTATATTGAGTAGAGTAGTCATTAGATAAAATATATAATTAAATATTTGAGATTCTAAGAGAAACGAGGCTGGCAGGTAGGATTTCGTTTCTCCCTGGCTCTGGCCCACACTCCAGTATAGTAGGTGGCGGTAATGCACCATAACGTTGGATGCCAACCGCCGATAAACCTCACCGAAGAAGAAGAAGACACTCGTGATTGAAAGGGTCCATGCTGTGAATAAATGGAGATGCGGTCAACCGTGTCAACGTTTTTTATAGCATAAAAAAGTCACACATTATCAATCAATCAGTCAATTGTATTTATAAGGCCCTTTTTACATCAGCAGATGTCACAAAGTGCTATACAGAAACCCAGCCTAAAACCCCAAACAGCAAGCAATGCAGATGTAGAAGCACGGTGGCTAGGAAAAACTCCCTAGAAAGACAGGAACCTAAGAAGAAACCTAGAGAGGAACCAGGCTCTGAGGGGTGGCCAGTCCTCTTCTGGCTGTACCGGGTGGAGATTATAAGAGTACATGGCCATTAAGGCCAGATCGTTCTTCAAGATGTTCAAACTGTCACGGATCCCCCGGTACTGCTGCTCATTCCGTTCATCAGTTCCGGAGGTCAACGTCACCGGCCTTCTAAGCGTCACTGACATGGTTCATTACCACCAACCCCGGACTGTCTTGTCTCATTACCACACCTGGTTCCCATTCCCCCTGATTAGTATGTGTATATATGTGCCCTCTGTTCCCCATTGTCTCTGTCGATTATTGTCCCCATGTCCGTTGGTCTCGTGAGTACCGTGTATTGTGCGCGTGTTATTACGGGTCTCGTCCCGTGTATGTATTTAGAGGTTTACACCTCCATCTTTTGTTTGGGTTACAGCCCTGTGTTATATATGTACGTGTTTGTTTTGGGCTTCGTCCCCGTTGTTTGTTATGACGTACCTGGTGTTGGGCGGAGAAATACAACCCTTAATACGTATTCCTGCGCCTGTCTTCCTGTCATTATACAACGTGACACAAACGTTCATAGATGACCGGCAGGGTCAAATAATAATCACGGTGGTTGTAGAGGGTGCAACAGGTCAGTACCTCAGGAGTAAAATCATAGTCCACACATCATGCAGCCTAGCCCACAGTTTGTATCACAACAAAAGTGGCCAAATTCATATGTATACTGTATTCTAGTCGAGTCCATCCTATTCATATGTATACTGTATTCTAGTCGAGGCCATCCTATTCATATGTATACTGTATTCTAGTCGAGGCCATCCTATTCATATGTATACGGGGCGGCAGGTAGCTTAGTGGGTAAGAGCGTTGTGCCAGTAACCGAAAGGTCGCTGGTTCTAATCCCCGAGCCGACTAGGTGAAAAATCTGTCGATGTACCCTTAAGCAAGGCACTTAACCCTAATTGCTCCTGTAAGTCGCTCTGGATAAGAGCGTCTGCTAAATGACTAAAAAAAAATAATAATAAAAAAAAATATATATATATATATATATATACTGTATTCTAGTCGAGGCCATCCTATTCATATGTATACTGTATTCTAGTCGAGGCCATCCTATTCATATGTATACTGTATTCTAGTCGAGGCCATCCTATTCATATGTATACTGTATTCTAGTCGAGTCCATCCTATTCATATGTATACTGTATTCTAGTCGAGGCCATCCTATTCAACTATCGCTGTACATACACTATTCTATCCACCTACTCTGCAGATACAGTGAGGGGGGGGAAAAGTATTTGATCCCCTGCTGATTTTGTACGTTTGCCCACTGACAAAGACATGATCAGTCTATAATTTTAATGGTAGGTTTATTTGAACAGTGAGAGACAGAATAACAACAACAAAAATCCAGAAAAAACGCATGTCAAAAATGTTAGAAATTGATTTTGCATTTTAATGAGGGAAATAAGTATTTGACCCCCTCTGCAAAACATGACTTAGTACTTGGTGGCAAAACCCTTGTTGACAATCACAGAGGTCAGACGTTTCTTGTAGTTGGCCACCAGGTTTGCACACATCTCAGGAGGGATTTTGTCCCACTCCTCTTTGCAGATCTTCTCCAAGTCATTAAGGTTTCGAGGCTGATGTTTGGCAACTCGAACCTTCAGCTCCCTCCACAGATTTTCTATGGGATTAAGGTCTGGAGACTGGCTAGGCCACTCCAGGACCTTAATGTGCTTCTTCTTGAGCCACTCCTTTGTTGCCTTGGCCGTGTGTTTTGGGTCATTGTCATGCTGGAATACCCATCCACGACCCATTTTCAATGCCCTGGCTGAGGGAAGGAGGTTCTCATCCAAGATTTGACGGTACATGGCCCCGTCCATCGTCCCTTTGATGCGGTGAAGTTGTCCTGTCCCCTTAGCAGAAAACCACCCCCAAAGCATAATGTTTCCACCTCCATGTTTGATGGTGGGGATGGTGTTCTTGGGGTCATAGGCAGCATTCCTCCTCCTCCAAACACGGTGAGTTGAGTTGATGACAAAGAGCTCGATTTGGTCTGACCACAACACTTTCACCCAGTTCTCCTCTGAATCATTCAGATGTTCATTGGCAAACTTCAGACGGGCATGTATATGTGCTTTCTTGAGCAGGGGGACCTTGCGGGCACTGCAGGATTTCAGTCCTTCACAGGGTAGTGTGTTACCAATTGTTTTCTTGGTGACTATGGTCCCAGCTGCCTTGAGATCATTGACAAGATCCTCCCGTGTAGTTCTGGGCTGATTCCTCACCGTTCTCATGATCATTGCAACTCCACGAGGTGAGATCTTGCATGGAGCCCCAGGCCGAGGGAGATTGACAGTTCTTTTGCGTTTCTTCCATTTGCGAATAATCGCACCAACTGTTGTCACCTTTTCACCAAGCTTTTTGGCAATGGTCTTGTAGCCCATTCCAGCCTTGTGTAGGTCTACAATCTTGTCCCTGACATCATTGGAGAGCTCTTTGGTCTTGGCCATGGTGGAGAGTTTGGAATCTGATTGATTGATTGCTTCTGTGGACAGGTGTCTTTTATACAGGTAACTGTCATGAATCCCGCTTCCTGAGCCTGTTTCTGCCTGTTTTCTGTTCTGGAGTCTGTTTCCTGAGGTTCCTGAACGCACCCTGTCTGGTTGCCAGGCGACGAAGCTTGGCGGGAGATCTCTCTATTACCCGCATCTGCATCTCATCAGCTATCTGCACACCTGGTCCTGATCATCACCTCTCCACTTCATAATCTCTGACCTGACATCCACTCCCTGCCGGATCGTTAGCCATGAACAGTATGTTGTGTCAGTGTATCAGCCTCAAGTTTACTAGAGTTAGTTTTGTTGTTTTGTACTTTTTGCTTGCCGTGTACTCACCTCCGTTTACTCTGTCTTCAGTCATTCTCCCGGAACATTCACCCCACCCCTGCCTGGTCGTCGGTGGCTTCTGTGACATCATCGGATCTGCCTATTCACTCCCACCAACTCACCTCCGCTGCCCGCTCCGTCTCCTGGATTATTCTGCTCCCACCTTTTGAGTCTGTTAATAAATACTCACCTTCATTCTACTCACCTTGTCCTGGTCTGCTTCTGGGTTCTGCTTTAGAGAATCGTGACAGTAACAAACTGAGATTAGGAGCACTCCCTTTAAGAGTGTGCTCCTAATCTCAGCTCGTTACCTGTATAAAAGACACCTGGGAGCCAGAAATCTTTCTGATTGAGAGGGGGTCAAATACTTATTTCCCTCATTAAAATGCAAATCAATTTATAACATTTTTTTGTTGTTATTCTGTCTCTCACTGTTCAAATAAACCTACCATTAAAATTATAGATTGATCATTTCTTTGTCAGTGGGCAAACGTACAAAATCAGCAGGGGATCAAATACCTTTTTCCCTCACTGTATACTACATATTCCATCCACATACTGTCCATAATGTCTATACATCCATCACATATATGTATACACACACACACCGGACTCAGATACTGCTCGTCCTAATATTTATGTTTCTTAATTCCATTCTTTTACTTTTAGATTTGTGTGTATTGTTGTGAATTGTTAGATACTACTGCACTGTTGGAGCTAGGAACACAAGCATTTCGCTACACCCGCAATAACATCTGCTAAACATGTGTATGCGACCCATTAAAATTTGATTTGATTAGAAATAACTCCAAACGTAGCCTTCGCAAAAAAACAAAAGACAGTTCAATTCATGGCTGAGAGCGTATAGCGTATAGTAGCCCTAGGCTCTATCACATATGTTTCTTCTTTCTTTATAAACACATTAAATGCAATTTTACTACATTTTATGACTGGAGACATTAGCAGAATATTTTTTTTTACTCTGCTGACAAACAGATGAGGGGACATAAAAATAGAATATGACGTCCGTCTCAACTGGAGGAAATTATTGTCAAAAAAACAAACCGTTAAGTACCACTGAAACAACTACGATAAATGGTGAATACGCGCATATTGCCGATGCTCTACCCTGGTGCCCAATAAGATAGGCTATACTGTTGTTTGCTCAGTTAAATTGAGAATTTTGATAACTAAAAAACAGATTAGTATTTTCGTTGTCTTCTCTTTACAACGATAATTATTTGCTTTCCGAACTATGTTTTCCTGCGATTGTATTTTTAAATATTTCAATATGCCTGGCTTGGCCTATCTACTTTTCACAGACTGTCGCAACTCAACAATAATCTGCCCAAATTGCTCGCTGCCTTTCCTTTCGACTGTAGGCAATAAGATTTAAAACAATCCACAACTTCTTTAAAAAAAAAAAAAGCTAATAATCATCTGTGGCCAAATCATGCTTTAGTAGCCTTTTTTAAATTATTGTATTTCTGTATAGACAGGAGTCGCCTAATTAGGCTATATCATTTTGGCAATTTACTTTAAGAACAGCTTCCCTTAGCCTTGTGAATGCCCTGACTATGCTTACATATTAAAAATGTAACCACATGTAACCTCCATTTGTTATTCCAGTGCAGGCTATGGATGATGTTTTTTGTGGGTCATTCTAAATAAAAAATAATTCCACTCATAGGCTATATCTAAAGAACTGATTAAATTAAGAATAGTCTGATGGTTGAGAATATTATCAAGTGCTTGTCAATTTGGGAATGAGAGACTGATGAAGTGTGTACAGCCTGCGCAAAAAACAAAGCAGAGCTCATGCCTTTCATGCAACTTTTTTCAAGTCATCATTAGTCGCATCATGCAGCCATACAATGTATTAATGATCAAACATATAGCCCAACGTTTGTAGAACATCTACAGTGACAGAAATAACTCTAAATTAAGCATATAGAAGGACCTGCTTCTTAACTGCTCAACACAGAATAGCCGCATGTGCATACTCATGGAGAAAATGTATTTTCTATTTTAATTCGGCTATGTTAAATTGTATTTTTCATACTATAAAATAATGCCACGGAATTCTAAGCAAATCTTGTCTGCTAAATGAACTAGTGCAGCCCACAGCCATTGCCAGATCAGGGCCTAACGTAAGGACAATACAGAATATGCTATTCCGTTCTGAAATAGGTTGCATTTTCTTTAATCATGTTTCTTTAGACCTGTCTAAAATAAATAATGGATTTAGTGTGATGGTTTAGGCTATATTAAATGGATGTATTATACTTTTTTTAAATGTAGATGTTCCAAAGGTCTGCATCAGTGGCTTGTAGACCATGTGTGGAAGCCAGGAGATGCTAAAAATGTTTGTTAATTAACGGTCAATTACCATGAGACCGGCAGTTATTTGCATGACAATCACCGGCTGACAAAATGACCCCCCACAGCCCTAGTTCTGAGTCGGACTGGGGTCGACTCTGCTATCTTACTGTCTGCAACTACTATCTTCTAGTTTCTCTTTTCTTAGCAAGGTGTTGCTAAAATAATTTGTGTTAGCCGCTAATGCTAATCACTAGTTATCTGGCTAGCTAGCTTGCTAAATGTACTAAGAGTCAGAGAAAATGTAGCTAGCTAGCTAATACAGCCTGGTACCAGTGCTGGTGTATGTCTACATAAGCATGTTTGTGCAAAGGTATCTTATCAGAGAGGAATAGGCGAAGCATGAATATGTTGGCTGGCTAATTAGGGTCCCCTGGAAACACAGCCCAACACTTTGGTTCCAACCCTGTCAATAATTCCTCCCTGGTTTATTCATTCGTTGTCATGTCAACAATGTATTCAAAGTGCTGCCCACTATATTCCAACTATAGAAGTGGAATAATCATTATATTTCCATGATTCCAACAGTTCACCATTGAAATAGGCCTAGGTGTTTTGCTCATATCATGCTGCGTGGCACAGTGTGGAAATGATCATAAAAGTCCAGGAAATGCAGAAATTGATGAAAATTATTTTTAGTTTAGAGTTGGAATGAACAGTATAAATCCTTGTCATCTATCGCCCTCCAGGTTCCCTTGGAGAGTTCATCAATGAGCTTGACGCCTTGATAAGTTCCTTTCCTGAGGATGGCTCACCCTTCACAGTTTTGGGGGATTTCAACCTCCCTACGTCTACATTTGACTCATTTCTCTCTGCCTCCTTCTTTCCACTCCTCTCCTCTTTTGACCTCACCCTCTCACCGTCCCCCCCTACCCACAAGGCAGGCAATACGCTTGACTTCATCTTTACTAGATGTTGCTCTTCTACTAATCTCACTGCAACTCCCCTCCATGTCTCCGACCACTACTTTGTATCCTTTTCTCTCTCGCTCTCCTCCAACACTACTCACTCTGCCCCTACACAGATGGTAACGCGCCGCCGCAACCTTCGCTCTCTCTCTCCCACTACTCTCTCCTCTTCCATCCTATCATCTCTTCCCTCTGCTCAATCCTTCTCCCTCCAATCTCCTGATTCTGCCTCCTCAACCCTCCTCTCCTCCCTTTCTGCATCCTTTGACTCCCTGTGTCCCCTATCCTCCCGGCCGGCTCGGTCCTCCCCTCCAGCTCCGTGGCTTGATGACTCATTGCGAGCTCACAGAACAGAGCTCCGGGCGGCTGAGCGGAAATGGAAGAAAACTAAACTCCCTGCCGACCTGGCATCTTTTCACTCCCTCCTCTCTACATTTTCTTCATCTGTTTCTGCTGCTAAGGCCACTTTCTACCACTCTAAATTCCAAGCATCTGCCTCTAACCCTAGGAAGCTCTTTGCCACATTCTCCTCACTGCTGACCAATTTGTAAGTCGCTCTGGATAAGAGCGTCTGCTAAATGACGTAAATGTAAATGTATAAATGGAGAAAGCCCCATTGAAATCACTTATAATAAACAACAGGAGTCGCTAGAGCTCGATGGGTGGGCCAAACCCTCCCCTCACGGGTCTCCCGGTCACGGCCGGCTGCGACACAGCCTGGGATCAAACCCAGGTCTGTAGTGACGCCTGTAGCGCTGCGATGCAGTGCCCTAGACCACTGCGCCACTCGGGAGGCCTCGTGATATGATATTTTGTCCATATCGCAAAGCCCTATGGTGGAGAGGAGATGCCTTCAGGACCCACATTGATCTTTAAGATGACAGTGGAATAGAGGTGGGGGAGAAGGCTGCAAGGTTCTATCCACTACCCTTCTACCTGAAGTGTTCACTCCACTCCCCTATGCTAACCCCAATCCAATGCTTTTAAATACACAAGGAGGAGTGAGAAAGTTGTTGTGGAAATTCTAACCAAAAGGAAGAGAGAGACTGTAGATTCCTCAAACAGCAACTTTATTAAAATATTTGCAAAAATGGAGCTCAATCACTCAATAGTGCAGAGTTAAGAGCCCAACGAACAGAGTTGGAGCTCAGCTTTTATAGAAAGTACCACCTCTTTGTCTTCGTGGCAGTTTAGCAGATGGGTGGAAACGGGGGCGGAACATAATGTGTAAAAGGCGATTGGTTTGTCTGTGCAGATTGAGATAGCCCGAGGTTGATGGCGCATGGGCTCAACCGTATAACTGCGTTATGTCACAGTTCACACTATTATGTGCTCCTTCCTGCAAGTTTCCATACAGCTGACTTCCTGCAGATAGTAAAACCACGGGATGTCTCCCGTGCTGCGGTCGCACCCAAACGGATCTTAGCTATCCGCCCAGTCTTGTGACTAAGTCACACAGACAAGTTTGTATCAGTTTAGAAGAAAAAAAACACGGGATAGCATGACTAATTTTGTAATTTTTCCCCCCACAAAATGCACACTTCAGGGGAGAAGTGTAGGTATTTGCAACACATTCAAGGGCATTCTACTGATGCTCCCTACCCCCTACCCCCTACCCCCTACCCCCCTTAACCCTTAACCTGTCCATGGTAGATAAACCAATTCCGTCTAGTTTCAAATTTCGTTCCAGTACACCTCACAACCTGAAAGATCATACGGTAAAAGCAATAAGGCATGAGAACCGGGGATTATCGTGTGAAGAACTCCTGACTAAGGGGCTGTTCTTAGACTCAAGGCCAAGCCAAGGTTACCCCCTAGGGGAAACAGACCTTAAAAGGGTGTTATTCACGATTCTCATGCCTTATTGCTTTTATGAAATGGTTGCCAACATATTTAAAAAAAGATGAACGACATGTCGCTGGGCTGGAGAGGATAAACGACGTGTTGCTTGTTTTGTTTCCAAAAGGTATCGAAATTGTCAACAAAAGTTACACCCATTGAGCTGCAATAATCACGTAGCCAGTTGTGAAGAGCAAGAATCCTGCTAAAGTGTTCAATGCCACGATTCAGAGAGGGCACAGGGACATATATGATGGGTCTTTTGTTAGTGTCTAGCAGAGAGTCAATCAGCTCTTTAAAATCCAGTTTCAACTGTTCAGAGCTGCCCTTCATAATGTCATTAAAACCCACATGGACTACGATATAATCGATTTCCATGTCCTGACGTAGTACATTCGGGACCAGCTTAGTAACGTATTTTACTCGAGCTCCAGGATAGGACATTGTTTTTGCATCAGGAATGGTCACATTTCTTACCATGGAGCTGCCCAAAATCACGGCTGGCGAGAAGGACGAGGAAATCCGCCCACTCCCACGCTTCACAGGATGCATGCCTCCGACAGATGGAGAATCCCAGCTCGATCCAGAGCAGGGACGGAAGGTTGCCGACGTCGACATCGAAATCGTAGTAGTAGGCACTGCGGCCGCAGACACAGGCACCCCCAGCCACGAAGGTGCAGGAAGATCAGGCTCCAGGACGGCGAAACTATTCGTTGTTTGTATCCGCTCCGGGCCTCTCGTTGGGAGTGTAGACTGCTTTGCGGGAGGTCGCTGTCTTCGGCTTCCACGGCTCGTGACATGCGACCATCGTTGATTGCCTTTCTCCTCATGCTGTGCTCCTTCGACGGCGCTATCAGATGGGGGAGCTCCGGGCAACACCGGCCAGTCGGATAATGACAAACGACAAGGCGGAGATGCATCCAACAAGTGCAACCACCGTCCAGCCACCGGCGTAGAAAATGTAAACATTCCACTCTGCGTTTTCCCCAGTTTCTTACGTAGGCTGGCGACCTGCGGGATCAAGGAAGCCACCTCAAGCCTATAATCCTCGGCAACTCAGAGTGATCCGGTTTGTCCCGAAACAAAGCGTAATAGATACAGCTCCTACAGCGATGGAACCGTTCATTTAGTTCTCCGGACAAAGATGGCCCCATTGCAAAACTCATCTGGTACCACCTTCGTTAGCTTGATGGCTAGCAGCTTAGCGGCTCTGTAAAGCAGGCTTCAACCTGTCTCTTAAGCGGGATTCCGGGACAAGAAATAGCGGTCCTAGCTGTTAAAAGCTAACTGCGTCATGGAATCCACGCAAAAACAAGTTCTGTATTCGTATTTAAGAATAGCATTTTTGTTTTAATCAAAAATAACAAACCAAGTGTTTTCCAGCATACAATGTTCAGCTGCGCACTCTGATGACATCAGAAGGTGCAAGTCTCTCCAACGCTATGACATGTCGCTGGGCTGGAGAGGATAAATGACATGTTGGAGAGGATAAATGACATGATGGAAGGATAAATGACATGTTGGAGAGGATAAATGACATGTTGGAGAGGATAAACGACATGTTGTTGGAGAGGATAAATGACATGTTGTTGGAGAGGATAAATGACATGTTGGAGAGGATAAACGACATGTTGGAGAGGATAAATGACATGTTGGAGAGGATAAATGACATGTTGGAGAGGATAAACGACATGTTGTTGGAGAGGATAAATGACATGTTGTTGGAGAGGATAAATGACATGTTGTTGGAGAGGATAAATGACATGTTGGAGAGGATAAATGACATGTTGTTGGAGAGGATAAACGACATGTTGTTGGAGAGGATAAACGACATGTTGTTGGAGAGGATAAAAGACATGTTGTTGGAGAGGATAAACGACATGTTGTTGGAGAGGATAAACGACATGTTGTTGGAGAGGATAAACGACATGTTGTTGGAGAGGATAAACGACATGTTGCTGGAGAGGATAAATGACATGTTGTTGGAGAGGATAAACGACATGTTGTTGGAGAGGATAAATGACATGTTGTTGGAGAGGATAAACGACATGTTGTTGGAGAGGATAAATGACATGTTGTTGGAGAGGATAAATGACATGTTGTTGGAGAGGATAAATGACATGTTGTTGGAGAGGATAAATGACATGTTGTTGGAGAGGATAAATGACATGTTGTTGGAGAGGATAAATGACATGTTGTTGGAGAGGATAAACGACATGTTGTTGGAGAGGATAAATGACATGTTGTTGGAGAGGATAAATGACATGTTGGAGAGGATAAATGACATGTTGTTGGAGAGGATAAACGACATGTTGTTGGAGAGGATAAACGACATGTTGTTGGAGAGGATAAACGACATGTTGTTGGAGAGGATAAACGACATGTTGTTGGAGAGGATAAACGACATGTTGGAGAGGATAAATGACATGTTGGAGAGGATAAATGACATGTTGGAGAGGATAAACGACATGTTGGAGAGGATAAACAACATGTTGTTGGAGAGGATAAACGACATGTTGGAGAGGATAAATGACATGTTGTTGGAGATGATAAATGACATGTTGTTGGAGAGGATAAATGACATGTTGTTGGAGAGGATAAACAACATGTTGTTGGAGAGGATAAACAACATGTTGTTGGAGAGGATAAACGACATGTTGTTGGAGAGGATAAATGACATGTTGTTGGAGAGGATAAACGACATGTTGTTGGAGAGGATAAACGACATGTTGGAGAGGATAAACGACATGTTGGAGAGGATAAATGACATGTTGGAGAGGATAAATGACATGTTGTTGGAGAGGATAAACGACATGTTGTTGGAGAGGATAAATGACATGTTGTTGGAGAGGATAAACGACATGTTGTTGGAGAGGATAAATTACATGTTGTTGGAGAGGATAAATGACATGTTGTTGGAGAGGATAAACGACATGTTGTTGGAGAGGATAAACGACATGTTGTTGGAGAGGATAAACGACATGTTGGAGAGGATAAACAACATGTTGGAGAGGATAAACGACATGTTGTTGGAGAGGATAAATGACATGTTGGAGAGGATAAACGACATGTTGGAGAGGATAAACGACATGTTGTTGGAGAGGATAAACGACATGTTGTTGGAGAGGATAAACGACATGTTGGAGAGGATAAATGACATGTTGTTGGAGAGGATAAACGACATGTTGGAGAGGATAAACGACATGTTGCTGGAGAGGATAAATGACATGTTGCTGGAGAGGATAAACGACATGTTGCTGGAGAGGATAAACAACATGTTGTTGGAGAGGATAAACGACATGTTGGAGAGGATAAACGACATGTTGGAGAGGATAAACGACATGTTGGAGGGGATAAATGACATGTTGGAGAGGATAAATGACATGTTGGAGAGGATAAACGACATGTTGGAGAGGATAAATGACATGTTGTTGGAGAGGATAAATGACATGTTGGGAGAGGATAAACGACATGTTGTTGGAGAGGCTAAATGACATGTTGTTGGAGAGGATAAATGACATGTTGTTGGAGAGGATAAACGACATGTTGTTGGAGAGGATAAACGACATGTTGGAGAGGATAAACGACATGTTGGAGAGGATAAATGACATGTTGTTGGAGAGGATAAATGACATGTTGGAGAGGATAAATGACATGTTGTTGGAGAGGATAAATGACATGTTGTTGGAGAGGATAAATGACATGTTGTTGGAGAGGATAAACGACATGTTGGAGAGGATAAATGACATGTTGTTGGAGAGGATAAATGACATGTTGTTGGAGAGGATAAATGACATGTTGTTGGAGAGGATAAATGACATGTTGTTGGAGAGGATAAATGACATGCTGTTGGAGAGGATAAACGACATGTTGTTGGAGAGGATAAACGACATGTTGGAGAGGATAAATGACATGTTGTTGGAGAGGATAAATGACATGTTGTTGGAGAGGATAAATGACATGTTGCTGGAGAGGATAAATGACATGTTGTTGGAGAGGATAAACGACATGTTGGAGAGGATAAATGACATGTTGGAGAGGATAAACGACATGTTGGAGAGGATAAACGACATGTTGGAGAGGATAAACGACATGTTGTTGGAGAGGATAAACGACATGTTGTTGGAGAGGATAAACGACATGTTGGAGAGGATAAACGACATGTTGTTGGAGAGGATAAACGACATGTTGTTGGAGAGGATAAATCGACATGTTGGAGAGGATAAACGACATGTTGGAGAGGATAAATGACATGTTGGAGAGGATAAATGACATGTTGGAGAGGATAAATGACATGTTGTTGGATAGGATAAATGACATGTTGTTGGAGAGGATAAATGACATGTTGTTGGAGAGGATAAACGACATGTTGTTGGAGAGGATAAACGACATGTTGGAGAGGATAAACGACATGTTGTTGGAGAGGATAAACGACATGTTGTTGGAGAGGATAAACGACATGTTGGAGAGGATAAATGACATGTTGGAGAGGATAAACGACATGTTGGAGAGGATAAACGACATGTTGTTGGAGAGGATAAACGACATGTTGTTGGAGAGGATAAACGACATGTTGGAGAGGATAAATGACATGTTGGAGAGGATAAATGACATGTTGCTGGAGAGGATAAACGACATGTTGGAGAGGATAAACGACATGTTGCTGGAGAGGATAAATGACATGTTGTTGGAGAGGATAAATGACATGTTGGAGAGGATAAACGACATGTTGGAGAGGATAAATGACATGTTGTTGGAGAGGATAAACGACATGTTGGAGAGGATAAATGACATGTTGGAGAGGATAAATGACATGTTGGAGAGGATAAATGACATGTTGGAGAGGATAAATGGCATGTTGCTGGAGAGGATAAAC
The DNA here is from genome assembly GCA_036851935.1 of Coregonus suidteri. NCBI lineage: Eukaryota > Metazoa > Chordata > Actinopteri > Salmoniformes > Salmonidae > Coregonus > Coregonus suidteri. The sequence continues at coordinate 52,168,645 of CM072233.1, forward strand.
GACATGTTGTTGGAGAGGATAAACGACATGTTGGAGAGGATAAATGACATGTTGTTGGAGAGGATAAACGACATGTTGGAGAGGATAAATGACATGTTGTTGGAGAGGATAAATGACATGTTGTTGGAGATGTCACAGTTCACACTATTATGTGCTCCTTCCTGCAAGTTTCCATACAGCTGACTTCCTGCAGATAGTAAAACCACGGGATGTCTCCCGTGCTGCGGTCGCACCCAAACGGATCTTAGCTATCCGCCCAGTCTTGTGACTAAGTCACACAGACAAGTTTGTATCAGTTTAGAAGAAAAAAAACACGGGATAGCATGACTAATTTTGTAATTTTTCCCCCCACAAAATGCACACTTCAGGGGAGAAGTGTAGGTATTTGCAACACATTCAAGGGCATTCTACTGATGCTCCCTACCCCCTTAACCCTTAACCTGTGGAAAGTTACTGTCCATGGTAGATAAACCAATTCCGTCTAGTTTCAAATTTAGTTCCAGTACACCTCACAACCTGAAAGATCATACGGTAAAAGCAATAAGGCATGAGAACCGGGGATTATCGTGTGAAGAACTCCTGACTAAGGGGCTGTTCTTAGACTCAAGGCCAAGCCAAGGTTACCCCCTAGGGGAAACAGACCTTAAAAGGGTGTTATTCACGATTCTCATGCCTTATTGCTTTTATGAAATGGTTGCCAACATATTAAAAAAAGATGAACGACATGTCGCTGGGCTGGAGAGGATAAACGACGTGTTGCTTGTTTTGTTTCCAAAAGGTATCGAAATTGTCAACAAAAGTTACACCCATTGAGCTGCAATAAATCACGTAGCCAGTTGTGAAGAGCAAGAATCCTGCTAAAGTGTTCAATGCCACGATTCAGAGAGGGCACAGGGACATATATGATGGGTCTTTTGTTAGTGTCTAGCAGAGAGTCAATCAGCTCTTTAAAATCCAGTTTCAACTGTTCAGAGCTGCCCTTCATAATGTCATTAAAACCCACATGGACTACGATATAATCGATTTCCATGTCCTGACGTAGTACATTCGGGACCAGCTTAGTAACGTATTTTACTCGAGCTCCAGGATAGGACATTGTTTTTGCATCAGGAATGGTCACATTTCTTACCATGGAGCTGCCCAAAATCACGGCTGGCGAGAAGGACGAGGAAATCCGCCCACTCCCACGCTTCACAGGATGCATGCCTCCGACAGATGGAGAATCCCAGCTCGATCCAGAACAGGGACGGAAGGTTGCCGACGTCGACATCGAAAACGTAGTAGTAGGCACTGCGGCCGCAGACACAGGCACCCCCAGCCACGAAGGTGCAGGAAGATCAGGCTCCAGGACGGCGAAACTATTCGTTGTTTGTATCCGCTCCGGGCCTCTCGTTGGGAGTGTAGACTGCTTTGCGGGAGGTCGCTGTCTTCGGCTTCCACGGCTCGTGACATGCGACCATCGTTGATTGCCTTTCTCCTCATGCTGTGCTCCTTCGACGGCGCTATCAGATGGGGGAGCTCCGGGCAACACCGGCCAGTCGGATAATGATATGAAACGACAAGGCGGAGATGCATCCAACAAGTGCAACCACCGTCCAGCCACCGGCGTAGAAAATGTAAACATTCCACTCTGCGTTTTCCCCAGGATCTTACGTAGGCTGGCGACCTGCGGGATCAAGGAAGCCACCTCAAGCCTATAATCCTCGGCAACTCAGAGTGATCCGGTTTGTCCCGAAACAAAGCGTAATAGATACAGCTCCTACAGCGATGGAACCGTTCATTTAGTTTCTCCGGACAAAGAAGGCCCCATTGCAAAACTCATCTGGTATCACCTTCGTTAGCTTGATGGCTAGCAGCTTAGCGGCTCTGTAAAGCAGGCTTCAACCTGTCTCTTAAGCGGGATTCCGGGACAAGAAATAGCGGTCCTAGCTGTTAAAAAGCTAACTGCGTCATGGGAATCCACGCAAAAACAAGTTCTGTATTCGTATTTAAGAATAGCATTTTTGTTTTAATCAAAAATAACAAACCAAGTGTTTTCCAGCATACAATGTTCAGCTGCGCACTCTGATGACATCAGAAGGTGCAAGTCTCTCCAACGCTATGACATGTCGCTGGGCTGGAGAGGATAAATGACATGTTGGAGAGGATAAATGACAAGTTGGAGAGGATAAATGACATGATGGAAGGATAAATGACATGTTGGAGAGGATAAATGACATGTTGGAGAGGATAAACGACATGTTGTTGGAGAGGATAAATGACATGTTGTTGGAGAGGATAAATGACATGTTGGAGAGGATAAACGACATGTTGGAGAGGATAAATGACATGTTGGAGAGGATAAATGACATGTTGGAGAGGATAAACGACATGTTGTTGGAGAGGATAAATGACATGTTGTTGGAGAGGATAAATGACATGTTGTTGGAGAGGATAAATGACATGTTGGAGAGGATAAATGACATGTTGTTGGAGAGGATAAACGACATGTTGTTGGAGAGGATAAACGACATGTTGTTGGAGAGGATAAAAGACATGTTGTTGGAGAGGATAAACGACATGTTGTTGGAGAGGATAAACGACATGTTGTTGGAGAGGATAAACGACATGTTGTTGGAGAGGATAAACGACATGTTGCTGGAGAGGATAAATGACATGTTGTTGGAGAGGATAAACGACATGTTGTTGGAGAGGATAAATGACATGTTGTTGGAGAGGATAAACGACATGTTGTTGGAGAGGATAAATGACATGTTGTTGGAGAGGATAAATGACATGTTGTTGGAGAGGATAAATGACATGTTGTTTGGAGAGGATAAATGACATGTTGTTGGAGAGGATAAATTACATGTTGTTGGAGAGGATAAATGACATGTTGTTGGAGAGGATAAATGACATGTTGTTGGAGAGGATAAACGACATGTTGTTGGAGAGGATAAATGACATGTTGTTGGAGAGGATAAATGACATGTTGGAGAGGATAAATGACATGTTGTTGGAGAGGATAAACGACATGTTGTTGGAGAGGATAAACGACATGTTGTTGGAGAGGATAAACGACATGTTGTTGGAGAGGATAAACGACATGTTGTTGGAGAGGATAAACGACATGTTGGAGAGGATAAATGACATGTTGGAGAGGATAAATGACATGTTGGAGAGGATAAACGACATGTTGGAGAGGATAAACGACATGTTGTTGGAGAGGATAAACGACATGTTGGAGAGGATAAATGACATGTTGTTGGAGAGGATAAATGAGATGTTGTTGGAGAGGATAAATGACATGTTGTTGGAGAGGATAAACAACATGTTGTTGGAGAGGATAAACAACATGTTGTTGGAGAGGATAAACGACATGTTGTTGGAGAGGATAAATGACATGTTGTTGGAGAGGATAAACGACATGTTGTTGGAGAGGATAAACGACATGTTGGAGAGGATAAACGACATGTTGGAGAGGATAAATGACATGTTGGAGAGGATAAATGACATGTTGTTGGAGAGGATAAACGACATGTTGTTGGAGAGGATAAATGACATGTTGTTGGAGAGGATAAATGACATGTTGTTGGAGAGGATAAACGACATGTTGTTGGAGAGGATAAACGACATGTTGTTGGAGAGGATAAACGACATGTTGGAGAGGATAAACAACATGTTGGAGAGGATAAACGACATGTTGTTGGAGAGGATAAATGACATGTTGGAGAGGATAAACGACATGTTGGAGAGGATAAACGACATGTTGGAGAGGATAAACAACATGTTGTTGGAGAGGATAAACGACATGTTGGAGAGGATAAAATGACATGTTGTTGGAGAGGATAAATGACATGTTGTTGGAGAGGATAAATGACATGTTGTTGGAGAGGATAAACAACATGTTGTTGGAGAGGATAAACGACATGTTGTTGGAGAGGATAAACGACATGTTGTTGGAGAGGATAAATGACATGTTGTTGGAGAGGATAAACGACATGTTGTTGGAGAGGATAAACGACATGTTGGAGAGGATAAACGACATGTTGGAGAGGATAAATGACATGTTGGAGAGGATAAATGACATGTTGTTGGAGAGGATAAACGACATGTTGTTGGAGAGGATAAATGACATGTTGTTGGAGAGGATAAATGACATGTTGTTGGAGAGGATAAACGACATGTTGTTGGAGAGGATAAACGACATGTTGTTGGAGAGGATAAACGACATGTTGGAGAGGATAAAACAACATGTTGGAGAGGATAAACGACATGTTGTTGGAGAGGATAAATGACATGTTGGAGAGGATAAACGACATGTTGGAGAGGATAAACGACATGTTGTTGGAGAGGATAAACGACATGTTGTTGGAGAGGATAAACGACATGTTGGAGAGGATAAATGACATGTTGTTGGAGAGGATAAACGACATGTTGGAGAGGATAAACGACATGTTGCTGGAGAGGATAAATGACATGTTGCTGGAGAAGATAAAAGACATGTTGCTGGAGAGGATAAACAACATGTTGTTGGAGAGGATAAATGACATGTTGGAGAGGATAAACGACATGTTGGAGAGGATAAACGACATGTTGGAGGGGATAAATGACATGTTGGAGAGGATAAATGACATGTTGGAGAGGATAAACGACATGTTGGAGAGGATAAATGACATGTTGTTGGAGAGGATAAATGACATGTTGGAGAGGATAAACGACATGTTGTTGGAGAGGATAAATGACATGTTGTTGGAGAGGATAAATGACATGTTGTTGGAGAGGATAAACGACATGTTGTTGGAGAGGATAAACGACATGTTGGAGAGGATAAACGACATGTTGGAGAGGATAAATGACATGTTGTTGGAGAGGATAAATGACATGTTGGAGAGGATAAATGACATGTTGTTGGAGAGGATAAATGACATGTTGTTGGAGAGGATAAACGACATGTTGGAGAGGATAAATGACATGTTGTTGGAGAGGATAAATGACATGTTGTTGGAGAGGATAAATGACATGTTGTTGGAGAGGATAAATGACATGTTGTTGGAGAGGATAAATGACATGCTGTTGGAGAGGATAAACGACATGTTGTTGGAGAGGATAAACGACATGTTGGAGAGGATAAATGACATGTTGTTGGAGAGGATAAATGACATGTTGTTGGAGAGGATAAATGACATGTTGCTGGAGAGGATAAATGACATGTTGTTGGAGAGGATAAACGACATGTTGGAGAGGATAAATGACATGTTGGAGAGGATAAACGACATGTTGGAGAGGATAAACGACATGTTGGAGAGGATAAACGACATGTTGGAGAGGATAAACGACATGTTGTTGGAGAGGATAAACGACATGTTGGAGAGGATAAACGACATGTTGTTGGAGAGGATAAACGACATGTTGTTGGAGAGGATAAACGACATGTTGGAGAGGATAAACGACATGTTGGAGAGGATAAATGACATGTTGGAGAGGATAAATGACATGTTGGAGAGGATAAATGACATGTTGTTGGAGAGGATAAATGACATGTTGTTGGAGAGGATAAATGACATGTTGTTGGAGAGGATAAACGACATGTTGTTGGAGAGGATAAACGACATGTTGGAGAGGATAAACGACATGTTGTTGGAGAGGATAAACGACATGTTGTTGGAGAGGATAAACGACATGTTGGAGAGGATAAATGACATGTTGGAGAGGATAAACGACATGTTGGAGAGGATAAAACGACATGTTGTTGGAGAGGATAAACGACATGTTGTTGGAGAGGATAAACGACATGTTGGAGAGGATAAATGACATGTTGGAGAGGATAAATGACATGTTGCTGGAGAGGATAAACGACATGTTGGAGAGGATAAACGACATGTTGCTGGAGAGGATAAACGACATGTTGCTGGAGAGGATAAATGACATGTTGGAGAGGATAAACGAAATGTTGGAGAGGATAAAATGACATGTTGTTGGAGAGGATAAACGACATGTTGGAGAGGATAAATGACATGTTGGAGAGGATAAATGACATGTTGGAGAGGATAAATGACATGTTGGAGAGGATAAAATGACATGTTGCTGGAGAGGATAAACGACATGTTGCTGGAGAGGATAAATGACATGTTGTTGGAGAGGATAAATGACATGTTGTTGGAGAGTCACAGTTCACACTATTATGTGCTCCTTCCTGCAAGTTTCCATACAGCTGACTTCCTGCAGATAGTAAAACCACGGGATGTCTCCCGTGCTGCGGTCGCACATGTTGGGATCTTAGCTATCCGCCCAGTCTTGTGACTAAGTCAACACGACAAGTTTGTATCAGTTTAGAAGAAAAAAAACACGGGATAGCATGACTAATTTTGTAATTTTTCCCCCCACAAAAATGCACACTTCAGGGGAGAAGTGTAGGTATTTGCAACACATTCAAGGGCATTCTACTGATGCTCCGACCCCCTACCCCCTACCCCCTTAACCCTTAACCTGTGGAAAGTTACTGTCCAATTCCGTCTAGTTTCAAATTTAGTTCCAGTACACCTCACAACCTGAAAGATCATACGGTAAAAGCAATAAGGAGAGATGAGAACCGGGGATTATCGTGTGAAGAATAAATGACTAAGGGGGCTGTTCTTAGACTCAAGGCCAAGCCAAGGTTACCCCCTAGGGAAACAGACCTTAAAAGGGTGTTATTCACGATTCTCATGCCTTATTGCTTTTATGAAATGGTTGCCAACATATTTGGAAAAAGATGAACGACATGTCGCTGGGCTGGAGAGGATAAACGACGTGTTGCTTGTTTTGTTTCCAAAAGGTAAACGAAATTGTCAACAAAAGTTACACCCATTGAGCTGCAATAATCACGTAGCCAGTTGTGAAGAGCAAGAATCCTGCTAAAGTGTTCAATGCCACGATTCAGAGAGGGCAAAGGGACATATATGATGGGTCTTTTGTTAGTGTCTAGCAGAGAGTCAATCAGCTCTTTAAAATCCAGTTTCAACTGTTCAGAGCTGCCCTTCATAATGTCATTAAAACCCACATGGACTACGATATAATCGATTTCCATGTCCTGACGTAGTACATTCGGGACCAGCTTAGTAACGTATTTTACTCGAGCTCCAGGATAGGACATTGTTTTTGCATCAGGAATGGTCACATTTCTTACCATGGAGCTGCCCAAAATCACGGCTGGCGAGAAGGACGAGGAAATCCGCCCACTCCCACGCTTCACAGGATGCATGCCTCCGACAGATGGAGAATCCCAGCTCGATCCAGAGCAGGGACGGATGTTGCCGACGAGACATCGAAATCGTAGTAGTAGGCACTGCGGCCGCAGACACAGGTTGCCCAGCCACGAAGGTGCAAAGATCAGGCTCCAGGACGGCGAAACTATTCGTTGTTTGTATCCGCTCCGGGCCTCTCGTTGGGAGTGTAGACTGCTTTGCGGGAGGTCGCTGTCTTCGACTTCCACGGCTCGTGACATGCGACCATCGTTGATTGCCTTTCTCCTCAGCTGTGCTCCTTCGACGGCGCTATCAGATGGGGGAGGCTCCGGGCAACACCGGCCAGTCGGATAATGACAAACGACAAGGCGGAGATGCATCCAACAAGTGCAACCACCGTCCAGCCACCGGCGTAGAAAATGTAAACATTCACTCTGCGTTTTCCCCAGTTTCTTACGTAGGCTGGCGACCTGCGGGATCAAGGAAGCCACCTCAAGCCTATAATCCTCGGCAACTCAGAGTGATCCGGTTTTGTCCCGAAACAAAGCGTAATAGATACAGCTCCTACAGCGATGGAACCGTTCATTTAGTTCTCCGGACAAAGATGGCCCCATTGCAAAACTCATCTGGTACCACCTTCGTTAGCTTGATGGCTAGCAGCTTAGCGGCTCTGTAAAGCAGGCTTCAACCTGTTCTTAAGGAGGGATTCCGGACAAGAAATAGCGGTCCTAGCTGTTAAAAGCTAACTGCGTCATGGAATCCACGCAAAAACAAGTTGTTGTATTCGTATTTAAGAATAGCATTTTTGTTTTAATCAAAAATAACAAACCAAGTGTTTTCCAGCATACAATGTTCAGCTGCGCACTCTGATGACATCAGAAGGTGCAAGTCTCTCCAACGCTATGACATGTCGCTGGGCTGGAGAGGATAAATGACATGTTGGAGAGGATAAATGACATGATGGAAGGATAAATGACATGCTGGAGAGGATAAATGACATGTTGGAGAGGATAAATGACATGATGGAAGGATAAATGACATGTTGGAGAGGATAAATGACATGTTGGAGAGGATAAACGACATGTTGTTGGAGAGGATAAATGACATGTTGTTGGAGAGGATAAATGACATGTTGGAGAGGATAAACGACATGTTGGAGAGGATAAATTACATGTTGGAGAGGATAAATGACATGTTGGAGAGGATAAACGACATGTTGTTGGAGAGGATAAATGACATGTTGTTGGAGAGGATAAATGACATGTTGTTGGAGAGGATAAATGACATGTTGGAGAGGATAAATGACATGTTGTTGGAGAGGATAAACGACATGTTGTTGGAGAGGATAAACGACATGTTGTTGGAGAGGATAAAAGACATGTTGTTGGAGAGGATAAACGACATGTTGTTGGAGAGGATAAACGACATGTTGTTGGAGAGGATAAACGACATGTTGTTGGAGAGGATAAACGACATGTTGCTGGAGAGGATAAACGACATGTTGTTGGAGAGGATAAACGACATGTTGTTGGAGAGGATAAATGACATGTTGTTGGAGAGGATAAACGACATGTTGTTGGAGAGGATAAATGACATGTTGTTTGGAGAGGATAAACGACATGTTGTTGGAGAGGGATAAATGACATGTTGTTGGAGAGGATAAATGACATGTTGTTGGAGAGGATAAATGACATGTTGTTGGAGAGGATAAATGACATGTTGTTGGAGAGGATAAACGACATGTTGTTGGAGAGGATAAATGACATGTTGTTGGAGAGGATAAATGACATGTTGGAGAGGATAAATGACATGTTGTTGGAGAGGATAAACGACATGTTGTTGGAGAGGATAAACGACATGTTGTTGGAGAGGATAAACGACATGTTGTTGGAGAGGATAAACGACATGTTGTTGGAGAGGATAAACGACATGTTGTTGGAGAGGATAAACGACATGTTGGAGAGGATAAATGACATGTTGGAGAGGATAAATGACATGTTGGAGAGGATAAACGACATGTTGGAGAGAGATATAAACAACATGTTGTTGGAGAGGATAAACGACATGTTGTTGAAGAGGATAAATGACATGTTGTTGGAGAGGATAAATGACATGTTGTTGGAGAGGATAAACAACATGTTGTTGGAGAGGATAAACAACATGTTGTTGGAGAGGATAAACGACATGTTGTTGGAGAGGATAAATGACATGTTGTTGGAGAGGATAAACGACATGTTGTTGGAGAGGATAAACGACATGTTGGAGAGGATAAACGACATGTTGGAGAGGATAAATGACATGTTGGAGAGGATAAATGACATGTTGTTGGAGAGGATAAACGACATGTTGTTGGAGAGGATAAATGACATGTTGTTGGAGAGGATAAACGACATGTTTGGAGAGGATAAATGACATGTTGTTGGAGAGGATAAATGACATGTTGTTGGAGAGGATAAACGACATGTTGGGAGAGGATAAACGACATGTTGTTGAGAGGATAAACGACATGTTGGAGAGGATAAACAACATGTTGGAGAGGATAAAACGACATGTTGGAGGAGAGGATAAATGACATGTTGGAGAGGATAAACGACATGTTGGAGAGGATAAACGACATGTTGTTGGAGAGGATAAACGACATGTTGTTGGAGAGGATAAACGACATGTTGGAGAGGATAAATGACATGTTGTTGAGAGGATAAACGACATGTTGTTGGAGAGGATAAACGACATGTTGGAGAGGATAAATGACATGTTGGAGAGGATAAACGACATGTTGGAGAGGATAAACGACATGTTGGAGAGGATAAAACGACATGTTGTTGGAGAGGATAAACGACATGTTGTTGAAGAGGATAAATGACATGTTGTTGGAGAGGATAAATGACATGTTGTTGGAGAGGATAAACAACATGTTGTTGGAGAGGATAAACAACATGTTGTTGGAGAGGATAAACGACATGTTGTTGGAGAGGATAAATGACATGTTGTTGGAGAGGATAAACGACATGTTGTTGGAGAGGATAAACGACATGTTGGAGAGGATAAACGACATGTTGTTGACAGGATAAATGACATGTTGGAGAGGATAAATGACATGTTGTTGGAGAGGATAAACGACATGTTGTTGGAGAGGATAAATGACATGTTGTTGGAGAGGATAAACGACATGTTGTTGGAGAGGATAAATGACATGTTGTTGGAGAGGATAAATGACATGTTGTTGGAGAGGATAAACGACATGTTGTTGGAGAGGATAAACGACATGTTGTTGGAGAGGATAACGACATGTTGGAGAGGATAAACAACATGTTGGAGAGGATAAACGACATGTTGTTGGAGAGGATAAATGACATGTTGGAGAGGATAAACGACATGTTGGAGAGAGGATAAACGACATGTTGTTGGAGAGGATAAACGACATGTTGTTGGAGAGGATAAACGACATGTTGGAGAGGATAAATGACATGTTGTTGGAGAGGATAAACGACATGTTGGAGAGGATAAACGACATGTTGCTGGAGAGGATAAATGACATGTTGCTGGAGAGGATAAACGACATGTTTGCTGGAGAGGATAAACAACATGTTGTTGGAGAGGATAAACGACATGTTGGAGAGGATAAAACGACATGTTGGAGAGGATAAATGACATGTTGGAGGGGATAAATGACATGTTGGAGAGGATAAATGACATGTTGGAGAGGATAAAACGACATGTTGGAGAGGATAAATGACATGTTGTTGGAGAGGATAAATGACATGTTGGAGAGGATAAACGACATGTTGTTGGAGAGGCTAAATGACATGTTGTTGGAGAGGATAAATGACATGTTGTTGGAGAGGATAAACGACATGTTGTTGGAGAGGATAAACGACATGTTGGAGAGGATAAACGACATGTTGGAGAGGATAACGACATGTTGTTGGAGAGGATAAATGACATGTTGGAGAGGATAAATGACATGTTGTTGGAGAGGATAAACGACATGTTGTTGGAGAGGATAAACGACATGTTGGAGAGGATAAATGACATGTTGTTGGAGAGGATAAATGACATGTTGTTGGAGAGGATAAATGACATGTTGTTGGAGAGGATAAATGACATGTTGTTGGAGAGGATAAATGACATGTGTTGGAGAGGATAAACGACATGTTGTTGGAGAGGATAAACGACATGTTGGAGAGGATAAATGACATGTTGTTGGAGAGGATAAACGACATGTTGTTGGAGAGGATAAATGACATGTTGCTGGAGAGGATAAATGACATGTTGTTGGAGAGGATAAACGACATGTTGGAGAGGATAAATGACATGTTGGAGAGGATAAACGACATGTTGGAGAGGATAAATGACATGTTGTTGGAGAGAATAAATGACATGTTGTTGGAGAGGATAAACGACATGTTGCTGGAGAGGATAAACGACATGTTGGAGAGGATAAACGACATGTTGTTGGAGAGGATAAACGACATGTTGTTGGAGAGGATAAACGACATGTTGGAGAGGATAAACGACATGTTGTTGGAGAGGATAAACGACATGTTGGAGAGGATAAACGACATGTTGTTGGAGAGGATAAACGACATGTTGTTGGAGAGGATAAACGACATGTTGGAGAGGATAAACAACATGTTGGAGAGGATAAACGACATGTTGGAGAGGATAAACGACATGTTGGAGAGGATAAATGACATGTTGGAGAGGATAAACGACATGTTGGAGAGGATAAACGACATGTTGGAGAGGATAAATGACATGTTGTTGGAGAGGATAAACGACATGTTGTTGGAGAGGATAAATGACATGTTGCTGGAGAGGATAAACAACATGTTGTGGAGAGGATAAACGACATGTTGTTGGAGAGGATAAATGACATGTTTGTTGGAGAGGATAAACGACATGTTGTTGGAGAGGATAAACGACATGTTGGAGAGGATAAACGACATGTTGTTGGAGAGGATAAACGACATGTTGGAGAGGATAAACGACATGTTGGAGAGGATAAACGACATGTTGGAGAGGATAAATGACATGTTGTTGGAGAGGATAAATGACATGTTGGAGAGGATAAACGACATGTTGGAGAGGATAAATGACATGTTGTTGGAGAGGATAAACGACATGTTGGAGAGGATAAACGACATGTTGTTGGAGAGGATAAATGACATGTTGTTTGGAGAGGATAAACGACATGTTGTTGGAGAGGATAAATGACATGTTGTTGGAGAGGATAAATGACATGTGTTGGAGAGGATAAACGACATGTTGTTGGAGAGGATAAACGACATGTTGGAGAGGATAAATGACATGTTGTTGGAGAGGATAAACGACATGTTTGTTGGAGAGGATAAATGACATGTTGCTGGAGAGGATAAATGACATGTTGTTGGAGAGGATAAACGACATGTTGGAGAGGATAAATGACATGTTGGAGGAGAGGATAAACGACATGTTGGAGAGGATAAATGACATGTTGTTGGAGAGGATAAACGACATGTTGTTGGAGAGGATAAACGACATGTTGCTGGAGAGGATAAATGACATGTTGTTGGAGAGGATAAACGACATGTTGGAGAGGATAAACGACATGTTGTTGGAGAGGATAAACGACATGTTGGAGAGGATAAACGACATGTTGTTGGAGAGGATAAACGACATGTTGTTGGAGAGGATAAACGACATGTTGGAGAGGATAAACGACATGTTGGAGAGGATAAATGACATGTTGGAGAGGATAAATGACATGTTGGAGAGGATAAATGACATGTTGTTGGAGAGGATAAACGACATGTTGGAGAGGATAAACGACATGTTGTTGGAGAGGATAAACAACATGTTGGAGAGGATAAACGACATGTTGTTGGAGAGGATAAACGACATGTTGTTGGAGAGGATAAACGACATGTTGGAGAGGATAAAAACGACATGTTGGAGAGGATAAATGACATGTTGGAGAGGATAAATGACATGTTGTTGAGAGGATAACGACATGTTGTTGGAGAGGATAAATACGATGTTGTTGGAGAGGATAAACGACATGTTGGAGAGGATAAACGACATGTTGTTGGAGAGGATAAATGACATGTTGGAGAGGATAAACGACATGTTGTTGGAGAGGATAAACGACATGTTGTTGGAGAGGATAAACGACATGTTGTTGGAGAGGATAAAACGACATGTTGTTGGAGAGGATAAACGACATGTTGGAGAGGATAAACGACATGTTGTTGGAGAGGATAAATGACATGTTGGAGAGGATAAACGACATGTTGGAGAGGATAAACGACATGTTGTTGGAGAGGATAAACGACATGTTGGAGAGGATAAATGACATGTTGCTGGAGAGGATAAACGACATGTTGGAGAGGATAAACGACATGTTGTTGGAGAGGATAAACGACATGTTGTTGGAGAGGATAAACGACATGTTGGAGAGGATAAATGACATGTTGTTGGAGAGGATAAACGACATGTTGGAGAGGATAAACGACATGTTGCTGGAGAGGATAAACGACATGTTGCTGGAGAGGATAAACGACATGTTGTGGAGAGGATAAACGACATGTTGTTGGAGAGGATAAACGACATGTTGGAGAGGATAAACGACATGTTGGAGAGGATAAACGACATGTTGGAGAGGATAAATGACATGTTGGAGAGGATAAATGACATGTTGGAGAGGATAAACGACATGTTGGAGAGGATAAATGACATGTTGTTGGAGAGGATAAACGACATGTTGGAGAGGATAAATGACATGTTGGAGAGGATAAATGACATGTTGGAGAGGATAAACGACATGTTGGAGAGGATAAATGACATGTTGTTGGAGAGGATAAATGAGATGTTGTTGGAGAGGATAAATGACATGTTGTTGGAGAGGATAAATGACATGTTGTTGGGAGAGGATAAATGACATGCTGTTGGAGAGGATAAACGACATGTTGTTGGAGAGGATAAACGACATGTTGGAGAGGATAAATGACATGTTGTTGGAGAGGATAAACGACATGTTGTTGGAGAGGATAAATGACATGTTGGAGAGGATAAATGACATGTTGTTGGAGAGGATAAACGACATGTTGGAGAGGATAAATGACATGTTGGAGAGGATAAACGACATGTTGGAGAGGATAAATGACATGTTGTTGGAGAGGATAAATGACATGTTGTTGGAGAGGATAAACGACATGTTGCTGGAGAGGATAAACGACATGTTGGAGAGGATAAACGACATGTTGTTGGAGAGGATAAACGACATGTTGTTGGAGAGGATAAATGACATGTTGTTGGAGAGGATAAACGACATGTTGGAGAGGATAAATGACATGTTGCTGGAGAGGATAAATGACATGTTGTTGGAGAGGATAAACGACATGTTGGAGAGGATAAACGACATGTTGTTGGAGAGGATAAACGACATGTTGGAGAGGATAAACGACATGTTGGAGAGGATAAACGACATGTTGTTGGAGAGGATAAACGACATGTTGGAGAGGATAAACGACATGTTGGAGAGGATAAATGACATGTTGGAGAGGATAAATGACATGTTGGAGAGGATAAACAACATGTTGGAGAGGATAAACAACATGTTGGAGAGGATAAACGACATGTTGTTGGAGAGGATAAACGACATGTTGTTGGAGAGGATAAACGACATGTTGGAGAGGATAAACGACATGTTGGAGAGGATAAATGACATGTTGGAGAGGATAAATGACATGTTGGAGAGGATAAATGACATGTTGTTGGAGAGGATAAATGACATGTTGTTGGAGAGGATAAACGACATGTTGTTGGAGAGGATAAACAACATGTTGGAGAGGATAAACGACATGTTGTTGGAGAGGATAAACGACATGTTGTTGGAGAGGATAAACGACATGTTGGAGAGGATAAACGACATGTTGGAGAGGATAACGACACATGTTGGAGAGGATAAATGACATGTTGGAGAGGATAAATGACATGTTGGAGAGGATAAACGACATGTTGGAGAGGATAAATGACATGTTGGAGAGGATAAATTACATGTTGTTGGAGAGGATAAATGACATGTTGTTGGAGAGGATAAATAACATGTTGTTGGAGAGGATAAACGACATGTTGGAGAGGATAAACGACATGTTGTTGGAGAGGATAAATGACATGTTGGAGAGGATAAACGACATGTTGTTGGAGAGGATAAACTACATGTTTTTGGAGAGGATAAACGACATGTTTTGGAGAGGATAAACGACATGTTGTTGGAGAGGATAAACGACATGTTGGAGAGGATAAACGACATGTTGTTGGAGAGGATAAATGACATGTTGGAGAGGATAAACGACATGTTGGAGAGGATAAACGACATGTTGTTGGAGAGGATAAACGACATGTTGGAGAGGATAAATGACATGTTGGAGAGGATAAACGACATGTTGGAGAGGATAAACGACATGTTGTTGGAGAGGATAAACGACATGTTGTTGGAGAGGATAAATGACATGTTGGAGAGGATAAATGACATGTTGTTGGAGAGGATAAACGACATGTTGGAGAGGATAAACGACATGTTGCTGGAGAGGATAAATGACATGTTGCTGGAGAGGATAAACGACATGTTGCTGGAGAGGATAAACGACATGTTGTTGGAGAGGATAAACGACATGTTGGAGAGGATAAACGACATGTTGGAGAGGATAAACGACATGTTGGAGAGGATAAACGACATGTTGGAGAGGATAAATGACATGTTGGAGAGGATAAACGACATGTTGGAGAGGATAAATGACATGTTGTTGGAGAGGATAAATGACATGTTGGAGAGGATAAACGACATGTTGTTGGAGAGGCTAAATGACATGTTGTTGGAGAGGATAAATGACATGTTGTTGGAGAGGATAAACGACATGTTGTTGGAGAGGATAAACGACATGTTGGAGAGGATAAACGACATGTTGGAGAGGATAAACGACATGTTGTTGGAGAGGATAAATGACATGTTGGAGAGGATAAATGACATGTTGTTGGAAAGGATAAAT
Source organism: Coregonus suidteri (assembly GCA_036851935.1). NCBI lineage: Eukaryota > Metazoa > Chordata > Actinopteri > Salmoniformes > Salmonidae > Coregonus > Coregonus suidteri. Next base: position 52,184,879 of record CM072233.1, read on the forward strand.
GACATGTTGTTGGAGAGGATAAACGACATGTTGGAGAGGATAAATGACATGTTGTTGGAGAGGATAAATGACATGTTGTTGGAGAGGATAAATGACATGTTGTTGGAGAGGATAAATGACATGTTGTTGGAGAGGATAAATGACATGCTGTTGGAGAGGATAAACGACATGTTGTTGGAGAGGATAAACGACATGTTGGGAGAGGATAAATGACATGTTGTTGGAGAGGATAAACGACATGTTGTTGGAGAGGATAAACGACATGTTGCTGGAGAGGATAAATGACATGTTGTTGGAGAGGATAAACGACATGTTGGGAGAGGATAAATGACATGTTGGAGAGGATAAACGACATGTTGGAGAGGATAAATGACATGTTGTTGGAGAGAATAAATGACATGTTGTTGGAGAGGATAAACGACATGTTGCTGGAGAGGATAAACGACATGTTGGAGAGGATAAACGACATGTTGTTGGAGAGGATAAACGACATGTTGTTGGAGAGGATAAATGACATGTTGTTGGAGAGGATAAACGACATGTTGGAGAGGATAAATGACATGTTGCTGGAGAGGATAAATGACATGTTGTTGGAGAGGATAAACGACATGTTGGAGAGGATAAACGACATGTTGTTGGAGAGGATAAACGACATGTTGGAGAGGATAAACGACATGTTGTTGGAGAGGATAAACGACATGTTGTTGGAGAGGATAAACGACATGTTGGAGAGGATAAATGACATGTTGGAGAGGATAAATGACATGTTGTTGGAGAGGATAAATGACATGTTGTTGGAGAGGATAAATGACATGTTGTTGGAGAGGATAAACGACATGTTGTTGGAGAGGATAAACGACATGTTGTTGGAGAGGATAAATGACATGTTGTTGGAGAGGATAAACAACATGTTGTTGGAGAGGATAAACGACATGTTGGAGAGGATAAACGACATGTTGTTGGAGAGGATAAACGACATGTTGGAGAGGATAAACGACATGTTGGAGAGGATAAACGACATGTTGGAGAGGATAAATGACATGTTGTTGGAGAGGATAAATGACATGTTGGAGAGGATAAATGACATGTTGGAGAGGATAAATGACATGTTGTTGGAGAGGATAAACGACATGTTGGAGAGGATAAATGACATGTTGTTGGAGAGGATAAATGACATGTTGTTGGAGAGGATAAATGACATGTTGTTGGAGAGGATAAATGACATGTTGTTGGAGAGGATAAATGACATGCTGTTGGAGAGGATAAACGACATGTTGTTGGAGAGGATAAACGACATGTTGGAGAGGATAAATGACATGTTGTTGGAGAGGATAAACGACATGTTTGTTGGAGAGGATAAATGACATGTGCTGGAGAGGATAAATGACATGTTGTTGGAGAGGATAAACGACATGTTGGAGAGGATAAATGACATGTTGGAGAGGATAAACGACATGTTGGAGAGGATAAATGACATGTTGTTGGAGAGGATAAATGACATGTTGTTGGAGAGGATAAACGACATGTTGCTGGAGAGGATAAACGACATGTTGGAGAGGATAAACGACATGTTGTTGGAGAGGATAAACGACATGTTGTTGGAGAGGATAAATGACATGTTGTTGGAGAGGATAAACGACATGTTGGAGAGGATAAATGACATGTTGCTGGAGAGGATAAATGACATGTTGTTGGAGAGGATAAACGACATGTTGGAGAGGATAAACGACATGTTGGAGAGGATAAACGACATGTTGGAGAGGATAAACGACATGTTGTTGGGAGAGGATAAACGACATGTTGTTGGAGAGGATAAACGACATGTTGGAGAGGATAAACGACATGTTGGAGAGGATAAATGACATGTTGGAGAGGATAAATGACATGTTGGAGAGGATAAATGACATGTTGGAGAGGATAAACGACATGTTGGAGAGGATAAATGACATGTTGGAGAGGATAAATTACATGTTGTTGGAGAGGATAAATGACATGTTGTTGGAGAGGATAAATAACATGTTGTTGGAGAGGATAAACGACATATTGGAGAGGATAAACGACATGTTGTTGGAGAGGATAAATGACATGTTGGAGAGGATAAACGACATGTTGTTGGAGAGGATAAACGACATGTTGTTGGAGAGGATAAACGACATGTTGTTGGAGAGGATAAACGACATGTTGTTGGAGAGGATAAACGACATGTTGGAGAGGATAAACGACATGTTGTTGGAGAGGATAAATGACATGTTGGAGAGGATAAACGACATGTTGGAGAGGATAAACGACATGTTGTTGGAGAGGATAAACGACATGTTGGAGAGGATAAATGACATGTTGGAGAGGATAAACGACATGTTGGAGAGGATAAACGACATGTTGTTCGAGAGGATAAACGACATGTTGTTGGAGAGGATAAACGACATGTTGGAGAGGATAAATTACATGTTGGAGAGGATAAATGACATGTTGGAGAGGATAAATGACATGTTGGAGAGGATAAATGACATGTTGCTGGAGAGGATAAACGACATGTTGGAGAGGATAAACGACATGTTGCTGGAGAGGATAAATGACATGTTGTTGGAGAGGATAAATGACATGTTGGAGAGGATAAACGACATGTTGGAGAGGATAAATGACATGTTGTTGGAGAGGATAAACGACATGTTGGAGAGGATAAATGACATGTTGGAGAGGATAAATGACATGTTGGAGAGGATAAATGACATGTTGGAGAGGATAAATGACATGTTGCTGGAGAGGATAAACGACATGTTGTTAGAGAGGATAAACGACATGTTGGAGAGGATAAACGACATGTTGGAGAGGATAAACGACATGTTGGAGAGGATAAATGACATGTTGGAGAGGATAAATGACATGTTGGAGAGGATAAACGACATGTTGGAGAGGATAAACGACATGTTGGAGAGGATAAATGACATGTTGTTGGAGAGGATAAACGACATGTTGGAGAGGATAAATGACATGTTGTTGGAGAGGATAAACGACATGTTGTTGGAGAGGATAAATGACATGTTGTTGGAGAGGATAAACGACATGTTGGAGAGGATAAAAATGACATGTTTGGAGAGGATAAATGACATGTTGGAGAGGATAAATGACATGTTGTTGAGAGAGATAAAATGACATGTTGTTGGAGAGGATAAACGACATGTTGGAGAGGATAAACGACATGTTGTTGGAGAGGATAAACGACATGTTGGAGAGGATAAATGACATGTTGGAGAGGATAAATGACATGTTGTTGGAGAGGATAAATGACATGTTGTTGGAGAGGATAAACGACATGTTGGAGAGGATAAACGACATGTTGGAGAGGATAAACGACATGTTGTTGTTGGAAAGGATAAACGACATGTTGGAGAGGATAAACAACATGTTGTTGGAGAGGATAAACGACATGTTGTTGGAGAGGATAAACGACATGTTGGAGAGGATAAACGACATGTTGGAGAGGATAAATGACATGTTGGAGAGGATAAATGACATGTTGGAGAGGATAAATGACATGTTGTTGGAGAGGATAAATGACATGTTGTTGGAGAGGATAAATGACATGTTGTTGGAGAGGATAAACGACATGTTGTTGGAGAGGATAAACGACATGTTGTTGGAGAGGATAAACGACATGTTTGGAGAGGATAAATGACATGTTGGAGAGGATAAACGACATGTTGGAGAGGATAAACGACATGTTGTTGGAGAGGATAAACGACATGTTGGAGAGGATAAATGACATGTTGGAGAGGATAAATGACATGTTGGAGAGGATAAATGACATGTTGCTGGAGAGGATAAACGACATGTTGGAGAGGAGGATAAACGACATGTTGCTGGAGAGGATAAATGACATGTTGTTGGAGAGGATAAATGACATGTTGGAGAGGATAAACGACATGTTGGAGAGGATAAATGACATGTTGTTGGAGAGGATAAACGACATGTTGGAGAGGATAAATGACATGTTGGGAGAGGATAAATGACATGTTGGAGAGGATAAATGACATGTTGGAGAGGATAAATGACATGTTGGAGAGGATAAACGACATGTTGGAGAGGATAAATGACATGTTGGAGAGGATAAACGACATGTTGGAGAGGATAAACGACATGTTGGAGAGGATAAATGACATGTTGGAGAGGATAAATGACATGTTGGAGAGGAAAAACGACATGTTGGAGAGGATAAACGACATGTTGGAGAGGATAAATGACATGTTGGAGAGGATAAACGACATGTTGGAGAGGATAAATGACATGTTGTTGGAGAGGATAAACGACATGTTGTTGGAGAGGATAAATGACATGTTGTTGGAGAGGATAAACGACATGTTGTTGGAGAGGATAAATGACATGTTGGAGAGGATAAATGACATGTTGTTGGAGAGGATAAACGACATGTTGTTGGAGAGGATAAACAACATGTTGTTGGAGAGGATAAATGACATGTTGGAGAGGATAAATGACATGTTGTTGGAGAGGATAAACGACATGTTGGAGAGGATAAATGACATGTTGGAGAGGATAAATGACATGTTGTTGGAGAGGATAAATGACATGTTGTTGGAGAGGATAAACGACATGTTGGAGAGGATAAACGACATGTTGCTGGAGAGGATAAATGACAGCACGTAAACGCAGAATTAGTCATGCGCAAGTGCAGGAGCAATGACTGGCTATTCAGCGATTTGTAATTTTATTAAAATTCTATAGCATGTCCTGTTCCTGTTCAATCTCCTGCAGTCTTCTGTAGCTCAGTTGGTAGAGCATGGTGCTTGTAATGTCAGGGTAGTGGGTTTGATTCCCGGGACCCACTCATACATAAAATGTATGCATGCATAACTATAAGCCCCTGGATAAAAGTGTCTGCTAAACGGCATGTACACATGGATTCCTTTGTAGTTAAAGTGAATGAATAATAATGCAACACTCAGCTATGAACTAGTATTTTTATTTGAATCTAACAAACATAGTAGTGATTGATCCCTTATGTATTGTCAGAAAACACAATGAAGCTGTTGTGTTCAGTAGAAAACCATTCTCTTCTCTGAAACAACTCAATACAAATACTACAGTAAGAATTACTATTCAAATTCAGTGTGTTGATTTCAATTCAATCTACAGTAGTTTCTTTCAACAGTGTAAGACATTTTTAATTGCGATTGACCACAACAGTGACACCCTGATAGCCTTTCAAGATGGCTGCCGAATTCCAAAAGAGAATTCCGCTTGCTGGTGGAGCCAAGGTCTTCAGATTGTATAAAACAATTTCCAGTTTAAAATATCAAAATAAAAAATTTTATAAAAAAAAAAAAAAACTAAATAAATAGTATTTATCTATTATAGTTCAATTACATCCTAAGCAGCCTATACAAAAAAATCCACTAAAAGTGAATGTTAGTTGAAAGTGTGCTTTCACCTCTCCATAGCTAGAATAAAATACATTTGTTCTGATAAGGAACTGCTGGTGTTAAATCAATCAGTTTCTAATGTCCCTCACATGTGTCCCAAATGGCACCCTTTTCCCTATATAGTGCACTGCTTTTGACCAGACCCCCTATGCTAGTGCACTATATAGGGAATAGGGTGCCATATCAGTCTTATGGTCCAAAGCCAAGGCTTGTTTTGAAGACATAACATCCTCAATACTGTAGAATAACAGCATTAGCGATGGAGTAGAGCGGGGTGGGAGGTGTCTTTAACAGAAGTATTGCTATATAATAGATCACTGTAATTACATTGCTGCTGTTCAAACTCCACAGCAACATTTCAAGAACAACGATAAAGAGCCCTGATATTCAGTACCCTATGTGATCGTCATGTCAGTTCACCACAGTCATTAAAGAGAAGTGCTATAGCGGTGATTCAGACATCAGAACCCTTTTGTAACCTGTGGAAAAAGGACATAGAGTTTGCATCCCAAATGGCACCCTATTCCCTATATAGTGCACTACTTTTGATCAGAGCCCCTATTGTAGTGCACTATATAGGGAATAGGGTGCCATTTGGGATGCATACAGAGAACTAGGTTGAGTGGGACATGACTTCAGTGATTCTGTCTTTGAGGGTGTGTATATAAAGGGTGCAACACTGTTACCCCTACAAATCAGAGCCATTTAAAAAACAAAACCCACCCCCCCCTCTTTCTCTAACTGGCTGGATGGAGCTGTGGAAGGTTTCTCTATTGGCTGGATGGAGCTGTGGAACTCTGTCTCTATTGCTGGATGGAGCTGTGGAACTCTTTCTCTATTGGCTGATGGAGCTGTGGAATTCTTTCTCCCATTGGATGGATGGAGCTGTGGAACTCTTTCTCTATTGCTGTGATGGAGCTGTGGAACTCTTTCTCTATGTGGCTGGATGGAGCTGTGGAACTCTTTCTCTATTTGCATAGGCTGGATGGAGCTGTGGAACTCTTTCTCTACTGGCTGGATGGAGCCATGTGGAACTCTTCTCTACTGGCTGGATGGAGCTGTGGAACTGATTCTGTACTGGCTGGATGGAGCTGTGGAACTCTTTTCTCTATTGGCTGGATGGAGCTGTGGAAAACAAAACCTACTGGCTGGATGGAGCTGTGGAACTCTTTCTCTACTGGCTGGATGGAGCTGTGGAACTCTTTCTCTATTGGCTGGATGGAGCTGTGGAACTCTTTCTCTATTGGCTGGATGGAGCTGTGGAACTCAGGGGGATTGGTAGCCTGGTCCCAGTCTGTTTGTGCTGTCTTGCCAACTGTAAACAGATCTGGGACCAGGCTAGGGAATCTGGGGAAAGTTAAAACGTTAAAAGCTTCCCTGTTTGGCGTCTCCGATAGCGCCCCAGACGTCGAACACAAACTCGTCAGGAAAGGCGAAGTCTCCGAGAGCCTCGTCCAGAGCCATGGCGAACTCATCAGGGTTCTTCTTGTCCCGACCCACCTCCACCATGGTCGCCGCTAGAGAGAGGGGAGGAGAGAGGAGAGGAGAGGAGAGAGGGGGGGGGGGAGAGTGAGGAGAGAGAGGAGGAGAGAGGAGGGGGGAGAGAGGGAGAGAGAGAGGGGGGAGAGAGAGGAGAGAGGAGGAGAGAGGAGGAGAGGAAGAGAGGGGAGAGAGAGGATAGAGGAGAGAGAGGGGAGGAGAGAGGAGAGAGGGAGGAGAGGGGGGGGGGAGAGAGGGGAGGAGAGGGGTGAGAAAGGAGAGGGGGGAGACAGGAGAGAGTGGGGGAGAGAGAGGGAGAGATAGGAGAGGGAGAGAGAGAGGGGGAGAGGAGAGAGGAGTGAGGGTTAGTTAAACTAATCAGGGTTCTTCTTGTTCCGACCCACCTCCACCATGGTCGCCGCTAGAGAGAGGAGAGGGTTAGCTAGCTGGAGGAGCTTTCACAGATTAGTACAACTCTCTCAGTGGTTGAAATGTTGCTGTTGCATGTTACTAGACAGTTACTGGGGACATTTTGTTAGTCCCCACGAGGTCAAATGCTATTTCTAGGGGGTTTAGGGTTAAGGTTAGAATTACGTTAAGGGTTAGGGTTAGGAGATAGAGTTATTTTTAGGGTTAGGGTTAAGGTTTTTGGGTTAAGGTTAGGGTTAAGGTTAGGGTTAAGGTTAGGGTTAAGGTAAGGGTTAAGGTAAGGGTTAGGTTTAGGGGTTAGGGAAAATAGGATTTTGAATGGGACTGAACTGTGTCCCCACAAGGTTAGCTGTACAAGACTGTGTGTGTGTGTGTGTGTGTGTGTGTGTTGTGTGTGTGTGTGTGCGTGCGTGATTGCGTGCGCGTGTGTACTCACCCAGTTCTGTATCTCTGATACCCATGTAAGTCTCCAGCAGGTCATCCACCTTCTTCACTGCTCTCTCCTCAAACGCTGTTGGCTGGAACATACAAGACAGTCCACACTCCTCTCTGAGTAACAGATAATACACTGTCTAGTAACAGATAATACACTGTCTAGTAACAGATAATACACTGTCTAGTAACAGATAATACACTGTCTAGTAACAGATAATACACTGTCTAGTAACAGATAATACACTGTCTAGATAATACACTGTCTAGTAACACACATGTCTAGTAACAGATAATACACTGTCTAATAACAGATAATACACTGTCTAGTAACAGATAATACACTGTCTAGTAACAGATAATACACTGTACAGTAACAGATAATACACTGTCTAGTAACAGATAATACACTGTCTAGTCAGATAATACACTGTCTAGTAACAGATAATACACTGTCTAGTAACAGATAATACACTGTCTAGTAACAGATAATACACTGTCTAGTAACAGATAATACACTGTCTAGTAACAGATAATACACTGTCTAATAACAGATAATACACTGTCTAGTAACAGATAATACACTGTCTAGTAACAGATAATACACTGTCTAGTAACAGATAATACACTGTCTAGTAACAGATAATACACTGTCTAGTAACAGATAATACACTGTCAGTAACAGATAATACACTGTCTAGTAACAGATAATACACTGTCTAGTAACAGATAATACACTGTCTAGTAACAGATAATACACTGTCTAGTAACAGATAATACACTGTCTAGTAACAGATAATACACTGTCTAGTAACAGATAATACACTGTCTAGTAACAGATAATACACTGTCTAGTAACAGATAATACACTGTCTAGTAACAGATAATACACTGTCTAGTAACAGATAATACACTGTCTAGTAACAGATAATACACTGTCTAGTAACATATAATACACTGTCTAGTAACAGATAATACACTGTACAGTAACAGATAATACACTGTCTAGTAACAGATAATACACTGTACAGTAACAGATAATACACTGTCTAGTAACAGATAATACACTGTCTAGTAACAGATAATACACTGTCTAGTAACAGATAATACACTGTCTAGTAACAGATAATACACTGTCTAGTAACAGATAATACACTGTCTAGTAACAGATAATACACTGTCTAGTAACAGATAATACACTGTCTAGTAACAGATAATACACTGTCTACAGTAACAGATAATACACTGTCTAGTAACAGATAATACACTGTCTAGTAACAGATAATACACTGTCTAGTAACAGATAATACACTGTCTAGTAACAGATAATACACTGTACAGTAACAGATAATACACTGTCTAGTAACAGATAATACACTGTCTAGTAACAGATAATACACTGTCTAGTAACAGATAATACACTGTCTAGTAACAGATAATACACTGTCTAGTAACAGATAATACACTGTCTAGTAACAGATAATACACTGTACAGTAACAGATAATACACTGTCTAGTAACAGATAATACACTGTCTAGTAACAGATAATACACTGTCTAGTAACAGATAATACACTGTCTAGTAACAGATAATACACTGTACAGTAACAGATAATACACTGTCTAGTAACAGATAATACACTGTCTAGTAACAGATAATACACTGTACAGTAACAGATAATACACTGTCTAGTAACAGATAATACACTGTCTAGTAACAGATAATACACTGTCTAGTAACAGATAATACACTGTCTAGTAACAGATAATACACTGTCTAATAACAGATAATACACTGTCTAGTAACAGATAATACACTGTACAGTAACAGGTAGCTTAGTGGTTAAGAGCGTTGTGCCAGTAACCGAAAGGTCGCTGGTTCTAATCCCCGAGCTGACTAGGTGAAAAAATCTGTCGATGTGCCCTTGAGCAAGGCACTTAACCCTAATTGCTCCTGTAAGTCGCTCTGGATAAGAGCGTCTGCTAAATGACTAGAAAAAAACACACAAAAAAACAGATAATACACTGTACAGTACACACTCCTATCTGAGTAATAGTGGAGCCATGATGATAATGATGAATATGATAATAATAATAAATAATATAATATGCATTTAGCAGACGCTTTTATCCAAAGCGACTTACAGTCATGTGTGCATACATTTTTGTGTATGGGTGGTCCCGGGGATCGAACCCACACTACCCTGGTTACAAGCGCCGTGCTCTACCAGCTGAGCTACAGAGGACCACAATGATGATGATGACATCATTTTATCCAAACCAACTGTCCAGACCAACATCACTGGGAACCTCCTATTACCATGAATGAATATTAATGCTCCACATGAACTCCCTATTCCATGGGCGGTATTGGGAGGGGTGTAAGGAGGCATGAAGGCGCTCACCCCTTCCTCTACGGTAGCAGGGCCCCTGGAGCGCAGTCTCAGAGTCCCTCTCTCTGTCCCCATCTTATTGTCACTGGCCGGTTTGGCTCCGTTTGACCTCGGCTCCAGCGTCTCTGTTCAGCACAAAATACACCACAAGTAAACGGTTCAGAAGTAATGCTATAAATGTAGCTAATGCATCTCTGACGTACACATGGGCTATACCAGTGGGCTGTAATATATGTGACAAAACATCAAGATCTGTCACGCCCTGACCTGTAGAGACTGTTATTCTCTAGCTAGTTTGGTCAGGGTGTGAAAATGCTATGTTTTTGTAGTTCTATGTTTGGCCCGGGTGTGGTTCCCAATCAGAGGCGGCTGTCGCTCGTTGTCTCTGATTGGGGATCATACTTAGGCAGCCAGTTTTCCTGCCTGGGTTGTGGGATCTTGTTTGAGTTTCGGTGAGTTTGGCTTGTTAGTGTATAGCCTTCCGACGTCACGTTTCGTTGCCTTTTGTTGTTCTGTCAGTGTTTATTCCGGTTTAATAAACATGTTCGCATACCACGCTGCGCCTTGGTCTGACCCGTCTCTCAACGATCGTGACAAGATCACATCAAGCGCTGTAGCTAGTTTGGACTACAATTAGTTGTGTTAGTGCTGGGCTAGAACAAAAGCCTGCACACCCTACATCTCCTTATAGAGTTGCCCAGAACCTACACTCGTCCCATGCTAAACCAATGTAAAAACGAGACATCATGGCCTTCAGAATGTACCTTATGTATCTACAAATGTTTCTGGGGTAGAACAAAAGCCTGCACACCCTACAGCTCCCTACAGAGTTGGAGACCTCTGCCCTCGTCCCATGCCCTCACAGTTGGAGACCTCTGCCCTCGTCCCATGCCCTCAGAGTTGGAGACCTCCGCCCTCGTCCCACCCTCTTGGAGCCCTCGTCCCATGCCCTCACAGTTGGAGACCTCTGCCCTCGTCCCATGCCCTCACAGTTGGAGACCTCTGCCCTCGTCCCATGCCCTCACAGTTGGAGACCTCTGCCCTCGTCCCATGCCCTCGCAGTTGGAGACCTCTGCCCTCGTCCCATGCCCTCGCAGAATCTCTACAGATGTTAAAGGCTGCTCCAGTCCCCAGCTGTCCACTCACCGAAGGCCTTCATGGGCTCCACCAGTTTGAGGGTGAACGTCTGGTCTTCAGGAAGCTCCTTCAGCAGGCGAGCCACCTCGTAGTGACGTGTTCCCACAATGCTCTTCCCGTTGATGCACTCTATGTGGTCTCCTACAGAGATCACCTTCACATTGTCCACCACACTGCCCTCCTTGATACGCTGTGCCCTCCTTGGGGACGGGGGGGGGGACGGGGGGGGGACGGGGGGAGGAGAGAGAGAGAGAGAGAGAGGGAGAGAGAGAGAGAGATGATGGGGGAGGAGAGAGAAGAGAGAGAGAGAGAGAGAGAGAGAGAGAGAGAGAGAGAGAGAGAGATGGGGGAGAGAGAGAGAGAGAGAGAGAGAGAGAGAGAGAGAGAGAGAGAGAGAGAGAGAGAGAGAGAGATAAACCAAATGTTGACATTATCACAACTTGTTGCCTTCTTTGATTTCGGACAAAAACTAACTTCTGAAATATGTTTTAAGTTCTAACTACAATCGGTTACAACAAATGAATGATGTTACAGAATATTGTATGATTCCCATTACAGAGGTAAAGAAACACCTATCCTAAAAAAGATTTGTAAAAAAACAGGCTTCAAGAAACGTCCTTTAAAGGAGAAGTTGAAAGGCTTCTCTTTCATAATGAGAGGCTTCAAAGAGTTTAAATAGAACAAAAAGAACAGATATTTGCAATGCAGATTTCTCTCCTAATTTAGGAGCATCTGTTCTGTGCTGGATGGGTTTTGGTTGCTGTGTGAATATTAATGATCCATTTAATACAGGCTGATTCTGCTGAGGCTGACTAAAATCAAATCTAATTGTATTGGTCACATACACATATTTAGCAGATGTTATTGTGGATGTAGCTAAATGCTTGTGTTCCTAGCTCCAACAGTGCAGTAGTATCTAACAATTAACAACAATACACACAAATCTAAAAGTAAAAGAATGGAATTAAGAAATATACAAATATTAGGATGAGCAATGTCGGAGTGGCATTGACTAAAATACAGTAGAATACAGTGTATACATATGAAATGAGTAAAGCAGTGTGTAAACATTATTAAAGTAAGTGTTCCATTATTAAAGTGCCAGTGATTCCATGTCTATGTACATAGGGCAGCAGCCTCTAAGGTGCAGGGTTACGTAACCGGGTGGTAGCCAGCTAGTGATGGCTGTTTAACAGTCCGATGGCCTTGAGATAGAAGCTGTTTTTTCAGTCTCTCGGTCCCAGCTTTGATGCACCTGTACTGACCTCACCTTCTGGATGATATCGGGGTAAACAGGCCGTGGCTCAGGTGGTTGATATCCTTGATTATCTTTTTGGCCTTCCTGTGACATCGGGTGCTGTAGGTAATGATGCATTCTATGGTGTTGAAGGCTGAGCTATAGTCAATGAACAGCATTCTTACATAGGTATTCCTCTTGTCCAGATGGGATAGGGCAGTGTGCAGTGTGATGGCGATTGCATCATATGTGGATTTATTGGGGGGGTATGCAAATTGAAGTGGGTCTAGGGTGACAGGTAAGGTAGAGGTGATATAATCCTGAACTAGTCTCTCAAAGCACTTCATGATGACAGAAGTGAGTGCTACGGGGCAATAGTCATTTAGTTCAGTTACCTTTGCTTTCTTGGGTACAGGAACAATGGTGGACATCTTCAAGCAAGTGGGGACAGCAGACTGGGACAGGGAGAGGGTTAACACGCTTAAATGTCTTACTCAAGTCGGCCACGGAGAAGCAGAGCCCACAGTCCTTGGTAGCGGGCCGCGTCGGTGGCACTGTGTTATCCTCAAAGCGGGGTGAAGAAGGTGTTTAGCTTGTCTGGGAGCAAGACGTCGGTGTCTGAGACGTGGCTGGTTTTCCCTTTTGTAGTCCGTGATTGTCTGGAGTCCCTGCCACATACGTCTGGTGTCTGAGCCGTTGAATTGTGAGAGGGAGGTTCTCACTCACTAAACCCTAAACCCTTATGAACGACCGGCTCCCGGCGTATACCACAATATCCACTATTACCCATGGGCCCTGGTCAAATGTAGTGCCCTACATAGGGAATAGGGTGCCATTTGGGAATAGGGTGCCATTTGGAAATAGGGTGCCATTTGGAAATAGGGTGCCATTTGGAAATAGGGTGCCATTTGGAAATAGGGTGCCATTTGGAAATAGGGTGCCATTTGGAAATAGGGTGTCTTTTTTCAAATACCCCCAAGCAGATTTACATTTACATTGTCTTTTCAACGCTCTTATCCAGAGCGACTTACAGTTAGTGAAATTATTATTTATTTTTTTTATACTGTGTCCCACAACCCTGGCGTTGCAAACGCCATGCTCTGATGTGGGGTGTCTGTCCCTGTGGCCATTCTGTCCCTGGATGTGGGGTGTCTGTCTGATGTGGGGAGTCTGTCTGATGTGGGGTGGCTGTCTGATGTGAGGTGGATTCGAACCCAGGATGTCTAGTGTCTGTCTGATCTGTCCATTTGTAAACGCTGATTAATCAAAACCCTTATCAAGCACTAAGTAAATCACTGGTGTAATGCGCTGAAGATGCCATGATGACATGACGCTTGACGAACCCTTATCAAGGTGGTGTCACTGGTGTAATGCGTTGAAGATCTCTATGATGACATGACGCTTGACGAACACAAGGTGGTGACCAAAGCAATCAGCCTCACTTTCTCTATACAAGACGTTGGTGGAAAACTGACCAAAGCACCAGCCTTAAGGATCGGTTTGACTCTCTCTATACAAGACGTTGGTGGAAAACGCTGACCAAAGCACCAGCCTTAAGGAGTACTAAACCAGCATCTCTTCAATAGTTGTGGAAACACAAACGCTTGCATTCCTATGTTGTCGATCACAGCCCAACATAATAGTTGTAATACATGATTGACTACTGACCCCTGATCATAAAAGTGACCTGTGTTTCTAAACGTTCAATGCAGCCGTTTTTATCTCAATTTCAAATCATTTCTGGGTAACAATAAAGGACCTTACTGTGATTGTTTTCAATTAAAATGGTCAAAAATAAACAAAAATAGCTTCTTAGCAAAGAGCAATTTCTCAAGCAATAATATTGTTAGGACTGTCTGGGAGTGGTCTGAGTTGGGAGGGGAAAGCTGAAAACGACCTGTTATTGGCAGAGAGGTTTGGAACTGTCTTTCTTATTGGTCCAATAACGATTTTGGTCCATTAACAAAACTCCATCCCACCAAAACAGGCAGAAATTTCAGGCGGTCTTTTCAAACAGCTCTTACGCTAAAAAGGCATGATAATAATTTTCACCATTTCACAGTATTATACTGAAGAAAAATATTAACGCAACATGTTTCATGAGCTGAAATAAAAGATCCCAGAAATTTTCCAAATGCACAAACAGCTTATTTCTCTAAAATGTTGAGCACAAATTTGGAAATATACAGTACATAAAACACAGGAAAATCATGTTTTTGTCTGCACTGGGCCTTTAATGATTCAACCATTGTATATATGAGTTAAAATTCAATCAATTGATTGATTTCATTGATTCATTCGATCTATTCGATTGATTGAGTGATTGATTGATTATTGGTAGACAATAGATAGACAGACAGACAGACGGACGGACGGTCGATCATATAAACAGATAGATTAACTCCTACATACCTTGATGAAGGCGTATCCTGCCCCGTTACCTCCTACATACCTGTGATGGTGATCCAGCCCCGTTGTCCCAGGGCGTCCTCTGATTTAAACACCTCCACCTCCTTCTTAATCGCTTTAATGTGGGCGAATATAAAGTCCTCCAGGCCGATCTGACCACCAAGCAGCTTCTCCATGTCGATCTTATGGGTGTTCAACGTACAGAACAGGATCTGGGGAGGGAGGGAGAGACAGACATATTAATGAACAGGATCTGGGGAGGGAGTGAGAGACAGACATATTAATGAACAGGATCTGGGGAGGGAGTGAGAGACAGACATATTAATGAACAGGATCTGGGGAGGGAGTGAGAGACAGACATATTAATGAACAGGATCTGGGGAGGGAGTGAGAGACAGACATATTAATGAACAGGATCTGGGGAGGGAGTGAGAGACAGACATATTAATGAACAGGATCTGGGGGAGGGAGTGAGTGAGAGACAGACATATTAATGAACAGATCTGGAGAGGGAGTGAGAGACAGACATATTAATGAACAGGATCTGGGGAGGGAGTGAGAGAAGACATCATTAATGAACAGGATCTGGGGAGGGAGTGAGAGACAGACATAATTAATGAACAGGATCTGGGGAGGGAGTGAGTGAGAGACATATTAATGACCAGGATCTGGGGAGGGAGTGAGAGACAGACATATTTCATGAACAGGATCTGGGGAGTGAGTGAGAGACAGACATATTAATGAACAGGAATCTGGAGAGGGAGAGAGAGACGGACATATTAATGAACAGGATCTGGGGAGGGAGTGAGAGACGGACATATTGATGAACAGGATCTGGGGAGGGAGTGAGAGACGGACATATTGATGAACAGGATCTGGGAGGGAGGGAGAGACGGACATATTGATGAACAGGATCTGGGGAGGGAGGGAGAGACAGACATATTAATGAACAGGATCTGGGGAGGGAGTGAGAGACAGACATATTGATGAACAGGATCTGGAGAGGGAGAGAGAGACGGACATATTAATGAACAGGATCTGGATATTGAGAGACAGACATATTAATGAACAGGATCTGGGGAGGGAGTGAGAGACAGACATATTAATGAACAGGATCTGGGGAGGGAGTGAGAGACAGACATATTAATGAACAGGATCTGGGGAGGGAGTGAGAGACAGACATATTGATGAACAGGATCTGGAGAGGGAGAGAGAGACGGACATATTAATGAACAGGATCTGGGGAGGGAGTGAGAGACGGATATTGATGAACAGGATCTGGAGGAGGGAGAGAGAGACGGACATATTAATGAACAGGATCTGGGGAGGGAGGGAGAGACGGACATATTAATGAACAGGATCTGGGGAGGGAGTGAGAGACAGACATATTAATGAACAGGATCTGGGGAGGGAGGGAGAGACAGACATATTAATGTTGAGACGTATTGATGAGATAAACTTCATATAAAATATTGATGAAACATCTCAGTTTTCTGAGAACATATTAAATATTGATGAAACATCTCAGTTCTGAGAACACAACATACACTGAACAAAGATATAAATGCAACAATTTCAAAGATTTTACTGAGTTACAGTTCATATAAGGAAATCTGTCAATTGAAATAAATAAATTAGGCCCTAATCTATGGATTTCACATGACTGGGAATACAGATATGCATCTGTTGGTCACAGATACCTTTAAAAAACGGTAGGGGCGTGGATCAGGAAACCAGTCAGTATCTGGTGTGATCACCATTTGCCTCATGCAGCGCGACACATCTCCTTCGCATAGAGTTGATCAGGCTGTTGATTATGGCCTGTGGAACGTTGTCCCACTCCTCTTCAATGGCTGCGTGAAGTTGATGGATATTGGCGGGAACTGGAACACGCTGTCGTACACATCGACCCAGAGCATCTCAAACATGCTCAATGGGTGACGTTTCATGGAAGAACTGGGACATTTCCAGCCTCCAGGAATTGTGTACAGATCCTTGCGACATGGGGACTGTGCATTATCATGCTGAAACATGAGGGGATAGCAGCGGATGAATGGCAAAACGATGGGCCTCAGGATCTCGTAACTGTATCTCTGTGCATTCAAATTGCCATTGATAAAATGCAATAGTGTTCGTTGTTCACAGCTTATGCCTGCCCATACCATAACCCCACCGCCACCATGGGGCACTCTGTTCACAACGTTGACATCAGCAAACCGCTCCCCCATACATGCTGTCTGCCATCTGCCCGGTACAGTTGAAACCTGGATTGATCCGTGAAGAGCACACTTCTCCAGCGTGCCAGTGGCCATCGAAGGTGAGCATTAGTCCACTGAGGCCAAACTACAGTCAGGTCAAGACCCTGGTGAGGATGACGAGCTTCCCTGAGACAGTTTCTGACAGTTTGTGCAGAAATTCTTCGGTTGTGTAAACCCACAGTTTGATCAGCTGTCCGGGTGGCTGGTCTCAGACGATCCCGCTGGTGAAGAAGCCGGATGGGGAGGTCCTGGGCTGGCGTGGTGTCAACATGCTAACAGAGGTAAGACAAGTGTGATGTCAACATGCTAACAGAGGTAAGACAAGTGTGATGTCAACTTGCTAACAGAGGTAAGACAAATGTGATGTCAACATGCTAACAGAGGTAAGACAAGTGTGATGTCAACATGCTAACAGAGGTAAGACAAGTGTGATGTCAACATGCTAACAGAGGTAAGACAAGTGTGATGTCAACATGCTAACAGAGGTAAGACAAGTGTGATGTCAACATGCTAACAGAGGTAAGACAAGTGTGATGTCAACATGCTAACAGAGGTAAGACAAGTGTGATGTCAACATGCTAACAGAGGTAAAACAAGTGTGATGTCAACATGCTAACAGAGGTAAGACAAGTGTGATGTCAACAGTGGGAGGGTGTGTGACACAAGGCTAATAACACACTTGTGACAGTCCAAAGGGCTGACCTCTGCACATTTACATTTAAGTCATTTAGCAGACGCTCTTATCCAGAGCGACTTACAAATTGGTGCATTCACCTTATGATAGCCAGTGGGACAACCACTTTACAATATATCTTTTTTTTTTTTGGGGGGGGGGGGGGGTAGAAGGATTACTTTATCCTATCCCAGGTATTCCTTAAAGAGGTAGGGTTTCAAGTGTCTCCGCAAGGTGGTGAGTGACTCCGCTGTCCTGGCATCGTGAGGGAGCTTGTTCCACCATTGGGGTGCCAGAGCAGCGAAGAGTTTTGACTGGGCTGAGCGGGAACTGTGCTTCCGCAGAGGAAGGGGGGCCAGCAGGCCAGAGGTGGATGAACGCAATGCCCTCGTTTGGGTGTAGGGACTGATCAGAGCCTGAAGGTATGGATGTGCCGTTCCCCTCACAGCTCCGTAGGCAAGCACCATGGTCTTGTAGCAGATGTGAGCTTCAACTGGAAGCCAGTGGAGTGTGCGGAGGAGCGGGGTGACGTGAGAGAACTTGGGAAGGTTGAACACCAGACGGGCTGCGGCATTCTGGATGAGTTGTAGGGGTTTAATGGCACCTCAGCTTGATTTTCCCACTATCTTATCAACAATCCATAGAGAATGGTCGACACCAGGCTATGGTTCCTCTATTTCAGAGGTAACGTATATTTGGTAGACACCACCCATCAGACCAACAAATATCTTCTACATCATCCACATGAGTAACAGCAAAATCTTTTGTATGATCTCTTATACATTATTTTAGGCCCAGCTTTTGGAACTTTGGCTTTCCTGGATATAGCCACTATATTGTGATCACTGCATCCAATGGGTACGGATACAGCTTCAGAACAAAGTTCTACAGTATTAGTAAAAATGTGATCGATACATGTGGATGATCTTGTTCCTGTAGTGTTTGTAAACACCCTGGTAGGTTGATTAATAACCTGAACCAGATTACAGGCACTGGTTACAGTGAGAAGCTTCCTCTTGAGCGGACAGCTTGATGAAAAACAGTCAATATTCCGGTCTCCAAGAAAGTAGACCTCTCTGTTTACATCACATACACTATCAAGCATTTCACACATATTATTTAAATACTGACTGTTCACACTCGGTGGCCTATAGCAACACCCTATAGCAAAAGAAAAGGCTTTAGATGTGGCAAGTGAACCTGCAACCACAACACTTTTATATAACACTTGACATAAGATCTTCTCTAAGCATTACAGGGATATGGCTCTGAATATATACAGCAACACCTCCCCCATAAGCATTTCTGTCTCTTCTATAGATGTTATATTCTTGTATTGCTACTGCTGTATCATCAAATGAATTATCCAAGTGAGTCTCAGAAATGGCTAATATATGAATGTAATCTGATGTTAGCAAGTTATTGATTTCATGAACCTTATTTCTAAGGCTACATATATTAATATGAGCTATTTTCAGCCCTTTCCTGGGTAGCTTATCAGAGATAGACATAACACTGAAAATAGCAATTAAAGCAAGAAACAAATATACATTCAGCAGTCCATTAATCAGTTGGTGTGTGTGTGTGTGTGTGTGTGTGTGTGTGTGTGTGCTGTGGGGTTGAAGCTACGAACCCATAGGCTTGGCTCTCTCATCCCTTACAGGCTTCTGGGAGGGAGGGTGGACAATGAGCCTGTCATAGCGGATGTAAGCGATGTCCCCACGCGCTCTGGCTGCTTTCAACAGATTTTAATTGTGAGAGATTGGTGCCTACCTGTTCCAATGTAGCAGGCCATTACCCTCCTACACACGGTTACCAAGGCTGTCAATGAAATCAGGGCCTTCACACTTTCTCTCCCTCTGACTCTTTCATGTCTCTCCCTCTCTTCTCTTCCTTTCTCTAGCTCTTCTCTCCCTCACAGGATGTTCTCTGCCTCCTCTCCTTACAAACACACACACACACACCTCATCTTTACCGCCCTGACTCACAAGGACACATCCACCTCCTCCTCTCCTCCCATATCCCTCCTCTCCTGCCATATCCCTCCTCTCCTCTCCTCCACTATCCCCCCCCTCTCCTGCCATTTTTTTATTTATTTATTTCACCTTTATTTAACCAGGTAAACCAGTTGAGAACAGGTTCTCATTTACAACTGCGGACCTGGCCAAGATAAAGCAAAGCAGTGCAATAAAAACAACACAGAGTTACATATGGGGTAAAAAAAAACATAAAGTCAAAAATACAACAGAAAATATATATACAGTGT
Organism: Coregonus suidteri; assembly: GCA_036851935.1. Lineage (NCBI taxonomy): Eukaryota > Metazoa > Chordata > Actinopteri > Salmoniformes > Salmonidae > Coregonus > Coregonus suidteri. The sequence goes on from CM072233.1 coordinate 52,205,030, forward strand.
GTGCAAATGTAGCAAGTTATGGAGGTAAGGGCAATAAATAGGCTATAGTGCAGAATAATTACAATAGTATTAACACTGGAATGCTAGATGTGCAAGAGATTATGTGCAAATAGAGATACTGGGGTGCAAAAGAGCAAAATAAATAACAATATAGGGATGAGGTAGTTGGGTGGGCTAATTTCAGATGGGCTGTGTACAGGTGCAGTGATCGGTAAGGTGCTCTGACAACTGATGCTTAAAGTTATTGAGGGAGATAAGAGTCTCCAGCTTCAGAGATTTTTGCAATTCGTTCCAGTCATTGGCAGCAGAGAACTGGAAGGAATGGCGGCCAAAGGAGGTGTTGGCTTTGGGAATGACCAGTGAGATATACCTGCTGGAGCGCAGACTAATACGGGTGTGGGTGCTGCTATGGTGACCAATGAGCTAAGATAAGGCGGGGATTTGCCTAGCAGTGATTTATAGATGGCCTGGAGCCAGTGGGTTTGACGACGAACATGTAGTGAGGACCAGCCAACAAGAGCGTACAGGTCACAGTGGTGGGTAGTATATGGGGCTTTGGTGACAAAACGGATGGCACTGTGATAGACTACATCCAATTTGCTGAGTAGAGTGTTGGAGGCTATTTTGTAAATGACATCGCCGAAGTCAAGGATCGGTAGGATAGTCAGTTTTACGAGGGCATGTTTGGCAGCATGAGTGAAGGAGGCTTTGTTGCGAAATAGGAAGCCGATTCTAGATCTAACTTTGGATTGGAGATTCTTTATGTGAGTCTGGAAGGAGAGTTTTACAGTCTAACCAGACACCTAGGTATTTGTAGTTGTCCACATACTCTAGGTCAGACCCGTCGAGAGTAGTGATTCTAGTCGGGGTGGGCGGGTGCAAGCATCGTTCGGTTGAAGAGCATGCATTTAGTTTTACTAGCGTTTAAGAGCAGTTGGAGGCTACTGAAGGAGTGTTGTATGGCATTGAAGCTCGTTTGGAGGTTTGTTAACACAGTGTCCAATGAAGGGCCAGATGTATACAAAATGGTGGTCGTCTGCGTAGAGGTGGATCTGAGAGTCACCAGCAGCAAGAGCGACATCATTGATATACACGGAGAAAAGTGTCGGCCCAAGAATTGAACCCTGTGGCACCCCCATAGAGGACTGCCATAGGTCCAGACAACAGGCCCTCCGATTTGACACACTGAACTCTATCTGAGAAGTAGTTGGTGAACCAGGCGAGGCAGTCATTTGAGAAACCAAGGCTATTTAGTCTGCCAATAAGAATGCGGTGGTTGACAGAGTCGAAAGCCTTGGCCAGGTCGATGAAGACGGCTGCACAGTACTGTCTATTATCAATCGCGGTTATAATATCGTTTATGACCTTGAGCGTGGCTGAAGTGCACCCGTGACCAGCTCGGAAACCGGATTGCATAGCGGAGAAGGTACGGTGGTATTCGAAATGGTTGGTGATCTGTTTGTTAACTTGGCTTTCAAATACTTTCGAAAGGCAGGGCAGGATGGATGACCGCGGCAGCTTTCCAATCTCTGGGGATCTCAGACGCCATATCCCTCCTCCACTCCCCCATATCCCTCCTCTCCTCCTTCCACCTCCCTCCTCTCCTCCCATATCCCTCCTCTCCTCTCCTCCCATATCCCTCCTCTCCTCCCATATCCCTCCTCTCCTCCCTCCACCACCCTTCTCTCCTCCCCATATCCCTCCTCTCCTCCCATATCCCTCCTCTCCTCCCATATCCCTCCTCTCCTCCCATATCCCTCCTCCACTCCCATATCCCTCCTCTCCTCCTTCCACCTCCCTCCTCTCCTCCCATATCCCTCCTCTCCTCCCATATCCCTCCTCTCCTCCCTCCACCTCCCTTCTCTCCTCCCATATCCCTCCTCTCCTCCCATATCCCTCCTCTCCTCCCTCCACCTCCCTCCTCCTGCCATCTCCCACAGGCTAGAACTGAGGGAGTTAGAACACATGGAGTTAGAACACATGGAGTTAGAACACAGGGAGTTAGAACACATGGAGTTAGAACTCAGGGAGTTAGAACACAGGGAGTTAGAACACAGGGAGTTAGAACACAGGGAGTTAGAACACACAGGGAGTTAGAACACAGGGAGTTAGAACTGAGGGAGTTAGAACACAGGGAGTTAGAACACATGGAGTTAGAACACAGGGAGTTAGAACACAGGGAGTTAGAACTGAGGGAGTTAGAACACAGGGAGTTAGAACACATGGAGTTAGAACTGAGGGAGTTAGAACACAGGGAGTTAGAACACATGGAGTTAGAACACAGGGAGTTAGAACTGAGGGAGTTAGAACACAGGGAGTTAGAACACAGGGAGTTAGAACACAGGGAGTTAGAACACATGGAGTTAGAACACAGGGAGTTAGAACTGAGGGAGTTAGAACACAGGGAGTTAGAACACATGGAGTTAGAACACAGGGAGTTAGAACACAGGGAGTTAGAACTGAGGGAGTTAGAACACAGGGAGTTAGAACACATGGAGTTAGAACTGAGGGAGTTAGAACACAGGGAGTTAGAACACAGGGAGTTAGAACACATGGAGTTAGAACACAGGGAGTTAGAACACATGGAGTTAGAACACAGGGAGTTAGAACACAGGGAGTTAGAACACAGGGAGTTAGAACTGAGGGAGTTAGAACACAGGGAGTTAGAACTGAGGGAGTTAGAACTGAGGGAGTTAGAACTGAGGGAGTTAGAACACAGGGAGTTAGAACTGAGGGAGTTAGAACACAGGGAGTTAGAACACAGGGAGTTAGAACACATGGAGTTAGAACACAGGGAGTTAGAACACAGGGAGTTAGAACACAGGGAGTTAGAACACAGGGAGTTAGAACACAGGGAGTTAGAACACAGGGAGTTAGAACACAGGGAGTTAGAACACAGGGAGTTAGAACACAGGGAGTTAGAACTGAGGGAGTTAGAACACAGGGAGTTAGAACACAGGGAGTTAGAACTGAGGGAGTTAGAACACAGGGAGTTAGAACACAGGGAGTTAGAACTGAGGGAGTTAGAACACAGGGAGTTAGAACACAGGGAGTTAGAACACAGGGAGTTAGAACACATGGAGTTAGAACTGAGGGAGTTAGAACACAGGGAGTTAGAACACAGGGAGTTAGAACACAGGGAGTTAGAACTGAGGGAGTTAGAACACATGGAGTCAGAACACATGGAGTTAGAACACATGGAGTTAGAACACAGGGAGTTAGAACTGAGTGAGTTAGAACACAGGGAGTTAGAACACAGGGAGTTAGAACACAGGGAGTTAGAACTGAGTGAGTTAGAACACAGGGAGTTAGAACACAGGGAGTTTAGAACACAGGGAGTTAGAACACAGGGAGTTAGAACACAGGGAGTTAGAACACAGGAGTTAGAACTGAGTGAGTTAGAACACAGGGAGTTAGAAACACAGGGAGTTAGAACACAGGGAGTTAGAACACAGGGAGTTAGAACACAGGGAGTTAGAACACAGGGAGTTAGAACTGAGGGAGTTAGAACACAGGGAGTTAGAACACAGGGAGTTAGAACACAGGGAGTTAGAACACAGGGAGTTAGAACACAGGGAGTTAGAACACAGGGAGTTAGAACTGAGGGAGTTAGAACACAGGGAGTTAGAACACAGGGAGTTAGAACACAGGGAGTTAGAACACAGGGAGTTAGAACACAGGGAGTTAGAACACAGGGAGTTAGAACTGAGGGAGTTAGAACACAGGGAGTTAGAACACAGGGAGTTAGAACACAGGGAGTTAGAACACAGGGAGTTAGAACACAGGGAGTTAGAACTGAGGGAGTTAGAACACAGGGAGTTAGAACACAGGGAGTTAGAACACAGGGAGTTAGAACACAGGGAGTTAGAACACAGGGAGTTAGAACACAGGGAGTTAGAACACAGGGAGTTAGAACTGAGGGAGTTAGAACACATGGAGTTAGAACACAGGGAGTTAGAACACAGGGAGTTAGAACACAGGGAGTTAGAACACAGGGAGTTAGAACACAGGGAGTTAGAACACAGGGAGTTAGAACACAGGGAGTTAGAACACAGGGAGTTAGAACACAGGGAGTTAGAACACAGGGAGTTAGAACACATGCAGTTAGAACACAGGGAGTTAGAACACAGGGAGTTAGAACACAGGGAGTTAGAACACAGGGAGTTAGAACACAGGGAGTCAGAACACAGGGAGTTAGAACTGAGTGAGTTAGAACACAGAGAGTTAGAGAACAGGGAGTTAGAACACAGGGAGTTAGAACACAGGGAGTTAGAACACAGGGAGTTAGAACACAGGGAGTTAGAACACATGGAGTTAGAACACAGGGAGTTAGAACACAGGGAGTTAGAACACATGGAGTTAGAACACAGGGAGTTAGAACTGAGGGAGTTAGAACACATGGAGTTAGAACACAGGGAGTTAGAACTGAGGGAGTTAGAACACAGGGAGTTAGAACACAGGGAGTTAGAACACATGGAGTTAGAACACAGGGAGTTAGAACACAGGGAGTTAGAATACAGGGAGTTAGAACACATGGAGTTAGAACACATGGAGTTAGAATACAGGGAGTTAGAAACACAGGGAGTTAGAACACAGGGAGTTAGAACACAGGGAGTTAGAACACAGGGAGTTAGAACACAGGGAGTTAGAACGCATGGAGTTAGAACGCAGGAGAGTTAGAACACATGGAGTTAGAACACAGGGAGTTAGAACTGAGGGAGTTAGAACACAGGGAGTTAGAACACAGGGAGTTAGAACACAGGGAGTTAGAACTGAGGGAGTTAGAACACAGGGAGTTAGAACACAGGGAGTTAGAACTGAGGGAGTTAGAACTGAGGGGAGTTAGAACACAGGGAGTTAGAACACAGGGAGTTAGAACACAGGGAGTTAGAACACATGGAGTTAGAACACATGGAGTTAGAACACATGGAGTTAGAACACATGGAGTTAGAACACAGGGAGTTAGAACACAGGGAGTTAGAACACAGGGAGTTAGAACACAGGGAGTTAGAACTGAGGGAGTTAGAACACATGGAGTTAGAACACAGGGAGTTAGAACTGAGGGAGTTAGAACACAGGGAGTTAGAACACAGGGAGTTAGAACACAGGGAGTTAGAACTGAGGGAGTTAGAACACATGGAGTTAGAACACAGGGAGTTAGAACACAGGGAGTTAGAACACAGGGAGTTAGAACACAGGGAGTTAGAACACAGGGAGTTAGAACTGAGGGAGTTAGAACACAGGGAGTTAGAACACAGGGAGTTAGAACACAGGGAGTTAGAACACAGGGAGTTAGAACACAGGGAGTTAGAACTGAGTGAGTTAAAACACAGGGAGTTAGAACACAGGGAGTTAGAAACACAGGGAGTTAGAACACAGGGAGTTAGAACACAGGGAGTTAGAACACAGGGAGTTAGAACACAGGGAGTTAGAACTGAGGGAGTTAGAACACAGGGAGTTAGAACACAGGGAGTTAGAACACAGGGAGTTAGAACACAGGGAGTTAGAACACAGGGAGTTAGAACTGAGGGAGTTAGAACACAGGGAGTTAGAACACAGGGAGTTAGAACACAGGGAGTTAGAACACAGGGAGTTAGAACACAGGGAGTTAGAACACAGGGAGTTAGAACACAGGGGAGTTAGAACTGAGGGAGTTAGAACACATGGAGTTAGAACACAGGGAGTTAGAACACAGGGAGTTAGAACACAGGGAGTTAGAACACAGGGAGTTAGAACACAGGGAGTTAGAACACAGGGAGTTAGAACACAGGGAGTTAGAACACAGGGACTTAGAACACAGGGAGTTAGAACACAGGGAGTTAGAACACAGGGAGTTAGAACACAGGGAGTTAGAACACATGGAGTTAGAACTGAGGGAGTTAGAACACATGGAGTTAGAACACAGGGAGTTAGAACTGAGGGAGTTAGAACACAGGGAGTTAGAACACAGGGAGTTAGAGAACACAGGGAGTTAGAACACAGGGAGTTAGAACTGAGGGAGTTAGAACACAGGGAGTTAGAACACAGGGAGTTAGAACACAGGGAGTTAGAACACAGGGAGTTAGAACACATGGAGTTAGAACACAGGGAGTTAGAACACAGGGAGTTAGAACACAGGGAGTTAGAACACAGGGAGTTAGAACACAGGGAGTTAGAAACTGAGTGAGTAGAACACAGGGAGTTAGAACACAGGGAGTTAGAACACAGGGAGTTAGAACACAGGGAGTTAGAACACAGGGAGTTAGAACACATGGAGTTAGAACACAGGGAGTTAGAACACAGGGAGTTAGAACACATGGAGTTAGAACACAGGGAGTTAGAACACAGGGAGTTAGAACACATGGAGTTAGAACACAGGGAGTTATAAACACATGGAGTTAGAACACAGGGAGTTAGAACTGAGGGAGTTAGAACACATGGAGTTAGAACACAGGGAGTTAGAACACATGGAGTTAGAACACAGGGAGTTAGAACTGAGGGAGTTAGAACACATGGAGTTAGAACACAGGGAGTTAGAACACAGGGAGTTAGAACACATGGAGTTAGAACACAGGGAGTTAGAACACATGGAGTTAGAACACAGGGAGTTAGAACTGAGGGAGTTAGAACACATGGAGTTAGAACACAGGGAGTTAGAACTGAGGGAGTTAGAACACAGGGAGTTAGAACACAGGGAGTTAGAACACAGGGAGTTAGAACACAGGGAGTTAGAACACAGGGAGTTAGAACACATGGAGTTAGAACACATGGAGTTAGAACACATGGAGTTAGAACACATGGAGTTAGAACACAGGGAGTTAGAACACAGGGAGTTAGAACACAGGGAGTTAGAACACAGGGAGTTAGAACACAGGGAGTTAGAACTGAGGGAGTTAGAACACAGGGAGTTAGAACACAGGGAGTTAGAAACACAGGGAGTTAGAACACAGGGAGTTAGAACACAGGGAGTTATAACACATGGAGTTAGAACTGAGGGAGTTTTAGAACACAGGGAGTTAGAACACAGGGAGTTAGAACACAGGGAGTTAGAACACAGGGAGTTAGAACACAGGGAGTCAGAACACATGGAGTTAGAACACATGGAGTCAGAACACATGGAGTTAGAACACATGGAGTTAGAACACAGGGAGTTAGAACACAGGGAGTTAGAACACATGGAGTTAGAACACAGGGAGTTAGAACTGAGGGAGTTAGAACACATGGAGTTAGAACACAGGGAGTTTAGAACTGAGGGAGTTAGAACACAGGGAGTTAGAACACAGGGAGTTAGAACACAGGGAGTTAGAACACAGGGAGTTAGAACACAGGGAGTCAGAACACATGGAGTCAGAACACATGGAGTCAGAAACACATGGAGTTAGAACACATGGAGTTTAGAACACAGGGAGTTAGAACACAGGGAGTTAGAACACAGGGAGTTAGAACACAGGGAGTTAGAACACAGGGAGTTAGAACTGAGGGAGTTAGAACACAGGGAGTTAGAACACAGGGAGTTAGAACACAGGGAGTTAGAGAACACAGGGAGTTAGAACACAGGGAGTTAGAACACAGGGAGTTATAACACATGGAGTTAGAACTGAGGGAGTTAGAACACATGGAGTTAGAACACAGGGAGTTAGAACTGAGGGAGTTAGAACACACAGGGAGTTAGAACACAGGGAGTTAGAACACAGGGAGTTAGAACTGAGGGAGTTAGAACACATGGAGTTAGAACACAGGGAGTTAGAACACAGGGAGTTAGAACACAGGGAGTTAGAACACAGGGAGTTAGAACACAGGGAGTTAGAACTGAGGGAGTTAGAACACATGGAGTTAGAACACAGGGAGTTAGAAACACAGGGAGTTAGAACACAGGGAGTTAGAACACAGGGAGTCAGAACACAGGGAGTTAGAACTGATTGAGTTAGAACACAGGGAGTTAGAACACAGGGAGTTAGAACACAGGGAGTTAGAACACAGGGGAGTTAGAACACAGGGAGTTAGAACACACATGGAGTTAGAATACAGGGAGTTAGAACACAGGGAGTTAGAACACATGGAGTTAGAATACAGGGAGTTAGAATACAGGGAGTTAGAATACAGGGAGTTAGAACACAGGGAGTTAGAACACAGGGAGTTAGAACACAGGGAGTTAGAACACAGGGAGTTAGAACTGAGGGAGTTAGAACACAGGGAGTTAGAACACAGGGAGTTAGAACACAGGGAGTTAGAATACAGGGAGTTAGAACACAGGGAGTTAGAACACAGGGAGTTAGAACACAGGGAGTTAGAACACAGGGAGTTAGAACACAGGGAGTCAGAACACATGGAGTCAGAACACATGGAGTCAGAACACATGGAGTTAGAACACATGGAGTTAGAACACAGGGAGTTAGAACACAGGGGAGTTAGAACACAGGGAGTTAGAACACAGGGAGTTAGAACACAGGGAGTTAGAACACATGGAGTTAGAACACAGGGAGTTAGAACACAGGGAGTTAGAACACATGGAGTTAGAACACAGGGAGTTAGAACTGAGGGAGTTAGAACACATGGAGTTAGAACACAGGGAGTTAGAACTGAGGGAGTTAGAACACAGGGAGTTAGAACACAGGGAGTTAGAACACATGGAGTTAGAACACAGGGAGTTAGAACACAGGGAGTTAGAACACACAGGGAGTTAGAACACATGGAGTTAGAACACATGGAGTTAGAACACAGGGAGTTAGAACACAGGGAGTTAGAACACAGGGAGTTAGAACACAGGGAGTTAGAACACAGGGAGTTAGAACACAGGGAGTTAGAACGCAGGGAGTTAGAACGCAGGGAGTTAGAACACATGGAGTTAGAACACAGGGAGTTAGAACTGAGGGAGTTAGAACACAGGGAGTTAGAACACAGGGAGTTAGAACACAGGGAGTTAGAACTGAGGGAGTTAGAACACAGGGAGTTAGAACACAGGGAGTTAGAACTGAGGGAGTTAGAACTGAGGGAGTTAGAACACAGGGAGTTAGAACACAGGGAGTTAGAACACAGGGAGTCAGAACAACATGGAGTCAGAACACATGGAGTCAGAACACATGGAGTTAGAACACATGGAGTTAGAAACACAGGGAGTTAGAACACAGGGAGCTAGAACACAGGGAGTTAGAACACAGGGAGTTAGAACTGAGGGGGGTTAGAACACATGGAGTTAGAACACAGGGAGTTAGAACTGAGGGAGTTAGAACACAGGGAGTTAGAACACAGGGAGTTAGAACACAGGGAGTTAGAACTGAGGGAGTTAGAACACATGGAGTTAGAACACAGGGAGTTAGAACACAGGGAGTTAGAACACAGGGAGTTAGAACACAGGGAGTTAGAACACAGGGAGTTAGAACTGAGTGAGTTTAGAACACAGGGAGTTAGAACACAGGGAGTTAGAACACAGGGAGTTAGAAAACACAGGGAGTTAGAACACAGGGAGTTAGAACTGAGGGAGTTAGAACACAGGGAGTTAGAACACAGGGAGTTAGAACACAGGGAGTTAGAACACAGGGAGTTAGAACACAGGGAGTTAGAACACAGGGAGTTAGAACACAGGGAGTTAGAACACAGGGAGTTAGAACTGAGGGAGTTAGAACACAGGGAGTTAGAACACAGGGAGTTAGAACACAGGGAGTTAGAACACAGGGAGTTAGAACACAGGGAGTTAGAAACTGAGGGAGTTAGAACACAGGGAGTTAGAACACAGGGAGTTAGAACACAGGGAGTTAGAACACAGGGAGTTAGAACACAGGGGGAGTTAGAACACAGGGAGTTAGAACACAGGGAGTTAGAACTGAGGGAGTTAGAACACATGGAGTTAGAACACAGGGAGTTAGAACACAGGGAGTTAGAACACAGGGAGTTAGAACACAGGGAGTTAGAACACAGGAGTTTAGAAACACAGGGAGTTAGAACACAGGAGTTAGAACACAGGGACTTAGAAAACAGGGAGTTAGAACACAGGGAGTTAGAACACAGGGAGTTAGAACACAGGGAGTTAGAACACATGGAGTTAGAACTGAGGGAGTTAGAACACATGGAGTTAGAACACAGGGAGTTAGAACTGAGGGAGTTAGAACACAGGGAGTTAGAACACAGGGAGTTAGAACACAGGGAGTTAGAACACAGGGAGTTAGAACTGAGGGAGTTAGAACACAGGGAGTTAGAACACAGGGAGTTAGAACACAGGGAGTTAGAACACATGGAGTTAGAACACAGGGAGTTAGAACACAGGGAGTTAGAACACAGGGAGTTAGAACACAGGGAGTTAGAACACAGGGAGTTAGAACTGAGTGAGTTAGAACACAGGGAGTTAGAACAATGGGAGTTAGAACACAGGGAGTTAGAACACAGGGAGTTAGAACACAGGGAGTTAGAACACAGGGAGTTAGAACACATGAGTTAGAACACAGGGAGTTAGAACACAGGGAGTTAGAACACATGGAGTTAGAACACAGGGAGTTAGAACACAGGGAGTTAGAACACATGGAGTTAGAACACAGGGAGTTAGAACACATGGAGTTAGAACACAGGGAGTTAGAACACAGGGAGTTAGAACACATGGAGTTAGAACACAGGGAGTTAGAACACATGGAGTTAGAACACAGGGAGTTAGAACTGAGGGAGTTAGAACACATGGAGTTAGAACACAGGGAGTTAGAACACAGGGAGTTAGAAACACATGGAGTTAGAACACAGGGAGTTATAACACATGGAGTTAGAACACAGGGAGTTAGAACTGAGGGAGTTAGAACACATGGAGTTAGAACACAGGGAGTTAGAACTGAGGGAGTTAGAACACAGGGAGTTAGAACACAGGGAGTTAGAACACAGGGAGTTAGAACACAGGGAGTTAGAACACAGGGAGTTAGAACACATGGAGTTAGAACACAGGGAGTCAGAACACATGGAGTTAGAACACAGGAGTTAGAACACAGGGAGTTAGAACACAGGGAGTTAGAACACAGGGAGTTAGAACACAGGGAGTTAGAACACAGGGAGTTAGAACTGAGGGAGTTAGAACACAGGGAGTTAGAACACAGGGAGTTAGAACACAGGGAGTTAGAACACAGGGAGTTAGAACACAGGGAGTTAGAACACAGGGAGTTAGAACACATGGAGTTAGAACTGAGGGAGTTAGAACACAGGGAGTTAGAACACAGGGAGTTAGAACACAGGGAGTTAGAACACAGGGAGTTAGAACACAGGGAGTTAGAACACATGGAGTTAGAACACATGGAGTTAGAACACATGGAGTTAGAACACATGGGAGTTAGAACACAGGGAGTTAGAACACAGGGAGTTAGAACACATGGAGTTAGAACACAGGGAGTTAGAACTGAGGGAGTTAGAACACATGGAGTTAGAACACAGGGAGTTAGAACTGAGGGAGTTAGAACACAGGGAGTTAGAACACAGGGAGTTAGAACACAGGGAGTTAGAACACAGGGAGTTAGAACACAGGGAGTTAGAACACATGGAGTTAGAACACATGGAGTCAGAAACACATGGAGTTAGAACACATGGAGTTAGAACACAGGGAGTTAGAACACAGGGAGTTAGAACACAGGGAGTTAGAACACAGGGAGTTAGAACACAGGGAGTTAGAACTGAGGGAGTTAGAACACAGGGAGTTAGAACACAGGGAGTTAGAACACAGGGAGTTAGAACACAGGGAGTTAGAACACAGGGAGTTAGAACACAGGAGTTATAACACATGGAGTTAGAACTGAGGGAGTTAGAACACATGGAGTTAGAACACAGGGAGTTAGAACTGAGGGAGTTAGAACACAGGGAGTTAGAACACAGGGAGTTAGAACACAGGGAGTTAGAACTGAGGGAGTTAGAACACATGGAGTTAGAACACAGGGAGTTAGAACACAGGGAGTTAGAACACAGGGAGTTAGAACACAGGGAGTTAGAACACAGGGAGTTAGAACTGAGGGAGTTAGAACACATGGAGTTAGAACACAGGGAGTTAGAACACAGGGAGTTAGAACACAGGGAGTTAGAACACAGGGAGTCAGAAACACAGGGAGTTAGAACTGATTGAGTAGAACACAGGGAGTTAGAACACAGGGAGTTAGAACACAGGGAGTTAGAACACAGGGAGTTAGAACACAGGGGAGTTAGAACACATGGAGTTAGAATACAGGGAGTTAGAACACAGGGAGTTAGAACACAGGGAGTTAGAATACAGGGAGTTAGAATACAGGGAGTTAGAATACAGGGAGTTAGAACACAGGGAGTTAGAACACAGGGAGTTAGAACACAGGGAGTTAGAACACAGGGAGTTAGAACTGAGGGAGTTAGAACACAGGGAGTTAGAACACAGGGAGTTAGAACACAGGGAGTTAGAACACAGGGAGTTAGAACACAGGGAGTTAGAACACAGGGAGTTAGAACACAGGGAGTTAGAACACAGGGAGTTAGAACACAGGGAGTTAGAACACATGGAGTTAGAACACATGGAGTTAGAACACATGGAGTTAGAACACATGGAGTTAGAACACAGGGAGTTAGAACACAGGGAGTTAGAACACATGGAGTTAGAACACAGGGAGTTAGAACACATGGAGTTAGAACACAGGGAGTTAGAACACAGGGAGTTAGAACACAGGGAGTTAGAACACAGGGAGTTAGAACACAGGGAGTTAGAACACAGGGAGTTAGAACACAGGGAGTTATAACTGAGGGAGTTAGAACACATGGAGTTAGAATACAGGGAGTTAGAACACAGGGGAGTTAGAACACAGGGAGTTAGAACTGAGGGAGTTAGAACACAAGGAGTTAGAACACAGGGAGTTAGAACACAGGGAGTTAGAACGCAGGGAGTTAGAACGCAGGGAGTTAGAACGCAGGGAGTTAGAACGCAGGGAGTTAGAACACATGGAGTTAGAACACAGGGAGTTAGAACACAGGGAGTTAGAACACAGGGAGTTAGAACACATGGAGTTAGAACACAGGGAGTTAGAACACAGGGAGTTAGAACACAGGGAGTTAGAACGCAGGGAGTTAGAACGCAGGGAGTTAGAACACAGGGAGTTAGAACACAGGGAGTTAGAACGCAGGGAGTTAGAACACAGGGAGTTAGAACACAGGGAGTTAGAACACAGGGAGTTAGAACACAGGGAGTTAGAACTGAGGGAGTTAGAACACATGGAGTTAGAACACAGGGAGTTAGAACACAGGGAGTTAGAACACAGGGAGTTAGAACTGAGGGAGTTAGAACACAGGGAGTTAGAACACAGGGAGTTAGAACACAGGGAGTTAGAACGCAGGGAGTTAGAACGCAGGGAGTTAGAACGCAGGGAGTTAGAACGCAGGGAGTTAGAACACATGGAGTTAGAACACAGGGAGTTAGAACACAGGGAGTTAGAACACAGGGAGTTAGAACACATGGAGTTAGAACGCAGGGAGTTAGAACACAGGGAGTTAGAACACAGGGAGTTAGAACGCAGGGAGTTAGAACGCAGGGAGTTAGAACACAGGGAGTTAGAACACAGGGAGTTAGAACTGAGGGAGTTAGAACACATGGAGTTAGAACACAGGGACTTAGAACACAGGGAGTTAGAACACATGGAGTTAGAACACAGGGAGTTAGAACACAGGGAGTTAGAACACAGGGAGTTAGAACTGAGGGAGTTAGAACACATGGAGTTAGAACACAGGGAGTTAGAACACAGGGAGTTAGAACACAGGGAGTTAGAACACAGGGAGTTAGAACACAGGGAGTTAGAACACAGGGAGTTAGAACACAGGGAGTTAGAACTGAGGGAGTTAGAACACAGGGAGTTAGAACACAGGGAGTTAGAACACAGGGAGTTAGAACACAGGGAGTTAGAACACAGGGAGTTAGAACTGAGGGAGTTAGAACACAGGGAGTTAGAACACAGGGAGTTAGAACACATGGAGTTAGAACACAGGGAGTTAGAACACAGGGAGTTAGAACACAGGGAGTTAGAACACATGGAGTTAGAACACAGGGAGTTAGAACTGAGGGAGTTAGAACTGAGGGAGTTAGAACACAGGGAGTTAGAACACAGGGAGTTAGAACACAGGGAGTTAGAACTGAGGGAGTTAGAACACAGGGAGTTAGAACACAGGGAGTTAGAACACAGGGAGTTAGAACACAGGAGTTAGAACACAGGGAGTTAGAACACAGGGAGTTAGAACACAGGGAGTTAGAACACAGGGAGTTAGAATACAGGGAGTTAGAACACAGGGAGTTAGAACACAGGGAGTTAGAACACAGGGAGTTAGAACACAGGGAGTTAGAACACAGGGAGTTAGAACACAGGGAGTTAGAACACAGGGAGTTAGAACACAGGGAGTTAGAACACAGGGAGTTAGAACACATGGAGTTAGAACACAGGGAGTTAGAACACAGGGAGTTAGAACACAGGGAGTTAGAACACAGGGAGTTAGAACAACAGGGAGTTAGAATACAGGGAGTTAGAAACACAGGGAGTTAGAACACATGGGAGTTAGAATACAGGGAGTTAGAACACAGGGAGTTAGAACACAGGGAGTTAGAACACAGGGAGTTAGAACACAGGGAGTTAGAACACATGGAGTTAGAACACAGGGAGTTAGAACACAGGGAGTTAGAACACAGGGAGTTAGAACACATGGAGTTAGAACACAGGGAGTTAGAACACAGGGAGTTAGAACACAGGGAGTTAGAACACAGGGAGTTAGAACACAGGGAGTTAGAACACAGGGAGTTAGAACACATGGAGTTAGAACTGAGGGAGTTAGAACACAGGGAGTTAGAACACAGGGAGTTAGAACACAGGGATTTAGAACACAGGGAGTTAGAACACAGGGAGTTAGAATACAGGGAGTTAGAACACACACAGGGAGTTAGAACACAGGGAGTTAGAACACAGGGAGTTTAGAATACAGGGAGTTAGAACACAGGGAGTTAGAACACAGGGAGTTAGAACACAGGGAGTTAGAACACAGGGAGTTAGAACACAGGGAGTTAGAACACAGGGAGTTAGAACACAGGGAGTTAGAACACATGGAGTTAGAACACAGGGAGTTAGAACACAGGGAGTTAGAACACAGGGAGTTAGAACACATGGAGTTAGAACACAGGGAGTTAGAACACAGGGAGTTAGAACACAGGGAGTTAGAACACAGGGAGTTAGAACACAGGGAGTTAGAACACAGGGAGTTAGAACACAGGGAGTTAGAACACAGGGAGTTAGAACACAGGGAGTTAGAACTGAGGGAATTAGATCACATGGTCATGGAAAGTGTACAAAAAATGATGACCTCCACTCTTAGATACACTACATTATTAAAAGTATGTGGACACCTGCTCGTTGAACATCTCATTCCAAAATCATGGGCATTAATATGGAGTTGGTCCCCCCTTTTAAAGCTATAACATCCTCCACTCTTCTGGGAAGGCTTTCCACTAGATGTTGGAACATGGACAGGGACTTGCTTCCATTCAGCCACAAGAGCATTAGTGAGGTCGGGCACTGATGTTGGGCGATTATGCCTGGCTCGCAGTCGGGTGTTTCAATTAATCCCAAAGGTGTTCGAAGGTTGAGGTCAGGGCTCTGTGCAGGCCAGTCAAGTTCTTCCACACCGATCTCGACAAACCATTTCTGTATGGACCTTGCTTTGTGCACGGGGGCATTGTCATGCTGAAACAGGAAAGGGCCTTCCCCAAACTGTTGCCACAAAGTTGGAAGCACAGAATCGTCTAGAATGTCATTGTATGCTGTAGCGTTAAGATTTCCCTTTACTGAAACTAAGGGGCCTAGACCGAACCATGAAAAACAGCCCCAGACCATTATTCCTCCTCCACCAAACTTTACAGTTGGCACTATGCATTGGGGGCAGGTAGCGTTCTCCTGGCATCTGCCAAACCCAGATTCGTCTGTCGGACTGCCAGATGGTGAAGCGTGATTCATCACTCCAGAGAACACGTTTCCACTGCTCCAGAGTCCAGTGGCTGCGAGCTTTACACCCCTCCAGCCGACGCTTGGCATTGTGCATCGTGATCTTAGGCTTGTGTGTGGCTGCTCGGCCATGGAAACCCATTTCAATAAGCTCCCGACTAACAGTTATTGTGCTGACGTTGCTTCCAGAGGCAGTTTGGAACTCGGTAGTGAGTGTTGCAACTGATGACAGACAATTTCTACGTGCTACGCGCTTCAGTGAGGTCCCGTTCAGTGCGGTCCCGTTCTGTGAGCTTGTGTGGCCTACCACTTCGCAGCTGAGCCGTTGTTGCTCCTAGACGTTTCCACTTTACAATAACAGCACTTACAGTTGATCGGGGCAGCTCTAGCAGGGCAGAAATTTGATGAACTGACTTGTTGGAAAGGTGCCATCCTATGACGGTGCCACGTTGAAAGTCACTGAGCTCTTCAGTATGGGCCATTCTACTGCCAATGTTATGGAGATTGCATGGCTGTGTGCTCGATTTTATACACCTGTCAGCAACGGGGTGTGGCTGAAATAGCCAAATCCACTAATTTGAAGGGGTGTCCATATACTTTTGTATATATAGTGTAACTAACTGAATACCGTATATAACTAACTGAATACCGTATACAACTAACTGGATACCGTATATAACTAACTGAATACTGGTATAACTTGTTTAAGGAATTTTGTTGCTTCATCTAATGAGAAAACCATGGCATTTTTATAATGGCTAACCTAGAGATGTGCAATGAAATGCTGACCTGACATATGCTGTGTTAATTTGCCCAGCCAAGTTCAGGTGAATCTGATAATTCATTGACTAATCTGTCTGTCTGTCTCTGTCTGTCTGTTTGTCTGTCTGTCTGTCTGTCTGTCTGTCTGTCTGTCTGTCTGTCTGTCTGACTGTCTGTCTGTCTGACTCTCTGACTGTCTGACTGACTACACTGAACTAAAATAGAAACGCTAAACGCAACAATTACTAAGATTTTACTGAGTTACAGTTCATAAAAGGAAATCAGTCAATTGAAATAAATTCATCAGGCCCTAATCTATGGATTTCACATGACTGGGAATACAGATATGCATCTGTTGGTCACAGATACCTTTTCAAAAAAGTAGGGGCGTGGATCAGAAAACCAGTCAGTATCTGGTGTGACCACCATTTGCCTCATGCAGCGCGACACATCTCCTTCGCATAGAGTTGATCAGGCTGTTGATTGTGGCCTGTGGAATGTTGTCCCACTCCTCTTCAATGGCTGTGCGAAGTTGCTGGATATTGGCGGGAACTGGAACACGCTGTCGTACACGTCGACCCAGAGCATCCCAAACATGCTCAATGGGTGACAGTATGCAGGCCATGGAAGAACTGGGACATTTTCAGCTTCCAGGAATTGTGTACAGGTATTTTGGTATTTTATTAGGATCCCCATTGTCAAACGACGTGTATGCGGTTAGCGAAGTCAAATGCAGGACACAGAGCGGCTGGCAACGTTCTTTACTGAACACGGTAAAATAAACGTACAAAACAACAAACCTCCAAAACAGGGAGGAAAACACAAAGACCCGTACATACGAGAAACTGCCGGAATGACAAACGAACAATCACACACAAAATAACCAAATGAGAGACAGGGGTTAATATAGGGAATACAATCCAACATAATGGGGAACAGGTGTAAACAATAAAGACCAAACAAGACAAACACCGAAACATCGATCGGCAGCAGCTAGTACTCCGGGGACGACGAACACCGAAGCCTGCCCGAGCAAGGAGGAGGGGCAGCCTCGGCTGAATCCGTGACACCCATTAGCTGTTGCAAAAGCAGCAGCTACTCTTCCTGGGGTCCACACAAAACATGAAACATGACATAATACAGAACATTAATAGACAAGAACAGCTCAAGGACAGAACTATATACATTTCTTTTAAAGGCACACGTAGCCTACATATCAATACATAAACACAAACTATCTAGGTCAAATAGGGGAGAGGCGTTGTGCCGTGAGGTGTTGCTTTCTCTGTTTTTTGAAACCAGGTTTGCTGTTTATTTGAGCAAAATGAGATGGAACGGAGTTCCATGCAATAATGGCTCTATACAATTCTGTACGCTTTCTTGAATTTGTTCTGGATTTGGGGACTGTGAAAAGACCCCTGGTGGCATGTCCGGTGGGGTAAGTGTGTGTGTCAGAGCTGTGTGTAAATTGACTATGCAAACAATTTGGGATTTTCAACACATTAATGTTTCTTATAAAAAGAAGAAGTGATGCAGTCAGTCTCTCCTCAACTCTTAGCCAAGAGAGACTGGCATGCATAGTATTTATATCAGCCCTCTGATAACAATGAAGAGCAAGACGTGCCGCTCTGTTCTGGGCCAGCTGCAGCTTAACTAGGTCTTTCCTTGCAGCACTCGACCACACGACTGGACAATAATCAAGATTAGACAAAACTAGAGCCTGCAGAACTTGCTTTTTGGAGTGTGATGTCAAAAAAGCAGAGCATCTCTTTATTACAGACAGACCTCTCCTCATCTTTACAACCATTGAATCTATGTTTTGACCATGATAGTTTACAATCTAAGGTAACGCCAAGTAATTTAGTCTCCTCAACTTGTTCAACAGCCACACCATTCATTACCAGATTCAGCTGAGGTCTAGAACTTAGGGAATGATTTGTACCAAATACAATGCTCTTAGTTTTAGAGATGTTCAGGACCAGTTTATTAGTGGCCACCCATCCCAAAACAGACTGCAACTCTTTGTTAAGGGTTTCAGTGACTTCATTAGCTGTGGTTGCAGATGCGTGTATGGTTGAATCATCAGCATACATGGACACACATGCTATGTTAAATGCCAGTGGCAGGTAAAAATAGAAAAGAGTAGAGGGCCTAGAGAGCTGCCCTGTGGTACACCACACGTTTGACATTAGAGAAGCTTCCATTAAAGAAAACTCTTTGAGTTCTATTAGATAGCTCTGAATCCACGATATGGCAGAGGTTGAAAAGCCATAACACATACGTTTTTTCAATAACAGGTTATGGTCAATAATATCAAAGGCTGCACTGAAATCTAACAGTACAGCTCCCACAATCTTCTTATTATCAATTTCTTTCAACCAATCATCAGTAATTTGTGTCAGTGCAGTACACGTTGAGTGCACATCACTATAAGCATGCTGAAAGTCTGTTGTTAATTTGTTTACAGAGAAATAGCATTGTATTTGGTCAAACACCATTTTTTCCAACAGTTTTCCTAAGAGCTGGCAGCAAGCTGATAGGTCTGCTGTTAGAACCAGTAAAGGATGCTTTACCACTCTTGGGTAGCGGAATGACTTTGGCTTCCCTCCAGGCTTGTGGGCAAAGACTTTCCTCGAGTCTCAGATTAAAGATATGACAGATAGGAGTGGCTATAGAGTCAGCTACCGTCCTCAGTAGCTTTCCATCTAAGTTGTCAATGCCAGGAGGTTGGTCATTATTGACCGATAACAATCATTTTTCCACCTCTCCCACACTAACTTTACAAAATTCAAACTTGCAATGCTTTTCTTTCATTATTTGTCTTCGCAACATGGGGCCGTGCATTATCATTCTGAAACAATGAGGTGATGGCGGCAGATCAATGTCACGACAATGGGCCTCAGGATCTCGTCACGGTATATCTGTGCATTCAAATTTCCATCGATAAAATGCAATTGTGTTCGTTGTCCATAGCTTATGCCTGCCCATACCATAACCACACTGCCACCATGGGGCACTCTGTTCACAACTGCGTAGTAACCGACTTCAGATGTGGAGGTCCTGGGCTGGCGTGGTTACACGTGGTCTGCGGTTGTGAGGCTGGTTGGACGTGGTTGGACGTTCAGGTGGCAATCAGCAGAGTCGCTTCAACCTATTCCTTCCTGTCTGTGACATCACACCCCAACCTCTGAGCAGCCAATGGGAACTCTACGTCTCAACCTTGTTTACATCTCATCCGCTGTGGCAACCCTTCTATCCCCTTGGCTGGTAAACAACCACTTAACCAACTGAACCCCTTTCACCGTAATCACGTCTCAGCTCACAGCTGAGCTCTGTCTGTCTGTCTGTCTGAGCTCTGTCTGTCCGTCTGTCTGTCTGCCTGCCTGTCTGCCTGTCTGAGCTCTGTGTGTCTGTCTGTCTGATCCTAACTAAGCACATTCTATGTTGCTGTTCAGACCTGTTGCATACAGATGTAGGATTTTAATTTGAGCCAGTTTGCTACAGCAGGAAACTCATTCTGCAGCAACAGGAAATGTGAATTATTATGTGCATTATAATTTATGGACATTTTTTTGTAGGGGTTGATACATTTTTCATTAGGACAAATCAAGTCTGGCATTTTAAAGTGTAAATTACAAACTTTAGAAGCCTTTTTAAACCTTGAATACGCTACAAGTTAGCATTTCCTACTATACAACAAAAGAGTGATCAAATTAAGATCCTCCATCTGTATTATAGACGTGCACACACTTTAACACAGTGCTATCTGAGCCAAATGCATTATAATGAAATTGTATTTGATAACAAATACAAAAGGTGAAATCAACTACAAATACAAAGTATGAAAATGTATGCACTCACTAACTGTAAGTCGCTCTGGATACGAGCGTCTGCTAAATGACTAAAATGTAAAAATGTACATGTGAAACACAGAGGTCCATGAATGAAGTCTGCTGGTCAGTAAAATATCAAGAAATATGACAGCATAAGGAAAACAATCAAATAATATGAGACTACCATTGGTCTCCTCTAGCTCAGTTTACTTTATAGTGTACTCAGTCTGTATTCTTTGACAGTAACGTAAAGCTTGAAGTTACTCTGAGAGGCCTGGGATCCATGTACTAACACCAGGTCTACTCTGCTAACACCAGGTCTACTCTGCTAACACCAGGTCTACTCTGCTAACACCAGGTCTACTCTGCTAACACCAGGTCTAACTCTGCTAACACCAGGTCTGCTCTGCTAACACCAGGTCTAATCTGCTAACACCAGGTCTACTCTGCTAACACCAGGTCTACTCTGCTAACACCAGGTCTGCTCTGCTAACACCAGGTCTGCTCTGCTAACAAGGTCTAAACCAGGTCTGCTCTGCTAACACCAGGTCTGCTCTGCTAACACCAGGTCGGCTCTGCTAACACCAGGTCGGCTCTGCTAACACCAGGTCTGCTCTGCTAACACCAGGTCTACTCTGCTAACACCAGGTCTGCTCTGCTAACACCAGGTCTGCTCTGCTAACACCAGGTCTGCTCTGCTAACACCAGGTCAGGTCTGCTCTGCTAACACCAGGTCTCACCAGGTCTGCTCTGCTCTGCTAACACCAGGTCTCTGCTCTGCTAACACCAGGTCTACTCTGCTAACACCAGGTCTACTCTGCTAACACCAGGTCTACTCTGCTAACACCAGGTCTACTCTGCTAACACCAGGTCGGCTCTCTAACACACAGGTCTCCTCTGCTAACACCAGGTCTAACACCAGGTCTGCTCTGCTAACACCAGGTCTACTCTGCTAACACCAGGTCTACTCTGCTAACACCAGGTCCAGGTCTGCTCTGCTAACACCAGGTCTACTCTGCTACACCAGGTCTCTGCTAACACCAGGTCTACTCTGCTAACACCAGGTCTACTCTGCTAACACCAGGTCTAACACCAGGTCTACTCTGCTAACACCAGGTCTACTCTGCTAACACCAGGTCTAACACCAGGTCTGCTCTGCTAACACCAGGTCTACTAACACCAGGTCTAACACCAGGTCTACTCTGCTAACACCAGGTCTACTCTGCTAACACCAGGTCTCCTCTGCTAACACCAGGTCTACTCTGCTAACACCAGGTCTCCTCTGCTAACACACCAGGTCTACTCTGCTAACACCAGGTCTACTCTGCTAACACCAGGTCTCCTCTGCTAACACCAGGTAACTACTCTGCTAACACCAGGTCTCCTCTGCTAACACCAGGTCTACTCTGCTAACACCAGGTCTACTCTGCTAACACCAGGTCTAACACCAGGTCTACTCTGCTAACACCAGGTCTACTCTGCTAACACCAGGTCTACTCTGCTAACACCAGGTCTACTCTGCTAACACCAGGTCTACTCTGCTAACACCAGGTCGGCTCTGCTAACACCAGGTCTACTCTGCTAACACCAGGTACTCTAACACCAGGTCTACTCTGCTAACACCAGGTCTACTCTGCTAACACCTAGGTCTAACACCAGGTCTACTCTGCTAACACCAGGTCTAACACCAGGTCTCCTCTGCTAACACCAGGTCTACTCTGCTAACACCAGGTCTACTCTGCTAACACCAGGTCTGCTCTGCTAACACCAGGTCTACTCTGCTAACACCAGGTCTACTCTGCTAACACCAGGTCTACTCTGCTAACACCAGGTCTACTCTGCTAACACCAGGTCTACTCCTCTGCTAACACCAGGTCTACTCTGCTAACACCAGGTAACTGCTCTCTGCTAACACCAGGTCTGCTCTGCTAACACCAGGTCTACGTCTACTCTGCTAACACCAGGTCGGCTCTGCTAACACCAGGTCTACTCTGCTAACACCAGGTCTACTCTGCTAACACCAGGTCTACTCTGCTAACACCAGGTCTACTCTGCTAACACCAGGTCTAACACCAGGTCTACTCTGCTAACACCAGGTCTACTCTGCTAACACCAGGTCTAACACCAGGTCTACTCTGCTAACACCAGGTCTACTCTGCTAACACCAGGTCTACTCTGCTAACACCAGGTCTACTCTGCTAACACCAGGTCTACTCTGCTAACACCAGGTCTACTCTGCTAACACCAGGTCTACTCTGCTAACACCAGGTCCAGGTCTACTCTGCTAAACACCAGGTCTGCTCTACTAACACCAGGTCTACTCTGCTAACACCAGGTCTACTCTGCTAACACCAGGTCTACTCTGCTAACACCAGGTCCAGGTCTGCTCTGCTAACACCAGGTCTACTCTGCTAACACCAGGTCTCTACTCTGCTCTGCTAACACCAGGTCTAACACCAGGTCTACTCTGCTAACACCAGGTCTACTCTGCTAACACCAGGTCTACTCTGCTAACACCAGGTCCAGGTCCAGGTCTGCTCTGCTAACACCAGGTCTACTCTGCTAACACCAGGTCTACTCTGCTAACACCAGGTCTACTCTGCTAACACCAGGTCTACTCTGCTAACACCAGGTCTACTCTGCTAACACCAGGTCTACTCTGCTAACACCAGGGCTAACACCAGGTCTACTCTGCTAACACCAGGTCTAACACCAGGTCTACTCTGCTAACACCAGGTCTAACACCAGGTCTACTCTGCTAACACCAGGTCTAAACACCAGGTCTACTCTGCTAACACCAGGTCTAACACCAGGTCTACTCTGCTAACACCAGGTCTAACACCAGGTCTAACTCAGGTGCTAACACCAGGTCTACTCTGCTAACACCAGGTCTACTCTGCTTACACCAGGGCTAACACCAGGTCTACTCTGCTAACACCAGGTCTACTCTGCTAACACCAGGTCTACTCTGCTAACACCAGGTCTACTCTACTCTGCTAACACCAGGTCGGCTCTGCTAACAACCAGGTCTACTCTGCTAACTAACACCAGGTCTACTCTGCTAACACCAGGTCTACTCTGCTAACACCAGGTCTACTCTGCTAACACCAGGTCTACTCTGCTAACAGGTCAGGTCTACTCTGCTAACACCAGGTCTGCTCTGCTAACAACCAGGTCTACTCTGCTAACACCAGGTCTACTCTGCTAACACCAGGTCTGCTCTGCTAACACCAGGTCTAACACCAGGTCTCTGCTAACACCAGGTCTACTCTGCTAACACCAGGTCTCTGCTCTGCTAACACCAGGTCTGCTCTGCTAACACCAGGTCTGCTCTGCTAACACCAGGTCTGCTCTGCTAACACCAGGTCTGCTCTGCTAACACCAGGTCTGCTCTGCTAACACCAGGTCTGCTCTGCTAACACCAGGTCTCCTCTGCTAACACCAGGTCTACTCTGCTAACACCAGGTCTAACACCAGGTCTACTCTGCTAACACCAGGTCTGCTCTGCTAACACCAGATCTACTCTGCTAACACCAGGTCTGCTCTGCTAACACCAGGTCTACTCTGCTAACACCAGGTCTAACACCAGGTCTACTCTGCTAACACCAGGTCTGCTCTGCTACCACCAGGTCACCAGGTCTACTCTGCTAACACCAGGTCTGCTCTGCTAACACCAGGTCTACTCTGCTAACACCAGGTCTACTCTGCTAACACCAGGTCTACTCTGCTAACACCAGGTCTACTCTGCTAACACCAGGTCTACTCTGCTAACACCAGGTCTGCTCTGCTAACACCAGGTCGGCTCTCGCTCAGTACTAACACCCAGTGTTAATTTCATCAACAAAAATAGTGACTGCTAATATTAATCAAACACCTATTTTTCAGTGGCAATTTATTAGATTAGCTTGAGGTTTAGTGACTCCACTACATCTCTCTCTCTCTCTGTCTGTCTCTCTCTGTCTCTCTCTCTCTCGCTCTTTCTCTTTCTCTGTCTCTCTCTCTCTCTCTCTCTCTCTCTCTCTCTCTCTCTGGTTTAAAATCACTAATTGCGTTGTATGCTCTATAACTTGTTAGTTCATATGCCTTGACACCGTGATATATAGGCCTAAGGCCGAGACAATAAGAAGACACAGTGGCAGAATAAATTCAACCACACCTTTATTTTATCACAAAACCGGATGGCAACTTCTGTCCGTTGAAGTCCACAAAGCATATTGCATGGAACAGACATGACCTAAAGCATGGTCAAGCAAGTGAATGTTTCCAACATTTTCACACCACTGAACAACTATTGATTTAGAACCACGGAGCCGCAAGTCGCAAAGAAAACAGGAGCTGCCTCCACTATTCCAGCACCATTTCAACTTCAACATTTCATCATCAAATCACCTCTGCTTAGTCTAATACAGTGACAACTAAAAGATACCAAAAACTGTTTAGTCCAATCGCCGTAAGCTAAATATGATGTGGCTGTCCATGGCTCTGATTTCTGTGTGTGCGTGCGCGTGTTTGCAAGTACAAAAACATGTTGACTCCAACGCCAATGCCATCCTCCTCTCTTTCATGTTGATGAAACGGTCTATCACTCTGTCATACAGTACACGCATTTATTTTTTATTGTCCTAGGCTAACTGGCTAAAATGTTTGCTTACTAGCCTAACTTCCATTCATGGGCAACGTTAGCTAGTTAACATTAACATAACTTCTACATCTAGCTACATATTGAACTTCCATCCTCTCAGGTCAGGGGCACAACAATGTATGAATTAATGGTTGGATCAGAATCCCTTGCCTTCAATGCTACGGCCCGCAACAATGTCACACTCGTTTGGACCAGACAGCATCAGATAGATGGCGTAGAGACAGAGAGACTAAATATACAGTGAGGGAAAAAAGTATTAGATCCCCTGCTGATTTTGTACGTTTGCCCACTGACAAAGAAATGATCAGTCTATAATTTTAATGGTAGGTTTATTTGAACAGTGAGAGACAGAATAACAACAAAAAAATCCAGAAAAACGCATGTCAAAAATGTTATAAATTGATTTGCATTTTAATGAGGGAAATAAGTATTTGACCCCCTCTCAATCAGAAAGATTTCTGGCTCCCAGGTGTCTATTATACAGGTAACGAGCTGAGATTAGGAGCACGCTCTTAAAGGGAGTGCTCCTAATCTCAGCTTGTTACTGTCACGATTCTCTAAAGCAGAACCCAGAAGCAGACCAGGACAAGGTGAGTAGAACGAAGGTGAGTATTTATTTACAGATTCAAATGTGGAAGCAGGATAATCCAGGAGACGGAGCGGGCAGCGGAGGTGAGTTGGTGGGAGTGAATAGGCAGATCCGATGATGTCACAGAAGCCACCGACGACCAGGCAAGGGGTGGGGTGAATGTTCCGGGAGAATGACTGTAGACAGAGTAAACGGAGGTGAGTACACGGCAAGCAAAAAGTACAAAACAACAAAACTAACTCTAGTAAACTTGAGGCTGATACACTGACACAACATACTGTTCATGGCTAACGATCCGGCAGGGAGTGGATGTCAGGTCAGAGGTTATGAAGTGGAGAGGTGATGATCAGGACCAGGTGTGCAGATAGCTGATGAGATGCAGGTGCGGGTAATAGAGAGATCTCCCGCCAAGCTTCGTCGCCTGGCAACCAGACAGGGTGCGTTCAGGAACCTCAGGAAACAGGCAACACAGGCAGAAACAGGCTCAGGAAGCGGGATTCATGACAGTTACCTGTATAAAAGACACCTGTCCACAGAAGCAATCAATCAATCAGATTCCAAACTCTCCACCATGGCCAAAACCAAGAGCTCTCCAATGATGTCAGGGACAAGATTGTAGACCTACAAAAGGCTGGAATGGGCTACAAGACCATCGCCAAAAAGCTTGGTGAAAAGGTGACAACAGTTGGTGCGATTATTCGCAAATGAAAGAAACGCAAAAGAACTGTCAATCTCCCTCGGCCTGGGGCTCCATGCAAGATCTCACCTCGTGGAGTTGCAATGATCATGAGAACGGTGAGGAATCAGCCCAGAACTACACGGGAGGATCTTGTCAATGATCTCAAGGCAGCTGGGACCATAGTCACCAAGAAAACAATTGGTAACACACTACGCGCCGTGAAGGACTGAAATCCTGCAGCGCCCGCAAGGTCCCCCTGCTCAAGAAAGCACATATACAGGGCCGTCTGAAGTTTGCCAATGAACACCTGAATGATTCAGAGGAGAACAGGGTGAAAGTGTTGTGGTCAGATGAGACCAAAATCGAGCTCTTTGGCATCAACTCAACTCGCCGTGTTTGGAGGAGGAGGAATGCTGCCTATGACCCCAAGAACACCATCCCCACCGTCAAACATGGAGGTGGAAACATTATGCTTTGGGGGTGTTTTTCTGCTAAGGGAACAGGACAACTTCACTGCATCAAAGGGACGATGGACAAGGGCCATGTACCGTCAAATCTTGGGTGAGAACCTCCTTCCCTCAGCCAGGGCATTGAAAATGGGTCGTGGATGGGTATTCCAGCATGACAATGACCCAAAACACACGGCCAAGGCAACAAAGGAGTGGCTCAAGAAGAAGCACATTAAGGTCCTGGAGTGGCCTAGCCAGTCTCCCTCCAGACCTTAATCCCATAGAAAATCTGTGGAGGGAGCTGAAGGTTCGAGTTGCCAAACGTCAGCCTCAAAACCTTAATGACTTGGAGAAGATCTGCAAAGAGGAGTGGGACAAAATCCCTCCTGAGATGTGTGCAAACCTGGTGGCCAACTACAAGAAACGTCTGACTTCTGTGATTGCCATCAAGGGTTTTGCCACCAAGTACTAAGTCATGTTTTGCAGAGGGGTCAAATATTTTTTTCCCTTATTAAAATGCAAATCAATTTATAACATTTTGACATGCGTTTTTCTGGATTTTGTTGTTGTTATTCTGTCTCTCACTGTTCAAATAAACCTACCATTAAAATTATAGACTGATCATGTCTTTGTCAGTGGGCAAACGTACAAAATCAGCAGGGGATCAAATACTTTTTTCCCTCACTGTATCCACATAATTTTCCTTCCTCATGATGCCATTTATTTTGTGAAGTGCACCAGTGCCTCCTGCAGCAAAGCACCCCCACAGCATGATGCTGCCACCCCTGTGCTTCACGGTTGGGATGGTGTTCTTCGGCTTGCAAGTTATCCCCTTTTTCCTCCAAACATAACGATGGTCATTATGGCCAACCTATTTTTGTTTCATCAGACCAGAGGACATTTCTCCAAAAAGTACGATCTTTGTCCCCATGTGCAGTTGCAAACCGTAGTCTGGCTTTTTTATGGCGGTTTTGGAGCAGTGGCTTCTTCCTTGCTGAGCGGCCTTTCAAGCTATGTCGATATAGGACTCGTTTTACTGTGGATATAGATACTTTTGAACCTGTTTCCTCCAGCATCTTCACAAGGTCCTTTGCTGGATTGATTTGCACTTTTCGCACCAAAGTACGTTCATCTCTAGGAGACAGAACGCATCTCCTTCCTGAGCGGTATGACGGCTGCGTGGTCCCATGGTGTTTATACTTGCATACTATTGTTTGTACAGATGAACGTGGTACCTTCAGGCGTTTGGAAATTGCTCCCAAGGATGAACCAGACTTGTGGAGGTCTACAATTTTTTTTCTGAGGTCTTGGCTGATTTCTTTTGATTTTCCCATGATGTCAAGCAAAGAGGCACTGAGTTTGAAGGTAGGCCTTGAAATATATCCACAGGTACACCTCCAATTGACTCAAATGATGTCAATTAGCCTATCAGAAGGCTAATTACATAATTTCTCTGGAATTTTCCAAGCTGTTTAAAGGCACAGTCAACTTAGTGTATGTAAACTTCTGACCCACTGGAATTGTGGTACAGTGAATTATAAGTGAAATAATCTGTCTGTAAACAATTGTTGGAAAAATTACTTGTGTCATGCACAAAGTAGATGTCCTAACCGACTTGTCAAAACTATAGTTTGTTAACAAGAAATTTGTGGAGTGGTTGAAAAAATGAGAGACTCATGGGCGGCGCACAATTGGTCCAGGGTAGGGGAGGGAATGGCCGGCAGGGATGTAGCTCAGTTGATAGAGCATGGCATTTGCAATGCCAGGGTTGTGGGTTCGATTCCCACGGGGGGCCAGTATAAAACAAAAACAAAAAATATGTATACACTAACTGTAAGTCGCTCTGGATAAGAGCGTCTGCTAAATGACTAAAATGTAAATGTTATATTTCAGTCTTCTATGATGTATATAAAGTGTAATATTGGGATGCAAACTCAAAATGTAATAGATTTCAACTTTTCAACTATATATCTGACATGGTACAGGTGTCTTCTTTTTTGTAAGCCCATAACCATGTGTGTGAGGTGTATACTTTTGTTTCAAAGTAGATTTGTTTAAGAGGATCAAGAAACACTATGTGTGACCCTGTTTTATCCCACTGCAGTAAAATGATGTATTAAATATAGCCTTGCTCGGACCTTGCGCGACCGCGAAACTGGCTACACCACTGCCCTGGCATTCAGAAAAACCCGTTTTTATCTGTCTAGAACGATGATCACCAACCAGTCGATCGCAATCGACCGGTCGGTCTCCAAGGCATTCTAGTCGATCACCAAACATTTCTCCAAAAAAAACAAAACGATAAAGCCTTGGGTTCCTATTTTGGCAAAGTGTTCCCATTTTGAACAATTTCATGTGTCTGAAGGTAGAACTCAGCCTACCAGAGAGCAAGTCAAGTGCATGTTTCATACCGCTGGCCAGTGTTCGGATAAACTTGCGTTGTTATTATTAGCGGATTGTGTCTTTTTTTAATTTCGAGGAATATTTCACTTTCTCTGGTCATAGGAGTAACAACATGAATTGGTGCATGAGTCAGAAATAATGCAGTGCGACTTGAGTTTCACCACCAGCTGGAAGACTGCAATGTGATCATATACCTACATTTAAAAAAAATATAATTTCAGAATGTTCTGAGAATAAAAATATTGGCTGGGCAATTCAAGCATAGCCAATATGCAGTGATCATGTATTGGGCCTATAGCCTGCTGCACAAACCTATTTGCTACAGAACAGTTTTTAATTGGTGAATGTTGCACAGGCTTCGTATGTTTTTAAGTCATGTTTTTTATATTTTTTTATTTGAGCGGTAGATCTCGGCTTGCATTTTGACTCAGAAAGGGACCTTGACACAGAAATGGTTTGTGACCGCTGGTCTAGAACTACAAAAGCTGTAAAAACCTACCTCTGGCTGACTTAAATTGAACGTCTCGGCTATTTTCCCGTAGAGTTCTTTGACATTAGTAAATCCCTCGATCCTTCCCGTGGGGCTGCCGTGAGCTAGCTGAGTGTGGAACACTAGTTTGGGCCGCAAGTTGGCAGGTGGCGGTGGGAGCCCCGCTCCGTTCACAGTCGACTTCACGGAGCTGCCACCTGCCTGTCCACCGACCTCCTCATTCTCCACCAGGTTCGAGCTGCTCTCTCTCGACTTGTTCTTCTTTCTCCTCAGTCCTAAAGGCATTGTGTGGTGTCGTCAATAAATCCGTTGGTCGGTTGATAAATCCGTTGGTCTGTCTGTCCGGCTAGAACACCGGAGTGGCAACCGCTTCCACAAGTCCTCCTTCCTTCCGTCTTTACCTCGACTAAGCTCGCCTCTCTCCACAGACTCTCCTTTTTCCAGGTTCGACTTTGTTCTCCGACAGTGAGTGACTCGTCAACCTAAACCCTGACTTGCTAATTAAACAGTAGGTCATATTCAACAGGTTGGTGGAGAACGTGTCTTCCTCGTTCCACTGTCTAGCCCACTATATCAAATACACAGGCTGCTGGCTGGTCCGCGGTGAACAATAGCGACTCCGTTTCAATATGCTGTGCGGGGAAAGGAGGCTAGGTGGGGGCAGGAGTCCTGGCGGTGGGTACCCTGTAGACATGCTCCATACAGGAGAGGCCATACACCTGTCCGTCCTGTTGCCTCGGGTGACCGCATAAGTCTTCTTTACTCAAAACAACACACATTTATTGTTACTCAGTGCTTACAACTGTTATCACTGCTGCGTACACTTTAATTGTTGAATTTATTGATTTTACCTTCCCTCACCCTAGAATGATCTATTGTTTTATCTCCATTGTGAGTTTATTAGCAAATCCTTAAAATGATGCATGTAAATTAATTACTCTGAAACCTACATATTATACTGTACCTGCCTGTCTATGTAACTATCATGTAAATACATACGTTTTTGTTCATTCCTCTATGAGCCAAGTCGACTAATTGCCTAATTCAAGTTTAGGCCCTACATTTTACCTAATTTGCTCCATGCTGGCATTTATCCACCTCAAAACAGAAACGATGAGCCCAGTAAAAACCAAACAAATATAGGATCCATTCAACTGTCCATACCTACCCAACTGTCCATACCTACCCAACTATATAGGGAATAGGGTGTACTATATAGGGGATAGGGTGTACTATATAGGGAATAGGGTGTACTATATAGGGAATAGGGTGTACTATATAGGGAATAGGGTGTACTATATAGGGAATAGGGTGTACTATATAGGGAATAGGGTGCACTATATAGGGAATAGGGTGCACTATATAGGGAATAGGGTGCACTATATAGGGAATAGGGTGCACTATATAGGGAATAGGGTGCACTATATAGGGAATAGGGTGTACTATATAGGGAATAGGGTGCAATTTCAGATGCACGTCAGTTAAAAGCCCACCACACTCAGCTCCTATAAATGTGGTTGTTGCTGAGTGATGTGGTGTCCCCTGGGCCAACGTTGAAAGGTCATGTCTGTGTTAGTTACACTGTTTATGTGTTATTAACAGCCAGCCAGTCGTTGGTTACTGCAGCTGTGGACACACACACACACACACACACACAGGCTATATTACCTATCTGTACTGGGCCGCATTGACATTCTATTCTACTTCAGTGTAGTTACAGAACCTCAAGATACATATCATCAGAGTTGTGTGTTGAAATGATTGGGTCTCTTTCCCACGGTGTAAACGAGATATCCAAATGTTTTATTTGTTTAGATGTCTAGTACGTATGCCCTTAAGAGTTACAAATGTTTATTATGAAAATATGTACAGTACTTTGTTTCAACTTTATAGCTGTCTTAATGGCTCAGGACATTTTATGTGAATCTTCTCCAGAACAATGAGGCCAGTATAAATCAAGTAATTTGCTTCATGAACGTGGCCTCAGATCTCCTTGTGTTGTGTTACATTATCCAGTATATAATCAATGTTACATTCCGTGGCACACACGATGGCTTTCCCAAATGGCACCCTATTCCCTATATAGTGCACTACTTTTGACCAGAGCCCCTTTGGGCCTCTATTCCCCTGGTCTAAAGTAGTGCACTATGAAGGCAATAGGGTACCATTTGGGACACGCACCATATTACATTTACATTTCAGTCATTCAGCAGACGCTAAAGGAGCAATTCGGGTTAAGTGCCTTGCTCAAGGGCACATCGACAGATTTTTCACCTAGTCAGCTCGGGGATTAGAACCAGCAACCTTTACGGTTACTGGCACAACGCTCTTCACCACTAAGCTACCTGCCGCACCATATCAAATTAAACATAAGAGAAAGGAACATGAGGTGAATGTGGGAAGGACCCAAATAATCAAATGTTTACTGTCAAATATCAACACATTTACTTGCACGTATATCAACTTTGCAGCATGCATGGTATTTAGACAAAAAAACAAATAGATAAAAAGTATAAATTGCACATTCTTTAGAAAGGGGCTCTATCTGTGAACAGTCATCATTGTTCTTATGTGTGAGGAGAGTGGAGAGCTGGCATGCTGATGTCACCCCTTTCTTTCTGTCGTACAGGTGTCTGTCTCTCTCTCTGTCTGTCTCTCTCTCTCTGTGTGTGTGTCTCTGTCTCTCTCTCTGTCTGTCTCTCTCCGTGTGTCTCTGTCTCTCTGTGTGTCTCTGTCTCTCTCTGTGTGTCTCTGTCTCTCTCTCTCTGTGTGTCTCTGTCTCTCTCTGTGTGTGTCTCTGTCTCTCTGTCTGTCTCTCTCTCTCTCTGTGTCTCTGTCTCTCTGTGTGTCTCTGTCTCTGTCTGTCTGTGTGTCTCTGTCTCTCTGTGTGTGTGTCTCCATCTCTGTGTGTCTCTGTCTCTCTGTGTGTCTCTCTCTCTGTGTGTCTCTCTCTCTGTGTGTCTCTGTCTCTCTGTGTGTCTCTCTCTCTGTGTGTCTCTGTCTCTCTGTGTGTCTCTGTCTCTGTCTGTCTGTGTGTCTCTGTCTCTCTGTGTGTGTGTCTCCATCTCTGTGTCTCTCTGTCTCTCTGTGTGTCTCCATCTCTGTGTCTCTCTGTCTCTCTGTGTGTCTCCATCTCTGTGTGTCTCCATCTCTGTGTGTCTCTGTCTCTCGGTGTGTCTCTGTGTGTCTCCATCTCTGTGTGTCTGTCTTTCTGTGTGTCTCCATCTCTGTGTGTCTCTGTGTCTCTGTTCTTCTAGGATGCAGGTAAATGCCTCTTCAGGACATCCTTGGCGTTGGCGGGGAGACTCTCAGGAAAGTTCACGTCAAACTCCACCACCAGGTCCCCTCTCTGCTCGGGGTTCTTAGGTAAGGGAAGCCCCTGTCCAGCTACAGTCTGTCTCATGCCTGGCTTTATCACGTCAGTGATCTTCATGTTGCACGTCTTCCCGTCTATCGTAGACACCGTCACAGAGCAACCACACAACGACTGGAAGAGGTAAAGGAGAGAGTACATAGTCAATGACATGTTGGCAGAGTGGACAACACACAGACAGAGACTCAGACACACTGACATGTTGGCAGAGTGGACAACACACAGACAGAGACTCAGACACACTGACATGTTGGCAGAGTGGACAACACACAGACAGAGACTCAGACACAATGACATGTTGGCAGAGTGGACAACACACAGACAGAGACTCAGACACACTGACATGTTGGCAGAGTGGACAACACACAGACAGAGACTCAGACACACTGACATGTTGGCAGAGTGGACAACACACAGACAGAGACTCAGACACACTGACATGTTGGCAGAGTGGACAACACACAGACAGAGACTCAGACACACGTGCACATACAGTTAGGGGAGGGGTGGTGGGGTTAGAAAGTAATAAAGGAAAGTGTATATTTTTTTTTAAGGAAAAGTATATATGTACAGTGGGGCAAAAAAGTATTTAGTCAGCCACCAATTGT
Organism: Coregonus suidteri; assembly: GCA_036851935.1. NCBI lineage: Eukaryota > Metazoa > Chordata > Actinopteri > Salmoniformes > Salmonidae > Coregonus > Coregonus suidteri. The sequence continues at coordinate 52,238,784 of CM072233.1, forward strand.
GCAAGTTCTCCCACTTAAAAAGATGAGAGAGGCCTGTAATTTTCATCATAGGTACACGTCAACTATGAAAGACAAAATGAGAAAAAAAAATCCAGAAAATCACATTATAGGATTTTTAATGAATTTATTTGCAAATTATGGTGGAAAATAAGTATTTGGTCAATAACAAAAGTTTCTCAATACTTTGTTATATACCCTTTGTTGGCAATGACACAGGTCAAACGTTTTCTGTAAGTCTTCACAAGGTTTTCACACACTGTTGCTGGTATTTTGGCCCATTCCTCCACGCAGATCTCCTCTAGAGCAGTGATGTTTTGGGGCTGTCGCTGGGCAACACGGACTTTCAACTCCTTCCAAAGATTTTCTATGGGGTTGAGATCTGGAGACTGGCTAGGCCACTCCAGGACCTTGAAATGCTTCTTACGAAGCCACTCCTTCGTTGCCCGGGCGGTGTGTTTGGGATCATTGTCATGCTGAAAGACCCAGCCACGTTTCATCTTCAATGCCCTTGCTGATGGAAGGAGGTTTTCACTCAAAATCTCACGATACATGGCCCCATTCATTCTTTCCTTTACACGGATCAGTCGTCCTGGTCCCTTTGCAGAAAAACAGCCCCAAAGCATGATGTTTCCACCCCCATGCTTCACAGTAGGTATGGTGTTCTCTCAGCATTCTTTGTCCTCCAAACACGACGAGTTGAGTTTTTACCAAAAAGTTATATTTTGGTTTCATCTGACCATATGACATTCTCCCAATCCTCTTCTGGATCATCAAAATGCACTCTAGCAAACTTCAGACGGGCCTGGATATGTACTGGCTTAAGCAGGGGGACACGTCTTGCACTGCAGGATTTGAGTCCCTGGCGGCGTAGTGTGTTACTGATGGTAGGCTTTGTTACTTTGTTCCCAGCTCTCTGCAGGTCATTCACTAGGTCCCCCCGTGTGGTTCTGGGATTTTTGCTCACCGTTCTTGTGATCAATTTGACCCCACGGGGTGAGATCTTGCGTGGAGCCCCAGATCGAGGGAGATTATCAGTGGTCTTGTATGTCTTCCATTTCCTAATAATTGCTCCCACAGTTGATTTCTTCAAACCAAGCTGCTTACCTATTGCAGATTCAGTCTTCCCAGCCTGGTGCAGGTCTACAATTTTGTTTCTGGTGTCCTTTGACAGCTCTTTGGTCTTGGCCATAGTGGAGTTTTGGAGTGTGACTGTTTGAGGTTGTGGACAGGTGTCTTTTATACTGATAACAAGTTCAAACAAGTGCCATTAATACAGGTAACGAGTGGAGGACAGAGGAGCCTCTTAAAGAAGAAGTTACAGGTCTGTGAGAGCCAGAAATCTTGCTTGTTTGTAGGTGACCAAATACTTATTTTCCACCATAATTTGCAAATAAATTCATAAAAAATCCTACAAAGTGATTTTCTGGATTTTTTTTCCTCAATTTGTCTGTCATAGTTGATGTGTACCTATGATGAAAATTACAGGCCTCTCTCATCTTTTTAAGTGGGATAACTTGCACAATTGGTGGCTGACTAAATACTTTTTTTCCCCACTGTATGTATGTATTTATACAGTGGGGAGAACAAGTATTTGATACACTGCCAATTTTGCAGGTTTTCCTATTCTCCTATAAAATGCAAATTAATTACTTAGAAATCATACAATGTGATTTTCTGGATTTTTGTCTCTTTGTTTCCGTCTCTCACAGTTGAAGTGTACCTATGATAAAAATTACAGACCTCTACATGCTTTGTAAGTAGGAAAACCTGCAAAATCGGCAGTGTATCAAATACTTGTTCTCCACACTGTATACACACAAACCACAAGATACTGTAACTAGCTATTATAGCTATTATTAGTCTGGAATCGCCTCCAGATTTGTGGTTAGATTTCCTTGACAGATTGAACATGTGTTCTTCTGGTTTGGTGCTTTGCTAAAATAGGACTTTTCCTTTAAGCAGAAACTATGCCCCATTACTGATAAGCAAGGCTGTGATTTAACGTGAAGCTATTTTAATTGCATGAATAACAACCACATTCCCAAAAGTGCGTCCCAGATGGCACCCTATTCCTTACATAGTGCACTAATTTCGACCAGAGCCCAACGGGCCCTAAATAGGGAATGGGGAGTTGTTTGGGATGCACCCATGACATCCTACAGCATTACAGGCACTTTGTTGTTTTCTCTTAGAAATAATCAAAACACGACTGAGCTGAAGTCACGATAAGAGAGAAGAGGAGGAGAGAGAGAGAGAGATAGAGAGAGAGAGAGAGGGACCGAAGGAGAGAGGAGAAGAGAGAGAGGAGAGAGGAGAAGAGAGAGAGAGAGAGGACCGAAGGAGAGAGCGAGAGAGGAGAAGAGAGAGAGAGAGGAGAAGAGAGATGGAGAAGAGAGAGAGGAGAAGAGAGAGAGAGAGAGGACCGAAGGAGAGAGCGAGAGAGGAGAAGAGAGAGAGAGAGGAGAAGAGAGAGAGCGAGAGAGAGGGAGAGAGGAGAAGAGAGGGAGAGAGGAGAAGCGAGAGAGAGAGAGAGAGAGAGAGCGAGAGAGGAGCGAGGAGAAGAGAGCGAGAGAGGAGAAGAGAGAGCGAGACAGAGAGAGAGGAGCGAGAGAGAGAGAGAGAGGAGCGAGGAGAAGAGAGAGAGAGCGGAGCGAGGAGAAGAGAGAGAGGAGAAGAGAGAGAGAGAGAGGAGAAGCGAGAGAGGAGAGAGCGAGAGAGACAGAGAGACAGAGCGAGAGAGGAGAGAGCGAGAGAGGAGCGAGGAGAAGAGAGAGCGAGAGAGAGAGGAGTGAGGAGAAGAGAGCAGACCATATTAGTAGTTCTAACACAGTGAGCTACTGTCTACAGTACCCGTCCGTCTCTCACTTCTCCTGAAGTATTGTTGCCTCTCCTCTCCGTCACAGTGGAAATTACAGAACATAATACAGTGCATTCGGAAAGTATTCAGACCCCTTGACTTTTTCCACATTTTGTTACGTTACAGCCTTATTCTAAAATTGATTAAATTGTTTTTTCCCCCTCATCAATCTACACACAAAACCTCATAATGACAAAGCAAAAACAGGTGTTTAGAAATTTTAGCAAAAAAGAAAACTGAAATATTACATTTACATAAGTATTCAGACTATTTACTCAGTACTTTGTTGAAGCAACTTTGGCAGCGATTACAGCCTCGAGTCTTCTTCGGTATGACCCTACAAGCTTGGCACACCTGTATTTGGGGAGTTTCTCCCATTCTTCTCTGCAGATCCTCTCAAGCTCTGTCAGGTTGGATGGGGAGCGTCGCTGCACAGCTATTTTCAGGTCTTTCCAGAGATGTTAGATTGGGTTCAAGTCTGGGCTCTGGCTGGGCCATTCAAGGACATTCAGAGACTTGTCCTGAAGCCACTCCTGCGTTGTCTTGGCTGTGTGTTTAGGGTCGTTGTCCTGTTGGAAGGTGAACCTTCGCCCCAGTCTGAGGTCCTGAGCGCTCTGGAGCAGGTTTTCATCAAGGATCTCTCTGTACTTTGCTCCGTTCATCTTTCCCTCGATCCTGACTAGTCTCCCAGTCCCTGCCGCTGAAAAACATCCCCACAGCATGATGCTGCCACCACCATGCTTCACCGTAGGGATGGTGCCAGGTTTCCGCCAGACGTGACCCTTGGCATTCAGGCCAAAGAGTTCAATCTTGATTTCATCAGACCAGAGATCTTGTTTCTCATGGTCTGAGAGTCCTTTAGTTGCCTTTTGGCAAACTCCAAGCAGGCTGTCATGTGCCTTTTACTGAGAAGCTGCAGAGATGGTTGTCCTTCTGGAAGGTTCTCCCATCTCTACACAGGAACTCTGGAGCTCTCTCAGAGTGACCATCAGGTTATTGGTCATCTCCCTGACCATGGCCCTTCTCCCCCGATTGCTCAGTTTGGCCGGGCGGCCAGCTCTAGGAAGAGTCTTGGTGGTTCCAAACTTCTTCCATTTAAGAATGATGGAGGCCACTGTGTTCTTGGGGACCTTCAATGCTGCAGAAATGTTTTGGTATCCTTCCCCAGGTCTGTGCCTCGACACAATCCTGTCTCGGAGCTCTAAGGACAATTCCTTCAACCTCATGGCTTGGTTTTTGCTCTGACATGCACTGTCAACTGTGGGACCTTATATAGACAGGTGTGTGCCTTTCCAAATCATGTCCAATCAATTGAATCTACCACAGGTGGACTCCAATCAAGTTGTAGAAACATCTCAAGGATGATCAATGGAAACGGGATGCACCTGAGCTCAATTTCGTGTCTCATAGCAAAGGGTCTGAATAATAATGTAAATAAGGTATATTTTTTTCTATTTTTTTATACATTTGCAAACGTTTCTAAAAACCTGTTTTCGCTTTGTCATTATGGGGTATTGTCACGACTTCCTCCGAGGCTCCCTCCTCTCCTTGTTCAGGCTTCGGCGCTTGTCGTCACCGGCCTTCTAGCCACTGCCGCTCCTCATCTCATCATTCCATTTGTTTTGTCTTGTTTATTACACACACCTGGTTCATATCCCCTCATTAGTACGTGTATAAGTGTTCCCTCTGCCCCCCTTGTCCTTGTGGGTGATTGTTTAATGTGGAGGAGAGAGAAGCTCGGTGGAGCTCCGTGTATTTTGTATCGCAGGGATATTTCCCAGTGTGCCTTGTATTTTCCAGAGCGCCTGTTTTGCGCCCTGGAGTGTTGTTACGCATTACTGCGTAACTCTGTATTCCGGAATAAATCCTGTTATTCTGTGATTTACCCTCCTGCGCCTGACTCCTTCAAATTCATCTCATCACAGGTATTGTGTGTAGATTGATGAGGAAAACAATTAATTTAATCCATTTTAGAATAAGGCTGTAACGTAACAAAATGTGGAAAAAGGGAAGGGGTCTGAATACTTTCCCAATGCAATTGTAGTCTCCTTATATCATAATGTTTTTTAGTTGCTGAATACATTAGTCTTAACCCTGGGGAGACACATGTTATCTCTCCCTTCTGCAGACCAATGGCCAGGGGGGTCTTCAGTAGGCCCAAAACAGGAGAAAATGTTGAGAAATGGAGTGAAACTGGGAAGGATGACTTGAACTTGACCAACAAGATCACAGATCTTAATTTTCTGTTGCAAAATGTTTTGCTACGATCTGCTAACTGAACATGACCTGTATCTGTATGTCCAGGTCTACAGCATCTAAACCAGCCAAATCATTCTGTTATTCCACACTGAACCACTTTCTATTGGCAGTGTTTCCCCTTACTCTTACTTTGATAAGGTGGGCTGCCAAGGTCTGCCAAGCTAAAACCCATCTCACCTGTCGTAGACTAACTTTCACCGGGTACACGATATCCGACCCCTCCCTTCTAAAGTGCGCATGGGGCTTGTCCTTGATGAGGAACACGATATCAGCAGGGATGGTGTTGGGCGATTCGTCCCCTTCTCTGGGGAACGTGATCTTGGTTCCTTCCTTCCATCCTCTCTTAATCTCTATGGTGAGTATCTTATCCTCCGTCCTCATGGTCCGTCCGTCTGGGTTCATCCTCTTCCTGCTGATCTTCATCCTCTTGGTGCAACCATGAAACACTTCCTCTAGTGTTACCCGCAGCTCGTGATGGATGGCCGGGTCCTGCTTCCTCCTCTGCTGCCCGCCCAGCCCCACGTGGCGGTCCCGAGGGAACCCGTTGAGATTAAACGAGGTGAAGGAGCCGAACGGGTCGTTGCCGTCCACCTCCATGTCCTCGTCGTCTCCGCCCGGACCGCGCCCGTTGGCCTTGCGTCCGAAGAACATCTCGAAAGGGTTGGCGCCGCCGAAGAATGTGGCGAAGGTGGCGTGGGGGTCTCCGTGGAACGTGTAGGAGGTGAAGTTGCTGCCCTGGCCATCTGGACCGCCACCGGGGCCACCGCCTCCTTTGAGACCTGACAGGAAATGACACGGGAGTCATCAATCATTCAGATAATGCATCACATTTAACATATTATGTAGTGAGACCTGAGTGACAGCAGCCGGGAAACAATGACATCATGTATTGATAGATAATGCCGATAACTAATGTATTGTTAGATAATGCTGATATGTATTGATAGATAATGCTGATAACTTATGTATTGATAGATAATGCTGATAACTTATGCATTGATAGATAATGCTGATAACTTATGCATTGTTAGTTAATGCTGATAACTTATGCATTGATAGATAATGCTGAAAAACCTATGTATTGATAGATAATGATGATATGTACCGATAGATAATGCCGATAACTTATGTATTGTTAGATAATGCTGATATGTATTGATAGATAATGCTGGTAACTTGTGTATCAATATATAATGCTGATATGTATTGATAGATAACGATGATAACCTATGCATTGATAGACAGTGCCGATAACAATAGATAATATTAATATGTATTGATAGATCATTTGATAACCTATGTATTGATAATGATGATAACCATAGTATTGATAATGATTTAGCTTTTGTATTGATAATGATGATAACCTTTGTATCGATAATTATTATAACCTATGCATTGATAGATAATACTGATAACAATAGATAATGATATCTATGTATTGATAGGTAATGCTGATATGTATTGATAGATAGTTCTCATAACCTATGTATTGATAGGTAATGCTGATAACAATAGATAATGATATCTATGTATTGATAGGTAATGCTGATATGTATTGATAGATAGTTCTCATAACCTATGTATTGATAGGTAATGCTGATATGTATTGATAGATAGTCTGATAACAATAGATAATGATATCTATGTATTGATAGGTAATGCTGATATGTATTGATAGGCTCCTTTGAGTCAGGAACCATTCAGATAATGCTGATAACTTGCTGTCCTATAGGCTACTAGACATTGGTCAAATACATACATGTAGGCTACATCAATTACTCTACCAATGGGATAGTCCTAGTCAATGGGACCAATGGGATAGTCCTAGTCAATGGGACCAATGGGATAGTCCTAGTCAATGGGACCAATGGATAACCCTAGTCCTAGTCATGGGACCAATGGGATAGTCCTAGTCAGGGACCAATGGGACAGTCCAATGGGATAGTCCTAGTCAGTGGGACCAATGGGACCAATGGGATAGTCCTAGTCAGTGGGACCAATGGGATAGTCCTAGTCAGTGGGACCAATGGGCCAATGGGATAGTCCTAGTCAGTGGGACCAATGGGATAGTCCTAGTCAATGGGACCAATGGAATAGTCCTAGTCAGTGGGACCAATGGAATAGTCCTAGTCAGTGGGACCAATGGGATAGTCCTAGTCAATGGGACCAATGGAATAGTCCTAGTCAGTGGGACCAATGGGATAGTCCTAGTCAATGGGACCAATGGGATAGTCCTAGTCAGTGGGACCAATGGAATAGTCCTAGTCAGTGGGACCAATGGAATAGTCCTAGTCAATGGGACCAATGGGATAGTCCTAGTCAATGGGACCAATGGAATAGTCCTAGTCAGTGGGACCAATGGAATAGTTCTAGTCTCAATGGGACCAATGGGAGTCCTAGTCAATGGGACCAATGGAATAGTCCTAGTCAATGGGACCAATGGAATAGTCCTAGTCAGTGGGACCAATGGAATAGTCCTAGTCAGTGGGACCAATGGAATAGTCCTAGTCAGTGGGACCAATGGGATAGTCCTAGTCAATGGGACCAATGGGATAGTCCAATGGGATAGTCCTAGTCAGTGGGACCAATGGAATAGTCCTAGTCGATGGGACCAATGGAATAGTCCTAGTCAATGGGACCAATGGGATAGTCCTAGTCGATGGGACCAATGGAATAGTCCTAGTCAGTGGGACCAATGGAATAGTCCTAGTCAGTGGGACCAATGGGATAGTCCTAGTCAGTGGGACCAATGGGATAGTCCTAGTCGATGGGACCAATGGAATAGTCCTAGTCAGTGGGACCAATGGAATAGTCCTAGTCGATTGGACCAATGGAACAGTCCAATGGGATAGTCTTAGTCAAATGTGCCGGAATATTTGCCATAAATGTATTTGATCCAGGTCTATACTGTACAATACAGAGAATAATACATTTCTAAGCACATGGCATTATAGCTGGATGTCTCCAGGTCAGTGGATTGGCAGTATAGCTGGATGTCTCCAGGTCAGTGGATTGGCAGTATAGCTGGATGTCTCCAGGTCAGTGGATTGGCAGTATAGCTGGATGTCTCCAGGTCAGTGGATTGACAGTATAGCTGGATGTCTCCAGGTCAGTGGATTGGCAGTATAGCTGGATGTCTCTAGGTCAGTGGATTGGCAGTATAGCTGGATGTCTCCAGGTCAGTGGATTGGCAGTATAGCTGGATGTCTCCAGGTCAGTGGATTGGCAGTATAGCTGGATGTCTCCAGGTCAGTGGATTGGCAGTATAGCTGGATGTCTCCAGGTCAGTGGATTGGCAGTATAGCTGGATGTCTCCAGGTCAGTGGATTGGATTGGCAGTATATTGGCTGGATGTCTCCAGGTCAGTGGATTGGCAGTATAGCTGGATGTCTCCAGGTCAGTGGATTGACAGTATAGCTGGATGTCTCCAGGTCAGTCAGTGGATTGGCAGTATAGCTGGATGTCTCCAGGTCAGTGGATTGGCAGTATAGCTGGATGTCTCCAGGTCAGTGGATTGGCAGTATAGCTGGATGTCTCCAGGTCAGTGGATTGGCAGTATAGCTGGATGTCTCCAGGTCAGTGGATTGACAGTAATAATAATACAGTCTCACATTATCTTTGCAAAGAATTCCTGTTATATATTTCTGAACAACCAAGAGCCATGTCTGCTTATGGACAGACTGATATGGCACCATGACAAAAGGAAAATAACAGCTTATTGGTTTATTATAATAGTAAATGTTATTAATAAATAAAATGAGAGTGAAATGCTGTTGTCTTCTCTAACCAGTGTGGTTAAAATGTCGGTCTGTATTGGATAATGGACCATTATATTATACGCACAGCAACAACACCTTCTGATGTGCGCGCTCCATGATGCGGTGGGTGAAATTACATGAAAACCGGCCAATCAAAATAAGAAGACTATGATGAAAGGTGGAGAGTGTCATATTAGCCTACCTTCTTCTCCATACTGGTCATATATCTCCCTTTTCTTCGGATCACTGAGGACTTCATATGCCTCGGCGATCTCCTTAAATTTCTCCTCGGCGTTGGCCGCCTTGTTTTTGTCCGGGTGCCATTTCAGAGCCTGTTTTCTGTACGCCTTTTTGATGTCCTCGTCGGCCGCTCCTTTCACTATCCCCAGGATTTTATAATAATCTTTCCCCATAGTTTCCCGGAAGCGGCCTCGCGCTGGAGAGAAGAGAACCGGCTGCTGTTCGACGGACGCTGCCTGTCAGTCAGTCAATCCGCTGTGGAAATATATCCAGGAGAGAGAGAGACCCCTCTGATATGGCGGCAAGTGGAAAATGTAACCGCTGCTCTCTCCGCGACTCTCAACAATAATATCAGTGTCAGCCAGACACTGACACACGGGCAGGCAGTTGAACAGTGAGCAGCTACGTTTAGAGAGTGGTTACTCAGCGCTGTGGACCCCGTGATATTTATCCACATCCCGATATAGACCCACTTTAAACAGCCGTGGCCCTTGGCTCCCCTCCCCTGAGACCGACCCCACTGGCATGCTCTCTCTGCTCGCTGGAATCCAGGGGCACTTTCTAGAACTGTAATGCTGTTGAGGCACGTCATTTCCCATATTCGGCTCTTTTTTGGGGATTAATCTGTTGAGGTGCAAAAATCCCGTTTTTTTCTTCGTTTTTTTTTTTTGGGGGGGGGGGGGGGGGGGCGGATTAATCTGTTGAGGATTCCGTTTTTTTAATGTCGGTAGCCAACACTTCAGGAAGACACTAACCTATGGCCCATACCTATCTCAGAGTGATCCCTTCTTGTTACATAACCCACACAGAAAGACCCACTGACTGTTCTCCTGTACGAGGTAAATAGAACTAGGCCAAAATTAACTCTGACCCATAGGGCCCACTATGAGTCTTGTCCCAAACGACACAAAAGTAGTGCACTACATAGGGAATAGGGTGCTGCTGTCTTCCGGTACAAGGTCGATAGAACTAGGCCTGAATGAACTATGACCCATATTCCTTCTGTATGACCCCCAGACACTGACCTCTGTGCTGTCCCCTCCCCGACCAACTCCCCATCTCTGGACCATTTCAGCATGTCAGTGTTCTGAAACAATACTGGACCTCTGACCTTGGATAACATAAAGGGTGAACCATTTTAACAGCTAGTCCTATACATCACCCAACAGAGAATTATTATCATTTTTAATTTATTTTACCTTTATTTAACTAGGCAAGTCGGTTAAGAACAAATTCTGTAGTGACGCCTCAAGCACAGAGATGCAGTGCCTTAGACCGCTGCGCCACTCGGGAGCCCAATTATAGACCAGGGAGTTAGATTGGGACGTTTTTTTTTTGTCATGGGTCAAGTTGTCATAGTCTATTTTTATTTGGGCCCTGGTGGCCCGCACTCCCTCATCTGAAATAGATGAGGGAAATACACCGACTGGACCAGTGGCCGGTCAGTTTGTCTGTGCACAGCGCTACTACTTCTGGTGGACAGTGGTGGAAGTGCAGGCTCGTGTCTTTACAGTAGGGTACCGCGTCATCATCATCTCTAGTGCCATAGAGGAGCATCTACCACGTTGAAGACATGCTCACTCGGGCTGCCGGTGAAGACATGCTCACTCGGGCTGCCGGTGAAGACATGCTCACTCGGGCTGCCGGTGCTAATGACTCAGCGTTCACATGCAAAGAAAGAAAAGAAAGCTCATTGCCTTTGCACCTTAATAGCCTGTAGTTGCAGTAGTACTAAGACAGAAGAGAATTGATGCTATATATATATATATATATATATATATATATATGCATTTCAATATTTATTGTCATAAAAAAATATGTATTATTGAAGAATCATGGATCAGTTTCGTGGTTTGTTTGTGAAACTAGACAAGAATAACGACGGGTCTATATCAGTGGAAGAACTTCACAATGAGATGAAAAAAACTGGAATTCTGGCTGCAGATCAGAAGGCTCAGGTATTTATTTATTGCAATATTTTATAATTAATATAAATTAAATGTGAGGCCTATTGTAATTTACCAGCCGCATAACTGGAGAGTCAACATGTACGTCTAATGTCTATTGATATTGTGCAGCCAAAATGATATAGTGCCTTTTTTAACTTTTCCAGATTATCGTTAATAACTATGACCGAAACAAGGATGGACGTTTAGATTATGACGAGTTCCTAAGCTATATGAGGGACAGAGAGAAGAAGTGGAGAATTCACTTTAATGCCCTTGACAAGAATGAATGCGGTAAGTCGAGTGGTGGGGTGGTCCAATCTTCGGTAGCATAAAAAGCAGGTAGGCTAATCTTAGGGCCCACCCCGGGACAGGGGTATTCCAAGGTCATAGAGGACATTCTGAGCACGCTTTTGTCTTTGTTTTGCACAGTAGCCCTTAGGCCTGCCTGCCTGCCTGCCTGCCTGCCTGCCTGCCTGCCTGTCTGTCTATCTGTCTGTCTGTCTGTCTGTCTGTCTGTCTCTCAACCTCACCTGGGTCTCTCCTTACTGAATTTTCAGGTTTGGCATGTTAATAATTGACAAGGAGTTGGCGTGTTAATAATTGACAAGGAGTTGGCATGTTAATAATTGACAAGGGGTTGGCATGTTAATAATTGACAAGGAGTTGGCATGTTAATAATTGACACGGAGTTGGCATGTTAATAATTGACAAGGAGTTGGCATGTTAATAATTGACAAGGAGTTGGCATGTTAATAATTGACAAGGAGTTGGCGTGTTAATAATTGACAAGGAGTTGGCATGTTAATAATTGACAAGGAGTTGGCATGTTAATAATTGACACGGGGTTGGCATGTTAATAATTGACAAGGGGTTGGCATGTTAATAATTGACAAGGGGTTGGCATGTTAATAATTGACACGGGGTTGGCATGTTAATAATCGACACAGGGTTGGCATGTTAATAATTGACAAGGGGTTGGCATGTTAATAATTGACAAGGGGTTGGCATGTTAATAATTGACAAGGGGTTGGCGTGTTAATAACTGACAAGGGGTTGGCATGTTAATAATTGACAAGGGGTTGGCATGTTAATAATTGACAAGGGGTTGGCGTTTAATAATTGACATGTTAATAATTGACAAGGGGTTGGCATGTTAATAATTGACAAGGGGTTGGCATGTTAATAATTGACAAGGGGTTGGCATGTTAATAATTGACAAGGGGTTGGCATGTTAATAATTGACAAGGGGTTGGCATGTTAATAATTGACAAGGAGTTGGCATGTTAATAATTGACAAGGGGTTGGCATGTTAATAATTGACAAGGGGTTGGCATGTTAATAATTGACAAGGGGTTGGCATGTTAATAATTGACAAGGAGTTGACATGTTAATAATTGACAAGGGGTTGGCGTGTTAATAATTGACAAGGGGGTTGGCGTGTTAATAATTGACAAGGGGTTGGCATGTTAATAATACATTGACAAGGGGTTGGCATGTTAATAATTGACAAGGGGTTGGCATGTTAATAATTGACAAGGGGTTGGCATGTTAATAATTGACAAGGGGTTGGCATGTTAATAATTGACAAGGGGTTGGCATGTTAATAATTGACAAGGGGTTGGCATGTTAATAATTGACAAGGGGTTGGCATGTTAATAATTGACACGGGGTTGGCATGTTAATAATTGACACGGGGTTGGCATGTTAATAATTGACAAGGGAGTTGGCATGACAGCACGAACAGACTGGCATTCTGGCTACTCTTAACTAACTCTTTCTCTGTCTATAGACGATATTAGAAACTCCTAAACATCTCAGAGTAGGAGGGCTGATCCAGGATCAGGTCCTCCCTGACTGTCCATAATAATCGGATTCCTTACACTCTTAGAAATAGGGTTCATTCTATATTATAAACTGGGTGGTTCGAGCCCTGAATGCTGATTGGCTGACAGCTGTGGTATATCAGACCGTATACCACGGGTATGACAAAACATTTATTTTTACTGCTCTAATTACGTTGGTAAACAGTTTATAATAACAATAAGGCACCTACGTTTTTTTTTGCATATATTGCCAATATACCATGGCTAAGGGCTGTGTCCAGGCACTCTCTGTTGCGTCGTGCGTAAGAACAGCCCTTAGCCGTGGTATATTGGCCATATACCACACCCCCTCGGGCCTTATTGCTTAATAGAACCACTTCCTCTAAGAGTGTATGATCTAAAAGGTCAAACCGATCATAGATCAGCACTTCTACACTGAGACGCTTGATAAAATATTCATATTTGACATGATCCATGCTGTGTTTCTACCCATGTCGTCTTCTCTGACTAGGGGGTCATGTTGTCTTCTCTGACTAGGGGTCATTGGCCAGGAGGAAATCATAGATCTGTTTAAGGAGTTGGGAGTGAACATATCAAAGCCGAATGCAAAAAGAATAATACAAATGTAAGAGTGCCTTTTGCCCCCTACCTATCCACCTCACTGGTCACTCTGTTGGTTATTACATTACCTTTTGCCCCCTACCTATCCACCTCACTGGTCCCTGTTGGTTATTACATTACCTTTTGCCCCCTACCTATCCACCTCACTGGTCGCTCTGTTGGTTATTACATTACCTTTTGCCCCCTACCTATCCACCTCACTGGTCGCTCTGTTGGTTATTACATTACCTTTTGCCCCCTACCTATCCACCTCACTGGTCGCTCTGTTGGTTATTACATTACCTTTTGCCCCCTACCTATCCACCTCACTGGTCACTCTGTTGGTTATTACATTACCTTTTACCCCCTACCTATCCACCTCACTGGTCCCTGTTGGTTATTACATTACCTTTTTTTTACCCCCTACCTATCCACCTCACTGGTCGCTCTGTTGGTTATTACATTACCTTTTGCCCCCTACCTATCCACCTCACTGGTCGCTCTGTTGGTTATTACATTACCTTTTACCCCCTACCTATCCACCTCACTGGTCGCTCTGTTGGTTATTACATTACCTTTTGCCCCCTACCTATCCACCTCACTGGTCGCTCTGTTGGTTATTACATTACCTTTTGCCCCCTACCTATCCACCTCACTGGTCGCTCTGTTGGTTATTACATTACCTTTTGCCCCCTACCTATCCACCTCACTGGTCGCTCTGTTGGTTTTATTACATTACCTTTTGCCCCCTACCTATCCACCTCACTGGTCGCTCTGTTGGTTATTACATTACCTTTTACCCCCTACCTATCCACCTCACTGGTCGCTCTGTTGGTTATTACATTACCTTTTACCCCCTACCTATCCACCTCACTGGTCGCTCTGTTTGGTTATTACATTACCTTTTGCCCCCTACCTATCCACCTCACTGGTCGCTCTGATGGTTATTACATTACCTTTTGCCCCCCTACCTATCCACCTCACTGGTCGCTCTGTTGGTTATTACATTACCTTTTGCCCCCTACCTATCCACCTCACTGGTCGCTCTGTTGGTTATTACATTACCTTTTACCCCCTACCTATCCACCTCACTGGTCGCTCTGTTGGTTATTACATTACCTTTTGCCCCCTGCCTATCCACCTCACTGGTCGCTCTGTTGGTTATTACATTACCTTTTACCCCCTACCTATCCACCTCACTGGTCGCTCTGTTGGTTTATTACATTACCTTTTGCCCCCTACCTATCCACCTCACTGGTCGCTCTGTTGGTTATTACATTACCTTTTGCCCCCTACCTATCCACCTCACTGGTCGCTCTGATGGTTATTACATTACCTTTTGCCCCCTACCTATCCACCTCACTGGTCGCCCTGATGGTTATTACATTACCTTTTGCCCCCTACCTATCCACCTCACTGGTCGCTCTGTTGGTTATTACATTACCTTTTACCCCCTACCTATCCACCTCACTGGTCGCTCTGTTGGTTATTACATTACCTTTTGCCCCCTACCTATCCACCTCACTGGTCGCTCTGTTGGTTATTACATTACCTTTTTACCCCCCTACCTATCCACCTCACTGGTCGCTCTGTTGGTTATTACATTACCTTTTGCCCCCTACCTATCCACCTCACTGGTCGCTCTGTTGGTTATTACATTACCTTTTGCCCCCTACCTATCCACCTCACTGGTCGCTCTGTTGGTTATTACATTACCTTTTGCCCCCTACCTATCCACCTCACTGGTCGCTCTGATGGTTATTACATTACCTTTTGCCCCCTACCTATCCACCTCACTGGTCGCTCTGATGGTTATTACATTACCTTTTGCCCCCTACCTATCCACCTCACTGGTCGCTCTGTTGGTTATTACATTACCTTTTACCCCCCTACCTATCCACCTCACTGGTCGCTCTGTTGGTTATTACATTACCTTTTGCCCCCTACCTATCCACCTCACTGGTCGCTCTGTTGGTTATTACATTACCTTTTGCCCCCTACCTATCCACCTCACTGGTCGCTCTGTTGGTTATTACATTACCTTTTGCCCCCCTACCTATCCACCTCACTGGTCCCTGTTGGTTATTACATTACCTTTTGCCCCCTACCTATCCACCTCACTGGTCGCTCTGTTGGTTATTACATTACCTTTTGCCCCCTACCTATCCACCTCACTGGTCGCTCTGTTGGTTATTACATTACCTTTTACCCCCTACCTATCCACCTCACTGGTCACTCTGTTGGTTATTACATTACCTTTTACCCCCTACCTATCCACCTCACTGGTCGCTCTGTTTGGTTATTACATTACCTTTTGCCCCCTACCTATCCACCTCACTGGTCGCTCTGTTGGTTATTACATTACCTTTTGCCCCTACCTATCCACCTCACTGGTCGCTCTGTTGGTTATTACATTACCTTTTGCCCCCTACCTATCCACCTCACTGGTCGCTCTGTTGGTTATTACATTACCTTTTGCCCCCTACCTATCCACCTCACTGGTCGCTCTGTTGGTTATTACATTACCTTTTGCCCCCTACCTATCCACCTCACTGGTCGCTCTGATGGTTATTACATTACCTTTTACCCCCTATCTATCCACCTCACTGGTCGCTCTGTTGGTTATTACATTACCTTTTGCCCCCCTACCTATCCACCTCACTGGTCGCTCTGTTGGTTATTACATTACCTTTTGCCCCCTACCTATCCACCTCACTGGTCGCTCTGTTGGTTATTTACATTACCTTTTGCCCCCTATCTATCCACCTCACTGGTCGCTCTGTTGGTTATTACATTACCTTTTGCCCCCCTATCTATCCACCTCACTGGTCGCTCTGTTGGTTATTACATTACCTTTTTGCCCCCTACCTATCCACCTCACTGGTCACTCTGTTGGTTATTACATTACCTTTTACCCCCTACCTATCCACCTCACTGGTCACTCTGTTGGTTATTACATTACCTTTTGCCCCCTACCTATCCACCTCACTGGTCGCTCTGTTGGTTATTACATTACCTTTTGCCCCCTACCTATCCACCTCACTGGTCGCTCTGTTGGTTATTACATTACCTTTTAGCCCCTACCTATCCACCTCACTGGTCGCTCTGTTGGTTATTACATTACCTTTTGCCCCCTACCTATCCACCTCACTGGTCGCTCTGTTGGTTATTACATTGCAACAACGTGGTGATAATATTGATAATTATGTAATAACAAATTAATTGCATGTATTGACAGACTTAACGTCTGCTTTAACCCTATTCACACATACACTCCAAATCTACAACACAGGACAGACCTGTAGAATATGGACGCTTAGAGGATCCGTTACTTTGTCAATGTGTTTATTAATTGATTGAATAGCATCACACAGACCCATTATCGTCATTGTTGACGTTGTTGATGTCTCTGTTGTCGTTGACAGGATGGATGAGGACAGCTCTATGACCGTGGACTGGGGAGAGTTCCTACAGCACGTCATCCTCAACCCTGCAGAGAACCTGGGAGAACTGGTCACTTCATGGAAACACACTCTGGTGAGACGCTGAAGACATGGGTCTCGTTTCCCTGAGCCTTCATAGGGCTAATGCCTAGCCTTTTAGCTCAGAGGCCTAACACAGTCTTGTAGTGAACAGGAGACCATCCTGTCACACTTGCAGTCCTTGTTTGGATGGAAAGCCTAGCTTCCTAGAGCCCCATAGCATGAAGATCATCATTAGATGGCGCTTGAAGTGCTCGAGACCAGAGGAATTGTGTTAGCTCCCTGAGCTAATGCCTTACGCAGTATTGCGGTGCGCAGACGACCCGGGTTCAAACCCAGTTAGTCACACTGTAGTCCAGGGATCATCAACTTGATTCAGCCGCAGGAACATAATTACAAATAATTTGTAGACGGCAAATTGACCGCAAGAAGCACAAACAGATATAATATTTGACTAAAACATAATCGTTTTAAACCTTGCTTACATTTGTATACGATCACGTGTCTCTCTATTATGCGTGGGAATACTTGGGAACAGATTTCATAAATGTAAATCACTTGGAGCTGATTTCCTGCTGTTTCTACAGTCTTTTATGTCCAACAATTAAAATGCAAACCCTGCTGTAGTCCTTGTGTGATGTAGTCTGCTGTGTGTGTGTGTGTGTGTGTGTGTGTGTGTGTGTGTGTGTGTGTGTGTGTGTGTGTGTGTGTGTGTGTGTGTGTGTGTGTGTGTGTTGGCACACTCCACCCCAGTGTAGCGGATCATACATAGTATGCTGGGTCTGAAGCCCCTGTTGAAGGAGTCTGTCTGTCGGGTCGGTGTTTGATGTAGTCAGCCTGTCCGCTTCTCCAGGTGTTTGATGTAGTCAGCCTGTCCGCTTCTCCAGGTGTTTGATGTAGTCAGCCTGTCCGCTTCTCCAGGTGTTTGATGTAGTCAGCCTGTCCGCTTCTCCAGGTGTTTGATGTAGTCAGCCTGTCCGCTTCTCCAGGTGTTTGATGTGGTCTGCCTGTCCGCCTCTCCAGGTGTTTGATGTAGTCAGCCTGTCAGCTTCTCCAGGTGTTTGATGTAGTCAGCCTGTCCGCTTCTCCAGGTGTTTGATGTAGTCAGCCTGTCCGCTTCTCCAGGTGTTTGATGTAGTCTGTCTGTCGGCTTCTCCAGGTGTTTGACGTGGGTGAGAGCCGGACCATGCCCATGGAGCTGCCCCAGGACGTGTCAGCAGGCTCGGGGCTGTGGAGGAGTTTCGTCCTGGCTGCAGGGCTGGCCGACGCCGTGTCCAGAACACTGACTGCTCCCATCGACCGCCTCAAGACACAGCTACAGGAACACTATAATAACCTAAACACTTCTTTGATACAGCTTGATAACACCCAGTAACACTTTGCATTGCCAAACTTTGTAGTCTCATATTCACATGGTTCAGAAATTAACCCTAACTCGAACCCTACAGCAATGAACAGTAGAGACCTACAGGGAACTGACAAAATAATGGAAACACTTGAGTAAATGAAGGATACAGAGTATATTGAAAGCAGGTGCTTCCACACAGGTGTGGTTCCTGAGTTAATTAAGCAATTAACATCCCATCATGCTTAGGGTCATGTATAAAAAGGCTGAGCAGGTCATTATTTTGGCTACCATGGCTATGCCCCCGTAGGATGACAATGCCCCCATCCACAGGGCAGGAGTGGTCACTGAATGGTTTGATGAGCATGGAAACGATGTACACCATATGTCATGGCCGTCTCAGTCACCAGATCTCAACCCAACTGAACACTTATGGTAGTTTCTGGAGCGGCGCCTGACAGCATTTTCCGCGCAAGTAGAAAAAACATGTTGACTCCAACGCCAATGCCATCCTCCTCTCTTTCATGTTGATGAAACGGTCTATCACTCTGTCATACAGTACACACTGTTATTTTTTGTTGTCCTAAGCTACCTGGCTAAAATTCTTGCTCGCTAGCCTAACTTTGTTTCATGGGCAACGTTAGCTAGTTATATTAGCCTTCTACATATTGAACTTCCATCCTCTCAGGCCAGGGGCACAACAATGTATGAATTAATGGTTGGATCAGAATCACCGTTATAATCATTGGCCAGTACGGAGAATTAAGTTAAACCACAAGTCCAAATCCCTATCTCCATCCATGGCTAATTTAGGAAAGGGACAATTTTAGCTAGCTGGCCACCGGAGGACAACAACACAACGAGATGCAACAATTCAAGTTTGTCTGTCAATGATGTATGCTCTCAATTGGATTTGATGGCAGGGTTGCCAGGTCTAGGTAAAATTGCTATCCCCAAAAAAACCTGAGACCTGAAAGGCCTGAAAAGTAGCCCAAAAAAATTCCGCCGCAAGAGAGTTGCCACATTTATCCAATAAACCCTTTTTCCATAACGTTATTGAGCGAATTAAGAAGGAATATCCACTGCATTTTTAACGACGTAGGCTATGAAGCTAAATTCGGTTTTCCATCAAAATAATAATTATTTGCGAGTTTATATGTCGCAAGAGAAAAGATAAATCGCCCTTATTAAACTTTCCAGATTATTTTCCAGCAATGGATGTTGATTTAACTTGTTTTGACTGCTATGATTAAGCAATAAAGCCTGAGGAGGTGTGGTATATGGCCAATATACCACGACTAAGGACTGTTCTTTGGACATAGCCCTTAGCCGTGGTATATTGGCCATATACCACAAACCCCTGAGGTGCCTTATTGCTATTATAAACTGGTTACCAACGTAATTAGAACAGTAAAAAGTATAGAACCAGTCAAACGTTTGGACACACTCATTCAAGGGGTTTTCTTTATTTTTTTACTATTTTTTAAAACTATTTTCTACATTGTAGAATAATAGTGAAGACATCAAAACTATGAAATAACACATATGGAATTATGTAGTCCATGTGTGTTTATTCCATAGTTTTGATGTCTTCACTATTATTCTACAATGTAGAAAATAGTAAAAATAAAGAAAAACCCTTGAATGATGTGTCCAAACTTTTGACTGGTTCTGTATGTTTAGATAGGTGTAATCTAGATCCAAGCGTGTTGATTTTCTATCGGAGGGTATCCTGCTATTGACACACCTGTTGAATTATGCAAGAGGACGTGACCACAACAGTAATTAATGAGGCAGTCTAGACAGGGCAGGTAGGGTAGACAGAGCAAGTGTTTGGTGGTTACAGCCCTGTTCCAACCCTTTATGTTAATGTATTGCTATATTCAAATGTATTCAAATGTATTTATGCAAATTGGGCACATATCATTTTCTTTATTTTTACACAACATATTTTAAAAAATGGCTGATGCAGTAAGAAAATGTATATATTAGTGCATTCCCCCCACCCCCCCCCCCCCCCCCCCCCCCCCGAAAAAATATTTTAAACTATAAATTGAATACCTGAATTCCCACCAAAATCCCTGAACTTCATTATTTGTCCGTGCCAGTAAAATATTTTATGTGCTATAATTAAGTCAATATCCGATGGATTATAAAATTCTAGAAGTTTGGAGTATCTTCATCCATTGTCCAACTGTTCCATTTCTTAGAATTGTTTTCATATGTATTTTTTTGACCGTTGCTAATTGAAGCTCATGGTGTCCCCGCCCTGTTAAGACACTTTATGTGGGTGTTTCCTTTGTTTTGGCAGTTCCCTGTATGAACCATGAATCCATGAACTGGAGACAGAGGTT